>CALNVZ010003433.1:35481524-35542045 GCA_940671915.1 Paracentrotus lividus
TTTTTTTTTTTTTTTTTTTTTACAACCCTTCGTGTTGCTTGGTCTGCCTCCTCCTAACATCAACGTTAATATAATTTATTACGGCAACAATATTCCCTATTTACTATTTTCAAGGCAAAATTTTAGCTTCAGGCGGAAACGAGTAAAATGCAAAGAACAATTTGACAAGTCCACTCACGAAAACCATTTTGTTACCGTTAAATGATTTCTTCTTTTGCTCATTGTTCGTATATTGCCATTAAGTCATGAACTGAAAAACATTGTTTGTTTTCGTAACGAATGATAATTGATCGAACTTGCTCTATTTCCTCAAGCTGCCCTAGGGAAGGCCTTTCCGCCTCTTAACATTTAATGTATAAGAATGTGAATGACATGACGGTCTGATAGCAAATATGATATTTTCATTTCACATTAATAGTTTTATGTATGTATATAATTTATGATCGCTTAATTAAACGCAAAAACAAAAGATATTTTGTATGCATCTAAGAAACCATGGTGCATTTCAATAAAAGTCCTTTATACTTGCTTTCTTCATAAAGGGAATGCAAACCTTGATTTGTTTGTCAAACTTCAATTCACCGGGGAAGGTAACCTTGGCCTATTACTCAATTCGTTTGATTAACTACCCAGCGTAAAGTTACTATCAAGGTTATATTTTGATGAAAATCTAATGCATTTTGGAAGAGAGAAGCCCCATTACCAGTTCTATAACTATTCTTTTTTAAATATATATTATAAAATGTATTTAATGATTGGAAGGCGTTGGCTTTGTATAACTGAGCGGTTAAAACAAAAAATCAATAAATCACCACCCCCACCCCAAGATCATAATTTATATTAGGCCTATATTCCTAGATCCTAGAAAAAGCTAAGCAGCTCATGTTTGTTGGAAAAGTTGTTGTTATGATACTGTATCCGAAGAATATACATAATTACCAAGTGACCTGCATCGTGGGGGGGGGGGGTGGTTGCGGGCCTGCGCGTTTCCCGTTTCATTTAAATTACAAATTGAAAATACTTTAATATCATATGATTTCTATTTACTGTCCCTTAGTTCCCACTACATATTTGGAAGCTGCGCCTCATGATCAAACCCTGGATTCGTCGCTATTCTCAAGAATCTCAGCGAAGGCATATACTGTTCGTTATTGTCGGGTCCAGACGAGATTCAAAACTCTTCTCGGGAACATTAATTTTTCGTCAACGAGTTGCAGCAAAATTGTAGAGGCAAAACAGCAAATTGTTAGCATTTGATTTCCTAATAATTTGTTGGGATTTTTTTTTTTGCCTCTGAAGTATATACCTACCGGCAGAACTTTGAATATTGAGAAATTTCAGCTCGTCACTTGCCAATCCGAAAAAAATATCACCATGATCATTTTTTTCAAAGTGGCGACTATTTTTACGCTCGTTATTTCGGCCTCAGCGGTAACATTGAACCTGCTTTCAATGTTGGCTATACTGGGTTACAAAGTGTTGCGGAAACAGAAGAATATTTTCACTTTTCATCTGTCTTTTTGTGATTTCATCTCGTCATTAGGCATCGTGATTACATATCTCCCAAGACTTATCGAAGGGGTAGGTACAAATAGGCGTAAAACAATTATAGGGGCGGGCAGAATGACCAATCGCCGATTTTTTTTTAAATTTGTGTAGACCCTGAAATATTTTTTTTTCCAGATAAAACCGACACAAGGAAAAACTGTTCTCATGGGGTTAAAAGATTTAAAACATTATTAATTTATTGTTACTCTTTAAATGTAACACGAGTGGAAAGAGTGGAAAAAGGAGTGAAGAGAGTGAGACGGAGGACAACACATTTTCGAGTCGGGGAATTTCAATCTAAAATGAGTGTGAAAGTGAAATGTTTTTTTTGTTTTTAATTTTATTTTTTAATCCAAATAAACAACTTTCACTCCTCTCAGAATGGTTTTCCACTCAAAAACATGTTGTCCCTCGTTTGACTCCTTGAACGAGCGGTGCGCTTTTTTTTTCTTTCTAAGTTTGGGGTCCGGGGAAGGGGCCATGCCTGGTTGCCCCCTTGCTGGATCCCTGCTTGGAGTGTTAAACCTTCTTCATCTCGCTCTCATTTTTTTTGTTCTTCGTATTTTTTTCCCTTTTTAAATATGAATATGTTTTTTGTTTGTTTGCTTTGGGGGGGGAGGGGGCATTAAAATTTTATTAGGGGGTTGTTTAACTACGTTAAATCATTTTTCAGCTAATGCTATAATCATTAGGTCCTTTAGCATGTTTAGGACAGAGATGAATCGACTAAGATTAAGCTAATAGGTCTTTTATACTGAGAATGATATTGATGACTGAATATCACTTTAAGTTAACACTGCAGTATGTGGAGGGAAGTATATTATCTAATATATTTTGTCACTTGCACGTTTTTACTTATTGCAACATGTAATGATGCTTAGTCTAATGCATTTATCAGGGTTTCATCTAGATACATGCACCAACAGCCTGTATGGGCACCAATACAGCTTAGATTTTTGCAAGCCTCTACAAATTTAATTCCTTTTAATCCGTTATGATTTTGGAAACACTACTATCATTATAAAAGGGTGGTTACTGTAGACAACATAAACAGGGGCTCCCCCCCCCCAAAAAAAGGAAGTTAGATGGTATAATCAGACACAAAAACAAATGGAAATCAGGCTTGATGTATTGTCAAGCACAGCACTGTTTTTCTTCCACTACAGTTATCTACTTCAGGAAAATAATAACATTTTCTTTTATTCTTGTCAACTTGTTTTACAGCTTAAGCCGATAATCTGGGCAGAACTGATTTTCGCAAATGGCTTGATAATGTCCATTCTAACCACCCTTGCTATCGCCGTTCATCGATTCATCATTTTTCGCGTTGATCCATTCGGGAATCGTGACATCATCACTCCTTGTCGATCGATATTGGTTTGTGTTCTGGGCTGGATTGTTATCTGCGCACTTTATTTCCTAGCCTCTTACTTCCTTTTCTTGTATAATTACAAGCTAATAATTTTCAGAGGCACTTTAACTTGTTTTATTTTCTTAGCCATATTGATAACTGTAATATGCTATGGGTATATTTACCAGAGAATAGCCTCGACGTCGCGAAACATGGGACAATCTGATAGTTTTCTGAAACAACGGGTCAAAGTTCACCAGAAGATCATTCTGACATTCGGTCTTGTGATCGGATCAACTTGCTTTTGTTGGATCCCAGTTGGCATCTTTAAGATCCTGGAAGGACTTCAGCTGTACGGCGACAGAGATTGGTTCTTTATCTTGGACAAAGTCACTTTCAATATCTTATGCTTGAACCAGTTGCTGAATCCAATCATCTTCTGGTCCCGACTGACAGAGTTTAGGAATCAGCTGCCAGGATGCCTGCGACGAGGTAATCGAAGTTCCGAAGAGGAGTTTTCCTCTGCACAGCAGCAGAGGGACAACACGAAGGAAATGTCCTCTGGGTTTCTAAAGGACAAGACGCAGGAGACGACTTCTGAAGTTCTGAGGGACAAGGCACAGGTAATGTCTTTTGGACAGATTACGACGGAGGAGACGTCTCCAGGGATTCTGAAGGACAAGACGCAGGCGACATCTTGTGGGATTCTGAAGGACAAGACGCAGGAGACTACCTCTGAGCAGAGGGACAAGTCACCAGTGATGTCGACCATCAGCCTATCTGTACAGGATAAGGGCATTGCGAAATTACCTTGATACCTGGAATCCCTGCAGTAATGGAGGAGCTTTCAACAAACAAATGAGGACATATTTACCCCCAAAATCTAAATCTAAGTGTTTAATTGCATGAATGTTGTATATAATATGGTCATTGTTTTAAGACTCATCAACACCCTTATGAAACCAGAAGCAATGAATATAAGAATATAACTCTCATCGAAATATGGACAAATCTTGGAAAACAATCTGTTTCTCGTTCAGGTGCTTTGAAACGCTCGTACAAAATGATAAAACAGAATGTAAATCATGGAAAACTTTTAGACTGGCATTTAAGAAAATTCTTTTGCAGAATTATTCTCTACTTAAATTCATATGTAAATAGCGTAAATATTGTAAAACTATGTTAGAATAATTTTGTTGTTATATAAAGTATGTGCATTATGTTTGACATGTATATACACGCATTATCAATGATTATACAATGCATTTGTAGTAATGCTTATTGAAATCGGAAGGGGTCAACCTCGATTAGCTTTAGCTCTTTGTTGTTTCCATTTATCAAATGCTTATACATATTCATGCTATGTATAGTTTGAAATATTGTTAATAGATAAATACAATAAAATGAAAAAATAATAAAATAAAAAAACACACGCGCCACCGGGGGGGGTGGAACAGGACCGACCCCCCCCCCAAAAAAAAAAATTGCATACCCTCCCATCCCTTCTGAGAGCATGTTCGACGGGTAATATGACCATGGGGGGGGGGGCGATCGGTCAATTTTTATGCGTTTATTTATGCGTTAACTATATGAAAGCTTGATTCCAAAAGGCGCTAAATCCACTTTTGACCAAAATGGATTTATAGGTTAATTAAGTGCATCTTAGGCATGGGAACAAATGCAGTATATTGGATAAAAAATATTTTTTGGAATTTGAAAAAATTGGTCAACAAATATGAGTTTTATTCCAAAAGGAGCTAAATCCAAAATGGTTTTATTCCAAAAGGCGCTAAATCCACTATGGTCATTTAGGATTTGTTTATTTAACCACTTTACCTAACAAAATACAATTAGATCTTTTAGCACATGTTGTGGCTACCAGCCTTCATCATCCGTGCAAAATTTTTAGATTATTAGAATAGTTTTCATAATTTTATGAATATTTTTGGATTTAGCTCCTTTTGGAATAAACATCGAAATCCTGGTCTTGAAAAAGATAAGATATTTAAAAAAAAAAAAAAAAAAAATATTTCAAAAATTTAAACATCAGAAAAGTTGTATCTATACTCTGGTACAATATTCATGTGTTTCGTTTTGAATTTCATTTATTTATAGGCTTTAAATCTACAAAAATTGGCATCTGACGGAGTTTTATTCCAAAAGGCGCTAAATCCATGGGAATTGAAATTGAAAAAATTCTTAAAATTGAAATTGATAGCTAGATTTTTAAAAACGTGATTTAATTATTCGAATACGATAGCTTTATCATATATATCAAAAATAAACTTACAATGGATAAGATAAAATGGTAAATTAAAAAACCTTGATTTACTCTAAAACACTAAAAGTGGATTTAGCGCCTTTTGGAATCAAACTCTTCATATAATTGTCTAGCAAAATGAAAAATATGATTTTTAGTATAACTCTGAATCCAAAAATATGAAAACGGATTTGAAGATGATAAAAAAAACTCCATTATGAACTTTTTATGGAAAAAGACCCCCCCCCCCACGATGTACTGCGTCCGATTGAAAACAGTCCTGTCGGGCTTTAGACTTCTCAGTAGGCCTCATATCAATTCTACTCTATGTAAAATGTAAAGTTAACGTATACCAATGTGCGGCATTAAATCGTAATTAAACAAGGCGCGTCCAGACGCAACAAAGTGACGTTGGAAATACGGCTGAGAAGCGCAGAAATCTATACAGCTGGCTGCAATAATAAATTAGCTCACAAAAACTCGCGTAAGAAGACTTCCCTCCAGTGAAATGGTATTGTCCGTTCGGCTGAGCAATCTACTCGTCGAGATGAAAGAAATTGATGAACTTTTATCATGTTGTTAGTTAATAGATTCTCCAGACCAGATGGAAGAAATACACATTTATGCAAGCTTATAACATTATTGTGCTGAAGTTGTAATCAGAATATGCAATTCATATAAATTGATGCTCAAAACAATGACATGGATTGTGAACTTGTCACAAGTCTTGTGAAGACGCCGTTCACATGTTTATATGCGATATGCATGTGATAAGCGTAAATATTGACTAGTCGAGGAAAGAACCACTTATGATTATGTTCAAAGTGACAGGACTTTTTTTTAATCAATTAAAATGAATGTACCATCTCCGGAAAGCTGAGAATTCAAGCTTTAAATTGCCTTGTGAACAATAAGCTATAATAGTATAATGCGGCATCGAGGATCAAAACTATGCAGCGCATGAGCTATTTTGAGAGCAAAATATACCATATTGTACAGGAATTTGATCTGACTAGGCTTTCGAATTGACACAAGTGACAGGACTTTTTTTCCTTTGCAATATGTTATTCCTATTTTTGAAAAATTCAGACTCTTAGCGTACTTATTCAAGTTGAACATTTCTTTTAAAAGGTAGTTGCTCGCCACAATAAAGAAAATAAAGTGAAAAACTGTCCAAAAACAAAAAAGTCAATGGGCACGTTCGCTTTGAGTAGAATGGTAGCGCCCTCTATCTCTTAAGTTTACAACTAGAATTGATATGACATGATCATCACAATTGTACTCATATCAGTTCTATGACATTATATAGGCGAAAGGAATAACGAGTAACGAGACGAGAACTAGCTCTTCTTTTTCCTTTGTTTTTTTTTTTTCTTCAAGTTTTCGGGAAAAAACTCCGATGATATCGGACCCATTTTCAGAGTTTAAACATTTTACACGTCAGAATGCATGAAAAAAGTGCTTCCCAATATACGGAAAGGAAATTTGCATCAAATTTAGCGATTGAGTGAGCATGCAGCACAAATTGCCCAAAACTGTGATTTTTACTTCTTTGCCATGGTATATTCGATATATGCAATCAATATCCCTTCATTCACGGTTCAATGAACCCATCAAACAACCAAAAAAGAGGCCATTTTAGAATTACAAAGAGGTATTGCAGTAATTTAATGCATTGAAAAGCTACTCAATAAAACAATTTTGGTTATATTTATAATCTTTGGGCACGTGTCAATGATCCTATGACATTTATTTACAACTTATGCTTCAGCATGTTCAGTGAGCACGTGAGACTGGCTTCGTCACGGTTCAGTGACTTTTCGAATACGTAATTTGAATAAAGATCTTGTTAGTTAGAGACCAGTTGAAGCTATGTGCAAAGTTTCAAAAAATAACTCAAAGCCAAATGGACAAAAACTGACTATTAAAATATGCCAAATTTCACTTTTGTTAAACTTTTGTTAAACCTCTCTGTACATAAAGTCAAAGGAGGGGGAAATCAATACCTGACAAATGTGAAATTCGGCCAACTTCATTGTTTATTGTTAATTCTACTGTGAGTTATGTCACGAAACTTGGCACACAGCTTCAACTGATCTCTAACTAAAAAGATCTTGATTCAAATTACGTATTTGAAAAGTCACTGAACCATGACGAGGCCCCAAACTTTCTTCTCATTTGCATGATTTTCTTGTATCTTGTGCCCACTGAGGCGTGAAACATCTGGATTTTTGTGAAAATACAATCAAAAGGACCCCCGAAAAGAATTGTTATATTCAATCTAAGTAAGAATTTGAATTTTAGTCCATACATGAAAAAAGGGGCTTTTCCATTCTCACGTGCTCACTGAAGCATGCTTTTGTAAATAAATGCCATATGATCATTGACACGTGCCAAAAGAATATAAACACAACCAAAAAATGTTATTGAGAGGATTTCTAGTGCATAAAATTACTGTAATACCTCTTTGTAATTCTAAAATGACCTATTTTTTGGTTGTTTGATGGGTTCATTAAACCGTGAATGAAAGGATATTGGTTGCATACACTTCAAAACAGGAATTCCATCATATTTGATCGATTATAGTATACCATGGCAAAGAAGTAAAAATCGCAGTTTGGGCAATTTTTGCTGCATGCTCACTCAACCGTAAAATTTGACGTAAATTTCCTTTTCGTATGTTTGGAAGCACGTTTCGCATACATTCTGACGTGTGAAATCATGTTTAAAATCTGAAAATGGGCCGATATCAAAGTTGTCATTTAGGCTTGTGAACTTAAAAAAAAAATGACATTTTGCATTCAACCATTGCTCAATGAAGTATGACTTGATAATTTTTTCCTAAAATTCGCTCCTATGGTATCCAATTAAATTCCCCACATGGACATAATTATAATTATATTTTTTCAATTCCTCCTGGTTAAAAAATGATTGATATCTGAAATAGGGGGAACTTTCTTTTTGTGTTGTGTTTATAAGGAAAACAAACAAGTATTCCTTTTCAGAACATAGAAAAATGGTCGACAACACTCTAGTTATGAATAAAGTATAATAAAAGACTTGTAAAATAAAAAATGCACGCAGTTTTAAAAAGCTATATACTTTTGACAGGTGAGGGTATGTATACAGTGTGTCACAGAAAAAGGCGATTAGTCGTGATTAGTCATTTTTCTATGTGAATACAGTCAATTAATGAAATATGAAGTGCGTCATATTGAAGTTTCTCTTTTTTACTTTCTTTTGAAATCTCTTACAATGCGATAAACATGATATCAAAAAGAGGAGTTTGAAATTAAATTGTCAAAATCATATTGCACATATAGAACGTGTCAAAAGCAATGGAAATCGCACATGGATGTCCGCAGCAATTGAACAACTAATGCTTCAGAAATTTGCTGAATGAAATTTATCAAAGATAAAGAAATGCTAACGAACCATCCCTTTGTTATGGCCCGGTCACAGTTACACGACGCACGGCCAGCGCACCAAAGAAAGAAAATAAGCTCTGTGCGTCGTTGTGCGTCGAACTTTCTGATAATTTTGGAGAAGGTAATGCGTGTGTAGGGCGTTCCCACAGCGCCCCCACAGCGCTCCTACAGCGCTCCCACAGCGCATACACTGCGCACATATTAAAGCATCAAACTAATACACAGCTTGATCTGGCTGTTTACACGAATGACCCGCGCAGGCACAGCGCACAACCTGCAAACAAAAGTGGTTACCCCTCACATTGGCGGTTCGATCGTTTGCAATGCATTCGCAACGCTTGGACCTACGCACATGTCACGAATGCTTAACGCGTGGTCTGCGTGTGTCTGGCGCTGGCGCTGCGCGCTCTGCGAATGTCTTGCGCTGGTGCTGCGCCCTCTGCGCATATCTGGCGCTCTGCCGGCGTTTACATCCATGCGTCGAGCTCGACGCAGATATTTGAGCATGCTCAAAATTTTCAGACGCACAACTGCGCACAACGACGAACCAAAAAGCGTTCATCTAGCGCGTTCGACGAGTGAGCGACGAGTGTCAGCTACAAGCCAGCGCAAGACAACGCATTGCCCAAAACTGCTACTTTTTTGTGCGCTGGCCGTGCGTCGTGTAACTGTAACCGGGCCATAAGGCAAGAGAGTTGCATTTTTGCAAACATTGGCAGCATCTTCTGCGCAATCTGATTTTTACAATTTAATTTGAAACACCTCTTGTTCATAAATGTGTGACTCTTTTGAATTGTATTGGATGATGTCGTCAGAAAGAAGAGAAATTCAACTTTAAAAGGGTGCATGTAATATTCAATTACAGACTTGTTTCCCTAACAACGTGCTCGCGAAGCATCAGCGAAAACTTTCATCTCGATGTAACCTGATGATGAATTTTAAAAGGCAAAGCACTGTAAACTTTTTTTTTTTAATAGTGAAAAAAAAAATAAATGTATATTCTAGTAGCGCAAAAAAAAATAGGCGAGCGCCAAGCTCGAAAGCAAAACATTTGTTGAGCTTTGGGGGCTACTTATTCCTTATATTCCTCAACAAGTAAAAAAAAAAAAAAAAAAAAAAAAAAAAAAAAATACGTTATCTCCAAATAGGATCAGGATTGTTCGTAAATTGAGATAGCTTAGTTTTTTTTTTGTGCCTCCCTCTTCGCTCTTTCCTGACTTTCTATCTCTCTCTCTCTCTCCTCTATGCTATCTCTCTCTCTCTCCTTTTCTCTCTCTCTTTCTCTCTCTCTCTCTCTCTTTTTATCATCTCTACCTTTCTCTTCATTTTCTCTCTTGCATTCCCATAAAAATATACTTTGCATGGTCTTCTTGTTTCTGGAGGTCAAGTATTTTAACTATTTTTCGCCTCAGGACTCCAACATTACAAATAGGACTTTTCTCCGGTGTATCATTTTCATGCAAAATTTCAGCTTCAGCCCGGAAACATGAAAAATCTAAAAAGCAATTTGACCAAGTCCATGAAAAACATTTCACCGTTAAAAGTCTGCTTCTTCCCCCCATTGTTCACATTCCATTAAGTCATGAGAGCTGAAATACATTGTTTCTTTGATCAATTCAATATTACAATCTATTGATGATCTAAGTATCATTATATTATCTTGGTATATATGCGAGTCGCCGTGGGGAGCGAGCTTCCGCCTTTTAACAATATCACTTGAAATGTTTTCAAAGCGACTAACAATTATTATTATTGTTGGAAGAAAAGCACGGTTCATTTTCAATTTGGAGTTCTATAGTCCTGGTTTTATTCTGTAAAGATAAATGTAGATCATGGTTATTTTTTCTTTAAAAAATGAAATAAATAAAATAAAGCAATTCAACGCTATATAGGCCACGGTAGAAGTCTCAACCCTCCCCGCTTTATTTCAAAGGACGCCATTATTGTTACTTTATTTGTCTCTTTTCCAACCGAAGCACGCATCAGCAGAGGATCTATAGGGTGGGGGTGTCTTATTTCGTTAAAACCATGCATTATTATTTAACGTTTTCCTTCTACCCCCATCCCATGCACTATTTGCCAGCTCTGCTGTGCCCCACCCCTAATTTCAAAACCTGGATCTCCCGTATTGTACATGATAAGAATTGTTCTCAACATGATGGGCACAAAATAATTTTCATCATTGTCAGGTTTGGGCGAGATTAAAAACGTCTTGAAGAAACATTGTCGTCACGATTTGCAATAAGCACATAATAAAAAAAAATTAGATACGAAATAGCAGACAGTTAGCAGCTGGGTTATTAGTCCAGGCTAGGCCCCATAGGAAAAGAGTCGAACCTTGTTTTTTGATATATACAATGTTTTTTGATGGTTCTTTGTCAATTCGAGGGTGCTGATTCCGAATCCGATGAGTGCCAGACGCGAAACCTTGAGCATTTTTCACAAATTGCGAAAATTCAAAATGGCCGCCAAAATATGAAAATGAGTATTCCAATGGTATTTCTAAGGATGTTTTGGTGGTTTCTTGTCAATTCGAAGGTGCTGATTCCAAATCCGATGAGTGCCAGCCGCGAAACCTCGCGGATTTTACGCAAATCGCTAAAATTCAAAATGGCTGCCAAAATGGGCGCCAAAACTGGAAATCAGTATTCCAAGGGTATTTCTTGGGTTGTTTTGGTGGTTTCTTATCAATTCGAGGGTGCTGATTCCAAATCCGATGAGTGCCAGCCGCGAAACCTTGCGGATTTTACGGAAATCGCTAAAATTCAAAATGGCTGCCAAAATGGCCGCCAAAACTGGAAATCATATTCAAGGTATTAATCTGGGTTTTTGGTGTTCTTATCAACGAGGGTCTGATCAAATTCGATGATGCCACCCCAAAACCAAAGATTTACGCAAATCGCTAAAATCAAATGGCTGCCAAAATGACGCCATATTTATATATATTATACATCTCCAATTCGAGGCGCCGATTCAAATCTGATGATTATCAGCCAAAAATCCTACAGGATTTGTAACCGCTAAAATCGTCTGCCTAAAAATGAAATGTGTATTATTTCAAAAGTTTTGGTGGTTTCTTGTCAATTGAGTGCTGATTCCAAATCGATGAGTGCCAACCGTGAACCCGCTAGAATTCAAAACGCCGCATTTTGTTATCGATATAATTGTTTTATAATTCTCAATGAAAAGCGATTCAAAATCTGATGATTTAGAGGCACGAAACCCTGAGCATTTGCGCAAATCGTCAATTATTCGCTGCCATCAACCACATAAAAAAATCTGCTCTGATTCTAAATTGATGGGTACCTTCAGGGAAATCTTGATTTTTTTGTTTGTTTTTTGTTAGCAAAGGGTGAACACGGCCGACAGTCATGAAAAAGGCTTAGGCCTATTAATCAAATGAAAGCAATTCGTGAAAAGCCTATTGTCATTGTATTTCTGACGTTACTATTGGCTCTTGTCCATTTAAGTAGCCCTAGCTACTCATTTCAAAATACGCGAGTCCTAGAAATAGACATACCATTTTATGATAGCAAAATGAGTCATATGATCAGTCTCTGGATTTTTTTTTTTTTTTTTTCCATTATTAGTATGTTTTGTAAAGACATGCAAAGTATATCATACTCACTGCACTATTACTGGACAATATACATATTTTATAATTGAAGACTTGGGGTTGTGAGATCTGACATTAAAAATCATTCTTGATTTTTCCCGACAGAAATAAGAGGCTGTAAATGAAATACTGGGTTTCCCTTTAACTCTTTCATGATTATTAGAACACAGAGACACTTTACATAAAACTAAATGATCGAACACGACTAAATAAAAAAATATAGTTCTGAATAGATGCAGAGTATTAGGTCGTACATTTCTACATTCAGGGAGCGGAATTAAGGGGCGGAGGGTACGGCACTGCCCTAGATTCGGAATGAATGAATAAATGTATCTTTTGACACAACTTTGTATTTTGGAGGTTGGACTTACCAACCCCTATAGGTAATTTGGATTTCTTGAGGCCGAAGGCCAAAAGAATTAACAATGAGAGAGATAATTGATAGAGAAAGATATCCTAGTTAGAAAGCAATTCGTTGTGGGACTTCTCAATGGCAACTGCTACACAGTTAGCTTGGGACCCTACAAAACGTCAAAGAGTAAGCATTATTATTGGCATAGTATGGCCATAAAAAGATTACATACTTTGCCATTCTTTACAGTCTTCTCCTTCTTCTTTCTTCTGTCCTTGATTGTGCGTACACAATTGAAACGCCTCAATGGGCAAGAAACCACCCAATAAAACCTAAAACCCCAAGAATACCATTTCAATGGGAGCCATTGCACCATTTGAATAAAGCGATGCAAAAAATCTGGTATGCGCGCACCATCGGATTGGAACACACCCTCGAATGAAAGAAACCAACAGAACAACCCAAAATACCCTTGAATACTGATCTAGTTTGGCGCGAATGCCCATTGATTTAGCGATTGCTAAAATAATGGTTTCGCGCGGCACCATCGAATTGGAACACACCGGAATGATATAACCACCAAAACAACCCCAGAAAAAACCCTTGGAATACCGATTTCCAATTTTGCACAATTGTGCACCATTTTGAATTTTAGCGATTTGCGTAAAATCCGCGAGGTTTCGCGGCTGGCACTCATCGGATTTGGAATCAGCACCCTCGAATTGATGAGAAACCACCAAAACAACCTCAGAAATACCATTGGAATACTCATTTTCATATTTTGGCGGCCATTTTGAATTTTCGCGAATTGTGAAAAATGCTCAAGGTTTCGCGTCTGGCACTCATCGGATTCGGAATCAGCACCCTCGAATTAACAAAGAATCATCAAAAAACATTGTATATATCAAAAAACAAGGTTAAATGGTCTCTAGCCTGGACTATATCACTAAAAGAAGAATAGCACCATGATTATACCAGACACGGTGACGGTGGCTGTTATTTTTACGCTCGTAATGTCGGCTTCAGGGGTAGCATTGAACTTGCTTTCAATGTCTGCCATACTCGGTTACAAAGTGTTACGGAAACAGAAGAATATTTTCACTTTTCATCTGTCTTTTTGTGACTTCATCACATCATTCGGCATCGTGATGACATACCTACCAGGACTTCACGAAGGGGTATGTATGAAATAAAATCATTTTCAGAATTTTTTGTAAACCTTCAATGTTTTCAGTGAACACCCTGGCAAACACTATCTGAGGGGAGCGAAGCGTTATAAAAACAAATTTGAGCAATCACTTTTTAACGTCATTTTTTGTATAGAAAAAGAATGATTTTACCTTCCTACTTTGAATCTATCAAAATCGCCTAATTTTAGTGTATAATGTATATAATTATTACAATACTTTTTATGTAAAAGCCTTTGAGCCCCATTAAACATTAAAATAATAATATTAAGTCCTCTAAATTGTGTGTATGGGTTCAGATGGGATTTTCCGTTGGGGGAAGGTGAGCCATGACATAAACCATTAAATCTTTTAGAAATACCAATCTTTTTTGTTATCAAATACAATTTTTACAACAACAAAAAATAAATAAATAAAAAAAAATAGAAGGACGTTGTTTGAACCTCCACTGGTTAGTGTACTTATCATAAACTTTTAAAAAGTTTAAATGTAGTAATCAAACAGATATCGGAGGATGATGCATGATTAAGATGTGTGTGAACTCTATAAGTTTTCATTATTATTATTATTATTAAGACGCTGATATTGATTATGTTATTACACTTTAAAAAAAAATGTTTTTATCATCACTGATTAACAAACAAAACCCCCAAATCTAGGTATTAGATTTGTAATAATAATTCATGACGTTATATCTGGTAACTATAGGTCTATTACATATATTTAAAAAAAAGAAAGATTATGATCATATTTATATCTTTGTCAACTTCTTTTACAGCTGACTATCTGGGCAGAGTTTATTTTCGCAAATGGCTTGATAATGTCAATTCTAACCACTCTTGCTATCGCCGTACATCGATTCATCATCCTCCGCCTAGACCCATTCGGAAATCGTGATATCATCACCCCTTGTCGATCGATATTGGTCTGTGTTTTAGGCTGGATTATTATTTTCACACTTTATTTCATCGGCGGTTACTTTCAAATCGTATTCAATTACAAGCTAATCATTTTCAGAAGCGCTGTAATGTGTTTTATTTCCTTAGCCATATTGATAACTGTAATATGCTATGGGTATATTTACCAGAGAATAGCTTCAACGTCGCGAACCATGGGACAATCTGATCGTTTCCTGAAACAACGGGTCAAAGTTCACCGGAAGATCATTCTGACATTCGGTCTTGTGATCGGATCAACTTGCTTTTGTTGGATTCCATCTGTCATCTTTAAGATCTTGGAAGGTTTAGAGATGTACGGGGACAGAGACTGGTTCTTTGTCCTGGACAAAGTCACTTTCAATATCCTATGCTTGAACCAGTTGCTAAATCCGATCATCTACTGGTCGCGACTCAGGGATTTTAGGGATCAGCTGCCGAAATGCATGCAACGAGATGGACAAGGTTCCGAGGAGGAGTTGTCTGCACAGCAGAAGAGGGACAAAACACCGGAGGTGTCTTTTGGGGTCCTGAGGGACAAGATAAAGGAGACATCTTCTAGGATTCTGAAGGAAAAGATGCAGGAAACGTCTTCTGGGATTCGGAGCGACATGCTGCAGGAAACGTCTCCTAGGCAGCTTAAAGAAAAGACACAGGAGACGTCTTCTAAGATTCTGAGGGATGAGACACAGGAAACGTCCTCTGGGGTTCTTACAGACAAGGCACACGCAGGAATCGTCTTCAGGGGCTCTGAGGAACAAAACACGGGAAACCAACACATCTTTTGAGTTTCTGGTAGGCAAGATCTGGACAACTGATCCGAGCCACCAAAACGCAGACGGTACCATAATTATTTGCAGAGGGACAAGACCGACGCAGGAGATGTCGTCTTAGCAGAGGGACATGAAGCCGATTATATCGACCATCAGTTTATCGCTATTGGATAAGGGTGTTGTAACATCTCCTTGATGTTCTTGGTAACTCAGGAGTAATGGAGGCGTTGGGTGGGGGCTTTTACGGACACACAGAAACACAAAACGATAGCTCTATCCAAAATTTAAGTCAAAGTGTTATTAGATGAATGTATGCAGGGAAAGATTTCATACCTTAATTTTTTTCCAAGCGTGCACATTATGGTGTTTTTTGATAGAACTCATTCCTACAAACATTATTCTTTAGGGCTCTAAACTTTTCAAAACATGATCAGGCAACCAGAGACACAGGAGGAAGGTTTTGTATTTTTCTGGTCTTGATTTCTATTGGCTTATTGGTTTGAATTAATTTATCTCTGTGAAAACCAATAGGCCTATATTGGTTTTTACGGGTATTATAGATTCTACTAGTATCAAATGGTTTATATTTGATATTCCTAAATCGTTAGAGATCACTTTAGCGAAATAAATGAAAATAGTTTACTATCTAACTTATAGATATCTCAAGTTGCATGTGATCACCTGACACCTGATCTGAATTCGTTTCATTCTATAAAATGGCCTAGTTGAAGTCTTGCACTATAGTATTCTAGCTAATAATTTAAATTATATGTAACCTTGACGATGGATTGTCACAGAGTATTCATGTTACCATGGTTACCTGTAAATCAAGGCCATGGGCACGAAGGAATTAAGTAATTCGAATCAATGCGAATGCCGATTCAAACCCCGCTTGTTGTTATTGTTGCTCTTTTTTTTTAAGGGGGAGGTACAATCGAAAGGCGACATATTCTTCAAATTATTTTTTTTAAAGTGATAAACGACGGCCGCATGTTTTCCATCTCCGGCTCTTGGAATGGCTGGCAAGATGCGAACTTCGGTCGTTCCATCTGAGTGGAATTACTACATGTATAATTACCTTTATGCTATTAATGGATGAATTTCATTTTGTTAATTGTATTTGTGAATAATTGATATGTAAATTGAGAAATATAGAAATAAATGAAGATTAAATCTTTCCTCCCTCTTTTTTTTTCTTCTTCTATATACATGTACATATATTTATATATATATATATATATATATCTATTGTCTTTGACCCCCTTAATTGATTAGCATACACTGTAAAAAAAAGGTAACTCGCAAGAAAATGAGTAAACTAATGCTTTACTCCCAACGGAGTAAATTTTGTTTACTCTTAACAGAGTCAAAAGGTAACTCGCAAGAAAATGAGTAAACTAATGGTTAATGGTTTACTCCTTTCGAAGCTAGGATTAGGAATGATACATAGATGACTAAAAGTTACTCTTTTCTGAGTAACATTTAGCTCAACCGCATGAGTAATATTTTTTACTCAGTAACATTTAGCTCAACCGCATGAGTAATATTTTTTACTCAATTTCACGCGAGTTACCTTTTTGCTCAATATTGGGTAAGATTTTACTCATTTTTTTTAGAGTGTAGATATTTTACACTATCTTACATGAGCTATTCGCGATTTTATTACTGAAATAACAAACTTCTCTCTTAAATGCATCATGACCACCACTTTAAGACAGCAGCCGTCCCGGGGGTTCACCACCACCACCACCATCACCATCATCACCAAAACCAAAACCACCACCACCACCACCACCAACACCACCACTGCCATCATGCATCACCAACATGATCATAGTTTTTTTTTTTAATGTATTCATGTATTGTAAGTTGTAAGCGTATCAGGACAACTGTACCCCTTGGACAATTACCACCAGGACAACTACCCCTTAGAAATAGAGTTAGGGTTAGGTATAGAGTTAGGGGTAGAGTTTTCGCGGGGTTAATTATCCAGGGGGTAGTTGTCATAGAACCCATTGTAAGTTTGGTTTCATAGGGAGGATATATAAATTTAGTGTCCGTAAAATTTGAATCAGAAGAACAACATATCGGACTGTTTGTACTGGGATATTTATACAAAGTCATGTACACCTCATATTCTTGAAAGATATAAATGACAGTATCTTTATGTATCATTTTGCTCTAAAAATTAAGCATTACATCAAATCTATTTCAACATTATTCATTTTGTTAATTTTTATGTAGATAACAACTTGTTTTATGAACCAAAGATGATGGTTTTATGATACTTCTTATATTTTTTTTTCATAGTTTTATACCCATGTTAGAGAAACTCAAAATCAAGAAACACAGATTTTTTTTCATGTATCTTACTCCATGGTAGTATCTTGCCTTTTTTTCTTGTTTTTTTTTTCTTCCTCTATGTAATGTTTTTTCTCAAACTTACTCTTCTCCCCTCACACTTTCTCTTTCTCTCTCTCTCATTCTCTAATTCTCAAGCACAAAAACTATATTTCCCTTCCTTCCCTACTCTACATTCCTTCCCTATCAACTGCAAAACCTCCCCTGTTCTTCTTTCTTTCTGTTCCTCTAAATATTTTTCTCTAAATCGCTTCTCCCCTCTCTCTCTGTCTCTCTCTCTTCTCTCACAACACAACACACACACAAGACTACACACGAGGCCATCAACATCCACAGAACACACTTCCACTGTCTCTCAAGACACACAGTAAAATTTTTTCTGTATGTAATCCCGCTTATACCCCACTATAGAACACTGCTCGCTCTCAACGAACCCCTTCCACAGAATCCACTTATTCCTGCCTGTCGCGCCCCAATAAAAAAAAAAAAAAATCCCTCCTGGCACTTGGCTTCTCAAATTGATACCAACAATAAAGTACTCTTCGACAAGAGAAATAGTTTGTTTAGAAAAGGCTATATATTTGTGCAAACTACTGTATCTCTAAATTTGCATACTAAAAACAGCATTTTGTATTGTTCTTAAAGGTGTGACTCTTATGACTTTTTAAAATATCTAACATTTCTGATTTCGAGAAAACTTATAAATTGCAGCAACGAGTTTGATTGAGTTATGGATACCACTAGATACTTATTTTAATGGGTAACTGAGTATTGAGTGCAACACATGAAGCATCTTTGAATAATCTGTAGTTCTAATACAATCTAGAGAGAGAGAAACTATTCTTGATAATATGTTATATCATATTAATCAATATCAATATCATTTCTAGCATTACTACACTCCATTTGAAAAGGCTACTCTTAGCTCAAACATAATATATTTTAATTATTTATATGCAAGTAGGGGTCACTACAGCCTGATTGACACAGTAATTCATAAATTTACAAACGTATTTATATGCAAGTAGGGGTCACTACAGCCTGATTGACACAGTAATTCATACATTTACAAACGTATTTACATTATTAATATGCATAAAATTATGTACAAGAATATATTTTTGAAAATTTGAAATTTGAAATTAATATTTATATAAAATACTATTGACAGCATATTGTACATCCACGATAATATCACATTCTTCAAATTTGTTTTCAACTACCATTTTTGTATTGATAAGAATATCTATTCGCAAGCAAAAATATATACAAAAATGTGAAGAAGTAGAAATAAAATCAGTAAGTTGGCTAATGTCTACACTCATGAGAATTATAATTCTATATTGAACAAATAAAATAAAAATACTGCAAATTGCTGGACGCATGACCAACGCAGAGTATGTGCTAGGAGTGTGTTACTCATGCGTCGAGCGCGCTGGACTAACGCTGTGCATTCGTTGCATATTTTTAATATGACTGTGTTGTCTATGTGTATACCCTCTGTGTGCGCGTTGTCGGGAATTTTTTTAAATTTCAATGCGCAGGTCTTCCGTTGTGTACATGTGACTGCCGCATAAGGTGCATTAAAAGCCATATAAATTGGTCAAGGTAAAATGCACCAAAGCCTCTAAAAAGATGTGTTGGGAGAGAAGTAGAAGCAATTACACTGAGATGAAAAATAAGAAGCAACTGGGAATAGAACTAGAAGGTCTATATCCATTTGGTCTACCAACAGTTGGTCTAATTCTCCATTTGTCTAGTACCACATGGGCTACACCCATTTGGTCTACTCACAATTTCGTCCAAGTTGCAATAGGTCTAATACATACTTGGTCTAATTCTCAGTTTGTATAATTCTCACTTGGTCTAATTGGCAATTCGTCTAATGCGCAAATGAATATTTGGTCTACTACCAGTTGTTTACTGGAATTAACCAAATGGTGATAGATCAAGTGGTCATTCGACGAATTGGAATTAGACAAAATGGTAAATAGGCAAACTGGTACTTAGACCAAAAGGTCATTAGACGAAAATAGAATTAGACCATTCAGGAAAAGACCAGATGGGTATTAGTCAAAGTGGGTTCAGACCAATTGGCAAAGAGCATGGACTGGATTATAAAACTGCAAGAGTGCACCAAAATAGCAGAAAATAAATAGAAAGATGTTGCATACAAACTCAGAACCGGGAAAAGATAAATATATTTTAGATCTAAACTAAAGGACTTGACAAGTTTAGCTTTACTCGACTTGAACTATGAGAAATTAATATCTTATTGTAATAAAAAAGGTTATTTGGTAAATTTCACAACTTTTAAGGAATATGTACAACATGGTATAGTGTGAATGTATCGAGTATTGCAAATATTTAATCCAAGATTGATTTCATAGTCGACAAACTGAACAGGGCTGTTTTCAGCGTTGGACAGCACAGCATTTACCCTGTATAGTAAGAGGGGAGAAGCAAACAAACAAAATTATTAGATATAGTAATTGAGACATAAAATTGACATAATTTCTAGAGACAATAAATAAATTTCTAACATTGACGTGCCCCAACTCCCATTAGACATGTTCGAGAACTGTCATAATTATTTGTTTCAATTGAAGCAACAAAGAAGAGATATATCGAGCTTTCATCAGTTCATGCTTCATAATTTTTTCTTTTTTAAAGATTTGTTGTCACCTCCCCATGTGTCGTATTCAAGTAATCTGGACCCCACTCAAAGACCCTGAACTATACACTGTAAACAAATATATGTATTTTTACAGCAAATCTGCTGTCAGCAGAGTCACCATAAAAAATGTAATTCAGAAAACAGTTTTGTTGTAAGTTGCTCCTGCAAATAATTACGTGAGAAATACAAAATATACATCAGGAGTAACACATTTGTTCCGTTTTAACCAAATACGTATGCTATAAAACTCTAATGATATTTTTCCTTCTCTTTCATCAATTCTTAAGGGAGAAATTTACAACAAAACTGTATTTCAAATTACATTTTTGTATGGCGACTCTGCTGACATCACTTTGCTGTATTTTTTTCTGTATTTTTTTTTTTACAGTGTATGCAGGATCTTTCCTTCTCTCTTTTCCCCCTTTTGTCTTTATTAAATACATTAAAATTGACATTTTACCTTTTGTCCTGGTGCAGGTCTTTTCACAGCTATTCTGTCATAGAATGCTTTCACTGGAGCAAAACAAGCTGCAAGTTTACTCTGTAATGACACGGAAGTGAACATATATATATATATATATTTAAATAATATTTTTGCAGATTATTTCTTACTATTATTATTTACAATACATGTACGTTAGGCAAGAGTATTCCTTGCACTCAATTTTCATTTTTCATACAGGATATGCATCATGCATATTCATATATAATAAATAACATGGATTAAACTAATATAGTACTATTTATATTTGAAATGAATAAATATATAGCTGCATAATACCTTCAAGCCTTGGAGACAGCTTAACCTTCCATTCGATCCTAAGAGATGCCCATCTCCTTCCTCATTGATGGCTAGAGTCTTGGCACCTTTAGCTTTCTCTAGATGTGCTCCTGCTTCCGTGCATCCGTTCTCACCCCAGTTTACCTGTTGGAATATTACAATGGCCAGGATTCACAAAGGTGTCACAAGTTGAGCCATGGCCTGAATCTGTGGTTTAAGGTGACCCGACAATTGCTCCTGCGACAATTGCTCCGGGCTTTATTTCGTCTAAGATATAGGGTTAGGGTTAGGGTTGTAATAGGGATTTATATTAGGTTTAGGGTTAGGTTTAGGGTAGGGTATAGTGTAAAGTCCCTGGTTGAAGTTAGTCATTCGATTAGTGTATGGAATTTATAGCGGAGCAATTGTCGCGGGAGCAAATATCATGGATTCGTGGTTTAACTATGGCTAGCAAAATGTGATACAATCCTGAAAAAAAGATTTTCCATGTATCAGAATTTCTACTAAAAACTGCCTGGGAAGGATAAATACGAATGTTTCTTAACCAATAATTAAAGCACGACTCCAGAATCCAGTGAGGGAGACAGATTTTGTAACATTTTGCTAGTAATAGTTAAACCATTTAGATTTACAAATGATTTAAGCACACTGTGAAAAATATTTGTATTTTTACTACAACTCTGCTGTCAGCAGAGTCGCCATAAAAAAAAATGTAATTTAAAAAACAGTTTTGTTGTAAATTTCTCCTGCAAATAATTACATGAGAAATACAAAATATACATCAGGAGTAACACATTTGTTCCTTTTTAACCAAATATGTACGCTATAGAACTTAAATGATTTTTCCCTTCTCTTTCATAAATTCTTAGAGGAGAAATTTACAACAAAACTTTTTTTTTAAATTACTTTTTTTTTATGTCGACTCTGCTGACAGCAGATTTGCTGTAAAAATACATTTTCTTTTTACAGTGCAGTGGTTTAACTTAGGACACCTTTGTGAATACGGGCCAATGTATCTCAAGATTGGAACATAATTATCATCTTGAAAGTTTTAACAACGAAGAAAACTGACCAGAAAAATATATAATATGAAGAAAAAAAAATGAGCAAAAACGCTAAATTGAAGTTAAGGGCGCCGATTGATCTTCAACATAGGCCTATATATACGGGGGGCGCAAAATTGACCCAAAACCAAGAAGATACTAAACCTAGAAATTGGCTAGAAACTTTCGGGTGCCAAAAAGTTAAACTTAGAGTGCTAAATGTAGGGGGGGGGGGGGTTGGGGGAGGTGGGAAAATAAAAATGGGAGGAAACATGGCCCATTCCACTGTGGATCACCATCTCCTTTTCTTCTTCTCTTCTTCTCTTCTTTTTTTTTCTTCTTTTTTACTTTCTTTTTCTTCTTTTTTCTTTTTTTTTTCCTTTTCCTTTTTTGCGCCCCCCTGAAGCTCCGCCCGGGGCACGTGCCCCCCTTGCCCCCCCTAGATACGCCACTGAATAAAAATAAATTTTAACAACGAAGGAAACTGACAAGAAATATTATAGTATGAAAAAAAATGAGCCAAGAGAATCGGATTCCATCGGGATTCGAACCTGAGACTTGACTTGCACTACTAGACAGGAGCTCAACCAACTGAGCATTTTTTTTTCTTTCCTCATTTTTTTTCATCTTTAAAGTTGATAGAAACATGCAAGCCATGCACAGAATTATAACACTTCGAAAATTTTAAGAACGAATACGAGTGAGGTCAAAGCAAAAAAATAAAAAAATATAAAAAATTGCGGTTTCTTAGTTGTTTTTTTTTTTTTTTTTTTTGTGTTGTTGTTTTTTGTTGTTGTGTTGGTTGTGTTGTTTTTTTTTTTTGGGGGGGGGGGGGTGAAAAGCACTTGGAGAAGGAGCTCATAACCCCATTGAAATTTTCTGTCTGCTAACCTCTTTATAAGCTTGTAAAAGAGGTAGCTTCTAGAAAGCTCAATATTTTGGCTGATATAAAAATGTGGTCATTTACGAATAGACTTTGCCTGAATGAGCGCAAGTCTGAAATGATCCATATAACATCTAAATTTAGAAACACGATCCCTTTTCCTGGTTTAGCTACAAACGATATTTCTCTTAATTGTAGTGATTCTGTACGGGACCTTGGTGTGATAATAGACAAAAATCTCACATTCCAACTACACATCAGAGCTGTATGCAAATCTGCATCCTACGGTATCTTTAAGATTGGTAAAATAAGGAAACTGCTTGACCGACCCACAACTGCAAAACTTAAACATGCCTTCGTATCTTCGCACCTTGATTATTGTAATTCTATATTTTCTGGCCTCCCCTCATCATACTTACTTCCACTGCAAAGGATACAGAATACCGCTGCAAGACTTGTCACTCTCTCAAGAAAACATGAGCACATAACACCTATCTTACGTTCCCTTCATTGACTCCCCATACACCATCGCATAACTTTTAAAATTCTTCTTCTCACTTACAAAATACTTCGAAATCAAGCCCCAAAATACCTTTCCGACCTCATCACATTACGTTCTTTTAAGATCCTTATTTACCCAACAATTGGTTTCTGGTCCTCGCACTGCGACGAGATATGGTGGTCGCGCATTTTCAGTTATAACTCCCATTCTATGGAATAAACTCCCAGTACAAATTCACAATGCAAATTCCATCGAGCAATTCAAAACCATCTTAAAGACACACCTCTTTAACACCTAAAGCACTCAGTTGTGAGTCGGTCAAGGGAGTAGCACACCATCTTTTTCTTTGTTTGTTTGATCGACTACGTTTGAACTTAATTTTATGTCCATCATACTGTAATTTGTGTGATTTATTTCAAAGTACATGAAGTACGAGTTGCACATTTATTCAAAGTATATAGAATTTGTACAGGTTTACTGTTTTTTTATACTAAGTAACTAAGTTATTGTTATTATAATTCCTTGTTTCAGTATATTTTCTAAGCAGAATATTGAGCGCTTAGAAACATCAGTATTAAGCGCCTTATAAATGTAATTATTATTATTATTATTATTAAAAGAAATATGATTTATTTCCAAACTTTATCATCCCATCTTTATCATGGTAATAAAAATTAAAAATAATTTTATAACATGTATAAAGCATAAATTCTAGACTTGGTGAAACCCAATATAACGCCTAAGTGCTTTTAGTTTCCTCATTCTTTAGTGAATTTATATTTTATTTTTTTTGCATTCATTTTCAATAATTTATTTCCGCATGGGTCACGTATGGTCCGACATAATATAGTTGTAAATCATTGAATCAGAATGAGTTTAAGAATGTTAAATTCGACAGATAACAATTACAATAAATAAATATTAATAAATATATAGGCCTATTATAATCATTACGACTTATTCATAAATACAAGTAGGCCTAGATATAATTATCTCGACTTATTAATAGTTATAAGCAGCCTTAAAAATAATGATCTCGACTTATTAATGAATATAAGCATGATAAGTAGGCCTAAATATAAATATCTCGACTTATTAATCAATATAAGTAGGCCTAAATAAAATTATCTTGACTTATTAATGAATACAAGTAGGCCTAAATATAATCATATCGACTTATGAATAAATATAATTAGGCCTTTGTAATTATCTCAACTTATTACGTTTTATTGTCTTGTTTTGTTTTAAATTATTTTGTAATTTCAGGATCATCAATTTATAAGTTCTTAGCAACATTACGACTATTCTTATAAATGTTCTCACATATTTAATACTTTATTTTGTATAAAATATTACATATTTCTTGCATGTTTTTATGAATGTTTTTTTTTAATGAAAATTATGGTGACTAAATTTAAATTTCAATTATTAATAAACATAAGTAGGCTTAAAATATAATGATCTCTCCTTACCCTCATTGCTTTGATGCCTCCTATTCCTCCTCCACCATAGTATGAAGCATCGACTGTAGGCCACTTCTTAGAGTTGGGTGATGCAGGTGGGGAAGGGGGAGGGGGCGGCGGCTTCACTACAACCTGAAAAAAAAGAGTAGTTAATAAAGGGGAAGTTCACCCTGGGTTTTAAGTTGATTCTAAAATGAAGAAAAAAAAAAAAAATGTGAGTGAAGGTTTGAAGAAAATCGACCCAAAAATAACGAAGTTATGGATGTTTAAAATTTTGGTTCTGTGACGTCAAATGCGAGTTGGTCTCCTATGTGTTATAAATGTAAATTCCATAAAAATGTCATTTTCTAAAAAAAAAAAAAAAAAAAATTTCACATGGGTGATTGATATCATCAAAAATATGTTCATATACATGCCTCTATCAATTCAACCCAGCATGCCTTCATCAAGAACCATGAAAAAGACAAATTTATGGAATTTAATTACACAACATAATGGGAGAGCTGCTCGCACGTGACGTCACATAATCAGAACTTTAAATATTCATAACTTCACAATTTTTTGGTCGATTTTCTTCAAACTTTCACTCATATTTTTATTTTATTATTCTGTATGTTTTAGAACCAATAAAATTTCTAGGGTGAACTTCCCCTTTAAGGGCCGAGGTTGAAAATATATATGCCGAATACAGACGATAGACACAAAAGAAGTGTGGAACTTGGACAAACATTTAAGAGGTTTTGAATTTCCAATTATACTATATTTATATAAGTAATTTTCCTAAATAAGCCATTTTCAATTTTCTTTACAATATTTTTTTTGGGGTTTTGTCCCGCTCAAATATTACATTATATTCATATGATTGTACTTTGAATATACGAGAAACACATTAATTTTAACAGCGGGCCATTTAACAAGAAACAAGGAAATATCCATCAAATTATTTCATTTGGATTGTAAGGAGATAGCGCGAACGCAGATCTCCGCTACCATAAATTATACGCCCGAGTTCCCCACGTTTGGGGGAATCGCAAGGTTCAGCAAGCCGGAGTGCAATGGCAAGCCTCGCCCTGGGGGTGCATCCTTCTTGATCAATGCGACCCCTGCGCCAGGTAAGTATGCTTGATAACTAAATCTGCAATAACTCATACATTTACACTACTGCACAAAATATAGTTAGATATTTCACAAACCTAGTAACAAAAGCATTGTAATTACAATTTGTTTTCACAAAACATCCATTCTAATTGCATGATTATATTCCATAATTATATGATACGGTCAGTAAAAATAAAAAACAAGAGAAATTCTGAACTTAAAGATTTAAGAAATGCAATTATATTGTATATTTCGTACACCGCTCACACCGGTGTAGAAACCCAAACGAGTCTATTCATGAATATTCATTAGGTTGTCAATGCATTACTAGTATTATGTTGACGTCATCAGACGTCCCAATGAATGGATTGCTATGCTTTGTGTCCGTGCGTAACGTTCGATCGCACGCGCCAGTGCTGTACACCGAACCCAACGAACACTGCTGAACCACACTAATTGGTAATACACTGTTCGTCATAAAGATGGAATATTTTTTTCTGGCTCAAGCAACATTATGTTGCTCCGTTATTAATTTCTTGAATGTGTTTGTCACCGCTTTCACTTTCTGGGATCCTGAATATATCTTGAACGTTCCCTCAACCCTTCCCTGGATTTTTCTTCAAAAAAGTTTGTCGCCCCCCCCCCCAGAAGATGGTAATTTTCGTCATTTTTTCTTATTTTTGGGGCCCCTTTTTGTTCACGCGACCCACCGAGGCCCCCTCAGTCCTACCCCAAGGAAACACGTCTGAGGTGGAGATTTGTTATTGTAGGGGAGGGGTCAAAATTTATTTTGATTAAGGTTCAACCTTAATTTTATTTATTTTTACACCATGGAAATTTCTATCTTCCCTACATTGTATTGTAAAATCTTAACCAAACATACATCAAAATAAAATATTATCAATAATGACTAATTACAGCCTTGTCACCAAGGCTAAACAAAATGTAAGGGGAAAATGATGATATTTAAGGGTTAAAGGTGTTTTTTCATTTCAAGTACACCTCAGTCGCATTTCGTGGGGGTAGGACTGAGGGGGGCTTGATCGGCCGGGAAAACAAAAAGGGGCCCCAAAATGGGGAAAAATGACAAAAATGGGCATCACGGGGGTCGACAAAAATTTTTGGGGAAAAGGTCCACGTGAAGGGTTGGGAGAATTTTCAAGATATAGCCAGGGTCCAAAAAGTAAAAGCAGGGACAAACATATTAAAGACATTAAATTCAGAGCAAAATCATGTCGCTATAGCGGAAAAAAAATATTCCACCTTTATGACGGACAGTGTATATCTACTGAACCCATTCTAGCACAACAGTATATGAGCTAAATACACTCACTTAGCACTGGTATTGCAACATAGTTAAATGCTTAAATGCGTGCATTTTTTCATATTTTCAAGTCTTTTATATATTGTCATATTTCATTCATGGCCAGAAATTTTCCGAAATTTTTTGTATATTCTGAAAAAGGAGACTTGTCTCTTTTCATTCCTGAAATTAGTAAATACTCAGACAGAGGCACTTTTTTTAAACAAAGGGGCGACAAATGAACAAAGACCCCTAAAAATGAAATTTTAAGAGGTGGAGATTATTAGTGAATAAAATTATTAAGGAGTCATATTTCTCCGGAAACTGTTAACTTTGTTTTATTATGCTGGTGGCAAATTAAAAATGACCAAAGAGGTAGCACTACAATGAAAGACAAAAGAAGGAACCCCTGAGAATATAAACTTATTTCTATCGTTGATAAGGAAAATTTTAGTCCCTTATTACAGAAATGATTTAATGCAAGTTTATTTCACCGAATTCCCAAATTACTGTTGAATTCTTGGAGTAAATATAATGTCGCTTACAATAGAAATATAAATGTTCACACTTCTATTATATTTTGCTGGGTATTCATGACGTCTGATTTTGCCACGCATCCTCCTTAGCATCGGTGTAACAGAATTTTGTCTTCTGTGCGTTTTGTTTCTTTCATTAGCCTTTGTGATGGTTCCTGATGACTATTTTTAATATGCCACAAGCATAATGAAAACATGTTAACAGTTTTCGGAGAAATATGACTCCTCCTTAATAAGTTTATTCAATGATAATCCCAACCTCTTAAAATTTCATTTTTAGGGGCCTTTGTTCATCTGTCGCCCCTTTGTTTAGAAAAGTGCCCCTGTCTGAGTATTTACTGATCTCAGGAATGAAAAGGGACAAGTCTCCTCATTCAGAATATATAAAAATTGTCTGAAAATCTGTGGCATGAATTAAATATGACAATATATAAAAGACATGGAAATATGAAAAATTGCACGCATTTATCTATGTTGTAATACCAGTGCTATAAAGTGAGTGTATGCTGTGATTATTATTTTTCATCGCGTGAAAAGCTATAAAAGCTAGTACTCTGAGGCCATTATTTCCTTTTCCTCAAACAACTTGAGCTTGCATCAATGATACACCATCATGATCACTGCACCTTTATCCGTTTAAAAGATGCTCTTGAAACATATATAGCCTGGGTTTAAATTACCATGAGATATAATATCTATTCCTGTAAAGACTTTTATACCCAAAGTAGACTACCATAAGTTACTTAGTACCAGATCCAGGAGGGGCGCAGGGGACGCGTATCCCCTATAACTTGAAAACCTGTCATTGACTGTAGGCCTATACATTTAAAAAAAAAAAAAAAAAAAAAAATCAAAAATTTCGGTGGCACCCCACCTCCCCCCCCCCTTCCTATCTGGATCCGCCACAGAAAACGCCGGACAATATTTCATGCACAAGAAAGTCACTATTTTCCCCTCATTTTTAAACTAGCACTGTGGATATTGATATTCAAACGTAGATCGTTGTTTTATAACTTGTCGCAATTAAAGAGGAGAACGTTTAAAATATAAATCCTTCTAAATCGCAATCTAACAGTATTTCCAAATTATAGGCACCATAATAATTATTGAGGATTTAATGCTTCTGATGTTTAAAACATAATAAAATACAATAAAAGGCAATAAAACCTCTATAAGCTCGCTATCGATCCCAAAATGATAAAGAGTTATAATCATGATAATAATTATTTGAATATGATATTGAATAACTTACCACACAGCACAAGAGCTGCCAGAACCACCATAAGAGAAACAGACCCAGAGCGATGAGAGCAAATAGCACTCCCAAGACAATACCAGTGACATTAGGCTATAACAAATCAAATCAATTGAAATCAATTTATTGGAAAAAAAATCCGCATTTTCGGATTATCAATACAAAAGAATACAACGAAAATTCAACAGTAAATGTGCTATACATAAAATTAACATAACAAATAACAGTTAACATAATAATACATCATTTAATATGAAAACTGTAAAAAAAGAAAATACATGTAGGGCCTATAAGAACTATAATTTTTATGTACATTTTACATTTATCTTAACGGAACCTGCCAATTTAAGGATATTTCCTATTCTTTCAGTATACACTTGCTTAACAAAATTTAAAAAGTTACATCGTAATCTTTACTTTTCATTATAAACCTCAATTGATCTGTTTCATTCATATCTTTAAACCACGGTATAATTGCATGTATGGCATTAAATAAACTTTCTGTGTGATTATTAAAAGGCTTTCATGACCATTATAAAATGAAACTCTGTTTCAATTTCCTGAGAGCATTTAGGACATACGCTTATTTATTTCTAGTTGCCATAACCATAACATGATGCCAAGAGGGAAATGAGAGCAACATAAACATGATACAGAAAGATGTTATATAAACAAAAGTTATATATTGTAGGCCTATAGTAAAGGTCGTGGCCTAGTGGTTGCCTCATGGAGACTTTGGTTACCATGTCACATTTCGAATCCCGTTTATGTATGCCTATATATATATACGTATAAATTAGCAAGACAATCTAAAAAGCAGGCATAAAGACAAAAATATAATATCAATGACGCATATAACGTGAATGTAATTTTTTATCCTAGAACTTAGAAAAATAAACCAATTAAGCCGATTTGTCAAAATAATACTGAATACTACTTTTGATTTCAGATTTATTTTATTATAGGCCTACCTTACTCAATGATTTTATGAGCAAAGAATTAATTTCAAGAAATAAAAAGAAAAACAGAGGGAGAAAAAAAAGTTTTAAACAAAGGGCATCAGAGAATATGCCGTATGGGAAGTTAAAACATGGGGGTACTAAACTTAATTAGTACCTCCATGGTTAATATATAGGGGTTGTGATTAAAAACAAAGGCAGTGAATGTGGAGGGGCAAGCGACACAAAGAGATGGAAAGGTTCAGAAAGGTTATATGGAAGATATTAAGATATTAAGATTAAGATATTAAGATATTAAGATTAAGATATTAAGATATTAAGATAATAAGGAGACGGGTATAAAAACAATACAGGGAGATAAAAAGAGGGAAACGTTGAGAGACAGACAGAGAAAAAAAAAGAACCACGAGGTTTTGAATAAACATAATCCATTCTTCATCAGTCCCAGGACCACTACAAAAAGCCGGTCTTGTATATTGGGTTACAAGTTTCCCGTTATCCTCAAGCAACAAACACTTGGCAGATTTATGTAAGTTATCCTCGAGAACTTAGTCCTCGAGGATAACTTGGAGTTAACTTGGAGTTAAGGCCCGTGGGGACACACTCGGTGTTTATGTTCTCGAGGACAATTCGGGATTTATGTTCTCAACAGATCTTAGGGTTAAGGCTCGAAACTCCAAGCGGTGGGTGATCTCTGATCAAGCGTTATAGTGCGTGTGGATTTTAGATAACATATAGGGCATTAATGCGGCGGTCACAACTCGTCGTAGGCTACGGGGCACGTGCCATCAACGTAGCCTGCTTTGCATGTACCATGCATGTACAGGTCCTGGGTCAACTTCTGCGATTCCTGCGTTTCTGTAGTAAGGGTATTGTAAAAACTTCCTGCACGTCGTACAGGCACATGCCTTCATGGTGCATACGCTGCACGAATTTTCTACGAAATCCGTCGTAGGGAGTTGCACGTCGAAGGTACGGCGACGTTTGACCGCCGCATTAGATTTAACGACGCCAACACCCAGAAAGTTGGAGAACGGTCGGATTCGGAAACCCCACTTGAAATGAATCATGGGTTCGGAACCGGGGGGGGGGGGGTTGGGGGGGGCCCCCAATATTTTTGATGCCGTACAAGATATCGGCGATCGCCCTTATAATAAAATATTATGATTTGTATCATTATTCTTTTGTTTTTATTGCGAAGGGGACTCCACATCATTAAGCCCCTCTCATAATCTTACTGAGGATATCATTGGGCTCCTCACCAATCTTGTTAGATAAAAAGTTTATATTTCAGGTCTGTATTGACAAAATTTTTAGCTCGCGCTGCGCGCTCGCATGTCATTTTTTTAACGTATATTTTTTTTTTATAGGAACATAGGAACTACTACCTACATGTAGGTTGGAGCTCAGCCATTGAGCCCCCCCCCCCTTCTGCTCATAATTTGTTTTGAAATTTTCATATTTCAAATTTCTCTTGACAAAATCTTTAGCTCATGCTGCTCGCTCTCCGGATCGGATCGCATGTCTTTCTGTTCGACCTTTTTTTTTCATGATGACAAGGGGTCCCTAATATATTAGTTGGGGCTTAAACAATTAGCGCTTAGAATACACACTTTTCAGGATCTGTTTTGTAAACATACACAAGTGACTATAAAAAAAAGAAAAAAAAATACAGAAAAAATACAGCAAAGTGATGTCAGCAGAGTCGCCATACAAAAATGTAATTTAAAATACAGTTTTGCTGTAAAGAGTAGGAAAAATATCATTAGAGTTTTATAGCATACGTATTTGGTTAAAACGGAACAAATGTGTTACTCCTGATGTATATTTTGTATTTCTCACGTAATTATTTGCAGGAGAGACTTACAACATAACTGTTTTTTAAATTACATTTTAATGTGGACTCTGCTGACAGCAGATTTGCTGTAAAAATACATATATTTTTTACAGTGTAGCGAAAAAAAGCTTAAAATGCATAGCATAGCACAAAAAGCGCTTAGAATGCACACTTTTCAGGTTGCTATATCAAAAAAATTTCAGCTCGCGCTTCGCGCTCGCATTGTTTAATGAGATAATATCTTCTTTGTAAACATAGCGGGAAAAACGCTTAAAATGCATTGCTCTCTGGTTGATATATTAAAAATTTTCAGCTCGTGCTTCGCGCTCACATTGTTTAAGGAGATAAATATCTTCTTTGTAACATAGCGGGAAAAAAAATTAAAATGCACTGTTATCAGGTTGATATATTCAAAATGTTCAGCTCGCGCTTCGCGCTCGTATTGTTTAACGAGAAAAATATCTCCTTCATAACCATACCACAAAAAGCGCTTAGAATGCACACTTTTCAGGTTGCAATCTTAAAAATTTTCAGCTCGCGCTTCGCGCTCGCATTGTTTAATGAGATAGATATCTTCTTTGTAAACATAGCGGGAAAAAAGCTTAAAATGCATTGCTCTCTGGTTGATATATCAAAAATTTTCAGCTCGCGCTTCGCGCTCGCATTATTTAATGAGATAAATATCTTATCTCCTTTATAGCATAGCACAAAAAAGCGCTTAGAATGCACACTTTTCAGGTTGCAACCTAAAAAATTTTCAGCTCGCGCTTCGCGCTCACATTGTTTAATGAGATAAATATCTTCTTTGTAAACATAGCGGGGGAAAAAACGCTTAAAATGCACTGTTTTCAGGTAAATATACGAAAAAAAAAAATCGGCTCGCGCTTCGCGCTCGCATCGTTTGATGAGATAAGCATGTTTTTATGTTCTAGCACAAAAACGCATTGTTTTTAGTTTGATATATCAAAGGTTTTCAACACATCAAGGATTTTTTTTTTTTTTTTTCTTTTAATTTAATAATAATGCTCATAAAGTGGGAATAGGCCTAGTATTATTTTTTATTATAAAAAAAATAAAAAATAAAAAATAAAAAAAAAATGAAAGAAGACTTCGGCATTTTCAAAAACTCAGTAAACGTAAGTTAGGGGGGGGGGTAATTTAAAAAAAAAAAAATCCCAAAATAGTTGGTGAAAATTGAGCCCCCCCCCCCCCCCCATCCTGAAAATCTTCCGAAGCCTATGTGAATGTTCACATAACTTATACAAACATAATCATAGCATACATTTTCTCAAAATTTAGTATACGACTTCATGAGTTCATTCACAAACTATAGGCCTATCTGATTTTTTTTTTCTTAACAAGAAACATTATAAAACCATCTTCATTTTGCATATTAGACTTTCATAATATTATTTCGAGTGTCACAGTAAGGATTCGGTTACATCTTGACATAATATTGATCTTGGAGCAATTTACTCCCAAAATCTGTCAAATATAAAAGGAATTGTTACTCACTACGTTATGATGAGTTTGTTTATGAACTTACCGGTGTGCAAGCTGAACCAGTAATCGTTACGTTACTCGATATAAACGTTTTCCCGTTCACTGAAACTTGAAGAACCACAAAACTGAAATTGAAAACAATTATGAAATTATATGTCTGAATCATTTCAAATTCGTTCTTATCTTTATTAGGACAGTTTTATAATATATTCACAACCCTTTATGTTTTATTTTTTATTTTTTTTTTATTTTTTTACATATTATCACCAGGTATTCAAACACACTTAAAGATTAAACTACAATATTTGGAATCGAGTTTGTAAACATTAGTTGTTGCTATGTCAGACAAGGATTTTTAATTGCATGCGTTGGGCCTTATCGTTTAGTACCATCCAAAACTTATGAGCACCTTGCAAGGCATTTTTTTTTTGGCCAAAATATCCTACCAGCAAAGATTTTTTTTTTATATCGCTAATAGGTACACATATATGTATACTATTAGCAAAATCATCATCATAAACGTCAATATCATGAACTTCTTCATCATCGTTATAATTGTCATCATCATCATCATTATTGTCATCATCAACAGTATCATTATCATCATCATTACCACCATCATCATCATCATAATCATCATCACAACAATCATCGACAACAGCACCATCATAATCACCATCATCATCACCATCATCATTATCATCAACACCATCATCATCATTATACCATTATCATCATCATCATCACTACCATCATCATTATTATCATCATCATCACCATCATCATCATCATCATCATCTTCATAATCATAATCATAATCATCATCATCATCATCATCATTACCATCTTCATCATACTATCACTATCATCATCATCATCATCGTCATCATTATCATCATCACCATCATCATCATTATACCATTATCATCATCATCACTACCATCATCATCATTATTATCATCATCATCACCATCATCATCATCATCATCATCATCATCATCATCATCATTACCATCTTCATCATATTATCACTATCATCATCATCACCATCATCATCATCATCATCATCATCATCATCGTCATCATCATCATTACCATCTTCATCATACTATCACTATCATCATCATCACCATCATCATCATCATCATCATCATCGTCATCATCATCATCATCGTCATCATTATCATCATCATCATCACCACCACAACCACCATCATCGTCGTCATTTACATTGTCATTATATCATCATCACCATCGTCTAGACAACATCTCATCTTCATCACCATCACCATCATTATCATCATCCCCATCCTCATCATCATCACCATCATCATCATCATCATCATAATCAATCTCATCAATCAGTTGAAATGTATTACCTGCCATCCTCTTCTATGTGTGGAGCTGGACATACTAATTCACTGTCAGTCACTAAATACGGCGATACCTCTATACAATATCAAAGAAATATATGAAATATTAATTATTTTTGCCAAAAAAGTAAATAAATAATAATTTTTTTTTTCAGCTTGTTTGCCTGAGTGTTCCCTCTCCCAAGGTTTGTAATAAGAACGTCATAATAATTATTTTTCATGAAGTAAAATATATTCATGAAATCATGGTGTAAAAATGAAATCAATAAATTCATTTCATACATATAGAAGAATCATATCATAACATCATACAACGATAACATTATGCGTATTAATTCCGAAAAGTAGAACAATAAACGAAATCGACTTTCGTCAAACGTACCATTTAATTAATGGATAAGGGGGTGGGGGAAGCTTTCTATTTGATCAACTATACTCAAATTGTTCATTGAATCAGTTAAGTCTTACCTTGATTATCAGTATCATTCAGTCGAAAGTTACAAAGGACTTTGGAGACATCGTTTGTCCGAGCAAATCCATTGCCTTTGATAGTCACATTGAAAGATTCTAGGAAGTAAGGAATAAAACAGTTGAAATGATTTACAAGATAAATGTTTAGGAAGAAAGTGAAAGGGAAATTGGTGTCATATAGAGCTCTAAATTCATAATAAAAAATTCTGAGATGAAACCAATCACGTTTTGCTCATAAAAATTCGCATAATATTTTAAGACGATTAAACATGTTTAAAGTCGATTCTTTCTATAAAGTTTACAATCCTGGCATTGCATATAGGCATAGAGACAACTTTACAGTTACTTTTTTTTTCTTACTGCAGCTGGTGATAATTGATATGGAAAAGTGTATGGCCCAAATAGACTCGGAATCGGGTCAGTTTGACCTTTTCATTATTTTTCAAAAGAGTGCAGGAGAGTAGGGGTTTCACCGATTTGAGGGCACGTTTCACCATCATCATCGTGTCTCAATAGTTTTTACCTCTGATCACTCATACAGAGATTATTCAGAAAAACCAAAATACGAAACGCTCCAAATTTTATTGTCCGAAACAAAGGTGAAACGAAAATTCTTTTTGAGCGCGGCAGCCACTATATGGGTGGTATCTCACTTCGGGGAGACGTCTCCGCGACAGAATAGAAAATTTCATTTCCGCGACGGATATTAGAGACGTCTCCGAGACGTCTCCGCGCCAATTTATGGGAAAAAAAGTCTGAAGTAGTCCCAAATCCGTCCCCGAGACGTCTCCGAGACGTCTCCGCGATATCGGAGATGTCTCTAATACTTTTTATCCGTCGCGGAGACGAAATTTTCTATTCTGCCACGGAGACGTCTCCGCGAAGTGAGATACCACCCTGAGCAGCGCCAGATCGACGCGACCTTGCCCCGGGGGGGTCACTCAAACAAAAAAGTGCTACCCATGCGTGTCCCAGCACCCTGAAAATGGACCCTAAACGTCTCATTGCATGTAGTCAAATTTGCACCCCTTTTCGACGTCAGACTGAAAATGGACCCTAAACGTCTCGTTGCATGAAGTCAAATTTCACCCTTTTTTGACGTCAGACTGGAAAAACATACCCTAAATGGCGTAACCCCGTGAAATTTTTACCCCAAAACAGCGATTTCCGCTGAAAACACCCCAATTTTTAAGAAAATGGCGATTGAAATTAAAAAACACCCCTATTTTAAGGAAAGCGTCGACGCCGTCGAAGAGCTGAAAACAGACCCTTTTCGACGCTTTTTGGGGACACGCATGAGTAGCACATAATGTGGTGAGTGACCCCCCCGGGGACCTTGCTCTATCCCTTTCTTGTTGAACGCCAAACAGGGCAGCAACAACTTAGTCTGCAAGCACCGACTCAATTTGACACTTAAACAAATTTCAGTCTAGAGTGGAGACTAGTCTCCATACTCACTGTCTGTGTCAAATAAGGAGAAGCTATGGTACACGAGTGTATCTAGTTCTTAACTTCAGACCCTAGTAAGCGAACAACATGGGTTTGTGCCTGCAATTGCAAACTAGCAACAACTCCCATTTTTAACGTCTTTTGACATGACGCAGCCGGGATCGAATCCATGACATCCCGATTATGAGGCGGACGTTCTATCCACTGAGCCAAAATATTGGTATTCAATCAAACAATAAATTGATATTTTCATTCTGTCAACAACAAAAAATAATAATAAATAAAAAATAAAAAATAGCAACGTACCTCCAATGCAGACTTGAGTGGGAAAAGCTGACAAGATCTCCACACATGATGTATTAACAATCTTTAAAAAAAAAAAAAAATGTATTATACATATTTCTAGAATAGAAATATCATTGAATCACTGTTCTGAAAATTATGTTTAGGCCTATAGTTTGACGCGAAATCGTACATAATTGTTAAATTATTAATACGAAATACTCTAAGCAATTGTCATAATTCATCAAATGACCTATCATTTATTCTTTTCGCGGATGACTCTAACCTTTTTTTGTCACACCGTAACCCAAATTCACTACTTACCATTTTGAATAGGGAATTGCAATCGGTTCAGACATGGATTCGAGCGAACAAGTTGTCACTCAATGTAAACAAAACAAATTTTATGCTTTTCAGTAACTCTTTGAAATCCTTGCCGGACCATGTAGTTATAAACAATGTCAATTTGCAACAAGTTGATTCTACCAAATTCTCGGTCTTTACATTGATCATGAATTATCATGGAAATGTCAAATTGATTATATATGTAAGTTATCTTCTCGAAACACTGGTATTTTGAATAAACTAAAATATTTTTTCCCTGATTACATTTTAAAAACATTATATTCCACACTTGTTGCATCTCATATGAATTATGGAATACTGGCCTGGGGTAATTGCAATACAACCTTAATTGCTAAAATATTCACGATACAAAAACGAGCAATTAGGGTTGTCAATCAAGTTGGTTTTTATTCCCATACAAATCCATTATTTTTCCAAAATAAAGTACTCAAAATTTCTGATTTATATGCATTTCAAGTTGGTATATTCATGTTTCAACTTTCAAAAGATGAATTGCCTGATATTTTTGCTTCTACACTGTTGCTCATAAAGGTTGGATATATTTTGTGTGAACCAGCCACATCTTTTTGCTCCAGCTTAGATTTCTTGAAATTGTTTGTCCCTACTATCACTTTTCTGGGCCCTGGCTATACCTTGGACACTCTCCAGCCTATTCCTGGGGAATGAAAATAAAAAAAAAAGTTTGTCAACCCCCAGAACGCCCATTTTGCCATTTTTGTTTCATTTTGGGGACCCTTTTGTTTACCCGGCTGACCAAGGCCCCCTCCATCATACCCCCTCGAAAAGCGTCTGAAATATAGAGTTGTTATTGTTCTTTGTGATAAATTAAGGTTTAAGATCACAGGCGTTAGTCTCTTGTCTAGGGGAGGGGTTGAAGGAAAAAGTGAAATCGGTAAAAAACGGAAATATTCTATCCAACCTTTATGGTCAAAACAAAGGAAATGAAAAACAACTATGAACCCTTAATTACTGTCATTTTCCCCAAAATCTTGTTTCAGCGTTAATGACAAGGTTTTAAACGGTACCCATTGTCTATTTTTCATTATGATTTATGTTTGGCTGAGATTCTACAATACATTTTTGAGAAGGTAGAAATTCCTATGTTGTAAAAATGAATAAATTCAATTTTCAACCCGAATCGATGTAAACTTTGACCCTTCCCCTAGACAATAAATCTAAGTCTGTGATCATAAACTTAGATTTAACTCAAAGAACAATAACCACCCTATACATCAGATGCGTTTGGTGAGGGTGGGATCATGGGGGCCCTTGGTTAGCCGGGTAAACAAAAAAGGGCCCCTAAATGAGAAAAAATGACAAAAATGGGCGTTCTGGGGGTTGCCAAACTTTGTTTTATTTTCATTCCCCGGGAATAGTTTGGGGGTGTTCAAGGTATAGCCAGGGTCCAGAAAAGTGAAAAAAGGGACAAACAATTTCAAGAAATCTAAGCCGGAGAAAATAGATGTCGCTGGATCACACAAAACAATATCCAACCTTTATGAGCAACAGTGTATGTTTCAAAGGAACAATCTAATCCACACATATCCCATGCGGCTAAGTGACTCCTATCACCTTCCACGTACTCGCACTCTCCTTGCTCAGAGAACAATTTCTTTTGAAGGGCCCAGGTTTTGGAACGATCTTCCCCATGATATGGTACATAGTGCCTCACTTAATATTTTCAAACGTAAATTGAAAGCAATGCTGATCAATTCTTATAATTTCCCTGTATAAACTTTTATTTCCATGTACTTTGTTAAAACGCTCTGGCTGAGTAGTAAATAATAGTCGTAGAGTAATGGTGGCAAACTTCTTTTAAATTTTTTCCTATTCTTTACATATTCACAATTGTTGTATTTTGGCATTACCGTTATAATCAATTTATTTACGTGTCCTCTCCTACACATTAAGACTGATATTTTTTCTGGATCCTGCAGACTTAACAAGCTTTGCTTTTTTATGCAGGTTCCCTCATATTTCACTTTTTTTAAATGTCTTTAAATCCAAATCGCTGTTTTCTTTAATTTAGATTAATGATTATGCCATGTCTGATTTGTATTATCTCGAGTCTTTTGATATTGTTGTTTGTACCTGTGAAATATGTTAAATAAAGTCAAATCAAATCAAATCAAAAATATACTTTTCGAAACAGTATTAAATTATAACCATGAATGTCGTTGATCAAAAAGGTCAATTCCCATTGTTCCATACCGTTTCTCTTTTCGTTTTTAGTTCGCATTTTGAAAAAACAAAACAAAAACAACATTATGCTATCCCCACAAATATATCCATTACTCCACATTTAAAACAAAAGAAAATAGTTTCATTATTCGTTATATAATCAGATCATAATAACACATAATTATGAATGAAATAAACAAATATCATTATTCCGGAACAAGTCTTTTACTCCAAATTTGTTTGTCTTTTTTTTTCTCTCTTTTCCCCCCTCTTTTCCCTAATTTATGTTATATTTGTTATACTATAATATTGTTTTTGAATTATATTTGTGTAAATATGTATCGTCGTGGCGACCTCGACTCAAGACTCGTGCCTGATAGAGATTCTCACCTCCTTTCACAATAAGATCATTTGTATTATGTATTTTGAAAAGGAAATACATGTTACTTGATATGAAAAGAAAGAAAAAATTCCTAACCTGGTCAATGATATTATCGAGGTCACTGAAGGTATCACCTCTGAAGATGTGCTCCGATGACGGTTTATCAGCTACGTCTTTGAGATCAGTGATGTCGCTATCGCCCACCCGTACAGCCAACACCGAAGCCCCCAAATTCCGAACAACATTTGCCTGCAACAATACGAAAATAACATTTAATCATCTTCATCATGTTTATAAAGGATTACAAGTTTAGAATATATAATTATATATATAATATAATATTGGTGACTTTAATACCGACGCCCCCGAATTCCGAACAACATTTGCCTGCAACAATACGAAAATAATATATTTTCCGGTCAATTTTAAACTCTTTGCAATCGAATTCGTTAATGTTCATTCAATTTAAATGATACCTCATGGAGCGGAGCTATTGGTCAATTAAATTAACATTTAGTTTTTCAATCGCGATCACATTTCGGACGAAAGTGCTTGTAAGAAATGTCAATTTATCAGAGATAGTTTAAACTTGACGGGAAAACCTATATTTGTGTAAACGTCCCTTTTGCCTCATTCTATTAGTATTTTCTTCTTCAGGGGAAGGAGGGTGATGATAACAATTGATTGATTTATTTATATATAAAAACAGCTTCATACTGAATTAAACGTTCAGAATACACTGTTTTTCAACAAGATCCCGTTACCATATTAAAAACATAAATAACAAAGTTTATTAATACAGTAATTATGGTATACAGTACGCGGATTCACCACTCATTAGAACAAAGGGCGTTACGCGTGAAGAAGCCACCATTATTATTATAATTATTTGTGAAAAGTTTCTATTCTTTATGCTCTCAACCTCGTTCAGGCGGCTAGCATGCCGACACGTTCTAAAACTGGTAAATTGCCACTACGCCCAATGCCATTTCGTCCAATGACCATGTCGTCTAATGCCATTCGGTCCAATATCAATTCGTCCAATAGCCATTTCGTCCAATAGACACTTCGTCTAAGAGCCACTTTGTCAAAATGCCACTTCGTCCAATAGACTCTTCGTCCTATAGCCAGTTCATCCAATAGACAGTTGGTGCAATACCCACTTAGTCCAATACCCATTGTGTCCAATACCCATCTGGTCCAATACCCACTTGTTTCAATACCCATTTGGTCTAATTCCCACTTGGTCCAATAACCGCAGATCCAGGGGGGAGGGTTTGCAATTGCAATTTTTAGAACAAAAAAAAAAAACAAAAAAAAAACCACTTGATTTCTCCCCCTCCCCTTCCTTTCTGGTGTTTGTTTTTTGTTTTTTTGTTCAGTTTTTCCAATGACTGTAATCAGATATTAGAGATTCCATTATTTGCTTTTCCTCATTCGGTTTAGGGGTATTTTATGACGCTGATATTGAAATAAAAACCAATGAAAATGGGCAGAGTATTATGTTCATTTAATATTTAACATTTTTGAGGAGCTGTACTTTTTGGTCTTGTTTTGTTTTGTATTGCGTTTTTTAATTTTTTTTTTTTAGTATAATTATGTGTATTACTCTCTTTCTCTTTCTCTCTCTCATGCACGAGGCGTCAGTTAATAGGGACATGAAATTATTAGTATTTATGTGTTTGTAATTCATGGAATTGTAACTGTTTTTTTTCGAGGCGGGGGGGGGGGGATTTGAATCTAATGGCAAGCGAGAAATAATTTAATGAAAACAAATGGAATTAAATTTTCAAAAGAGAAAATTATTGTACATTTTCACCTGATATTGGGAAAGTCGATAGAAAAGGGGTGAATATGTGTGTGAGTGTGTGTGTGTGTGTGTGTGTGTGTGTGTGTGTATACGAAGTGGCTCTTAAACGAAGTGGCTTTTAGACGAAGTGGCTTTTAGACTAACTGGCTATTGGACGAAGTGGCTATTGGGCCATACGATCCATGATTGGACGAAATGATATTGGACCAAATGGCATTAGACGACATGGTCATTGGACGAAATGGCATTGGACGTAGTGGACATAAACCTCAAAACTATTATCAAGGAGCTTCAATCTCACTTGGTATAGTAGGCCTATTTTATTTCGCTTTCCAATCGAAATGTGCTTGATATGATTGGTCATACCTGTTTTATGGAATCCACTGTATCATCAAGCCTTCCGTCTGTCAGTGTAATAATAACACTAGCAGTATCGCCACCTAAAACAAAACAAACAAAATAATATATACTAACACAGACAAATGGATGGGTGTAAATTAAAGAAATACGATGATTTGTTGGATGAAAGTGAAGGGTCAAGGGCCATTTGTCTTTTGAAATTGAGATGGCACGTTGAGCATACGGACCACCCTTTTCCATTCCACATTTTAACCCTCACTTGTTACGTAACAATTTAACGCAACACAAAGAGGAAATCAAGAACGGTTAACTTTTACCCTTATTTCTCGTTATTTCTCTTTACTTTTAATATACAGTGTGTCCCACAAAAAATGCTAATGGCACTTTAGATGGGTATAATATTAAAATTACGAAATTGTATTGGTTTATATTCCTTTACACCACGTTAATTACGAGTCCCGTTTGTCTACAACTGGGTAAATTCTTTATGTCATATGGTCCAAGAATCACAAAATATTAGCATTTTGTCATTACACATCAGGAAACCTCTCCATCCAAGTTTGTATTGAGTAGTAGCCGTATGTGTCGAATAAACAAACCAAGTTTGATTATTAATACTTTGAAAAAGTTTTCAGTAGTAATTATGAAATTTATACCACTGAAAAGTGGAACTCATTACCATTTTTAATGATACCTCTTTCAGCTCACCAATAACACGTATCACTGAACCCATTGTTTCTGAAAATGTCTTGCAAAATTGTGAGTGGTTCACTTTCACGCTCATTGATGATCAAAGTCGGAGTTTCCATTGAGGCAACTTTGAATAATGCATCTCAAGGAGCATGAAAGTGAGCACTCACAATTTGCAAAGACTTTTTCAGAACAATGGGGGTTCAACGATGGCGTGATAATGGTGAGCTGAGAGGTATCATTAAATGGTAATGAGTTGCACCTTACAGTGATATAAATTTCATAATCACTACTGAATATTTTCACTTGATTAATGATCAAAACATTGGGTTTTCTTTTATTCAAAACATCCTGTACTACTAATATAAACTTGGATGGAGAGGTTTCTCTATGATGGAGTAATGACAAAATGCTCAAATCTTTGTGATTCTTGGACCACATCACATGAAATGTTATCCAGTTGTAGAAAAGCGACTTGCTTTTACGGGTGTAAAGATTTAAATATAATATAGATTATGTGTAACTTAATTATATTACTCCATCTAAGAGACGTGGGTCCATTAGCTTTTTGTGGGACAGCACTGTAAATATTAGCTAATACCCCTCGGCTTCAGATACTTAACTCTCTCAATACTTTGGTCTTTGTCTTTACAGTTTAAGTTCCTTTCATATTTTCTTAACTCTATATCTCCTACAATTTGTCTTTTGATGGGCTATTCGGAGAAATAAAGACTTCTGTTTGTTCGAAATTGTTATTGTGCTTGCAATGTGAAGATCTGTATATTATATACATTATTACATAAACATAATCTGACAGTATTTTCCCTCTCCCCTTTGTCACGAAGTATACAATGCAATTATTTTTGCTGTTTTGTTTATCCATCATGGTGTACCCCCACCCTCTTTTTCTCTCCTCTCTCTCTCTATCTACCTCTCTTCATTTATTTTTTGTTCTCACTTATGATCTTTCACAGCCATGCGTTCCCTACTAAAAGACAAATAAACATCACAATGGGATACACTGAGAAATAGAGTGGCAGACATGTATTTCGTAACCAAAATGTTTCATGGACATGCGCCGGCACCCCTAAAAAACTACAAGAACAACAAACAAACAAAACAAACAACAACAACAAACTCATGAAAAATCCACTTAATCTTTTAATTATTATTTTTATTTATCTTTATTATTTTTTAATGAGGACCATTTATAATGGTTTATAATTAAACAAGTTAAAAACGTTCAAAGTGTCCTCTTTCAGGTGACTGTATACAATGGTTTACATACAATAAATAAAAAAAAATGGAATAAATCCGCTCGAGCTTCGCGCTTGCATAAGGAATGTAAGTAAACGGGTATTTTGTAGAAAAGGATCAGTTTTGAAAAAAAAAATAAATAAATAAAAGAAAATCCTGCTACGGGCCTGTGCTTTGACTGATTTGATAGATAGTAAAGCAGTTGCGATAGTTGAAATAGGGAATATACAGCAAAGAAACAAGATAGAGAGGAGAGAGAGAGAGAGAGAGAGAGAGAGAGAGAGAGGAAGAGAGAGAGAGAGAGGGAGGGGGGGTGATGATATGGAGGGATTTTCAAACAAAGGGGAATTTCTCTTCTCTCATGTTTACGTAACGCGGAAATAACCTTTCTCTACTGCCAAACGCATCTGTCTATCGAGCGATAATTGGAGAGTTTAAGTTGTAAACTTCGAGTTGGTGCCCTTCATAAACCGTTAATTCTTTAACAAAAATTAATGTATCTAACGGTAGTTACAACAGCATAAAGGGGTGAATTCCTAGTATTGTACACACACACACACAAAACAAAAACAAAAAAAAAATAGAAAGATTGGATATTTCCTAGAAATACGAATCGGCCAATTCTACATCGATCATGCCTTACTTTTACAAAAAAAAACAAAAAAAACAAGCTGAGCACCAGCGTCATAAAGTCTGACCTCGTCTATTTTTTGTTCTTTTATAAGCAGGAACCAATTAAACATGAATATTCATGAGTGTGTGATTACACACATAAAAAGGGGGGGGGGAGAAAGAGAGAACATCATGGCATGCACAATGTCAATCAAACTAACTAAACATTAATATTCATGAGCTAGACTCCAATCAGAAGGTATACTTCGAGATGAACTAATTATCAAAACAAAGGCACTGCTATACAATCTAGACCCTAATCATGTTCCTGATGCAAACACCATCTCCAAGCTAGCCGTCCATAAATTGAGCTAAATGATCTTCAGTTCTGCCATTCTGATGACGATCAGGTTGATGAGCGTCACCATTCACGTGGTCGTTGTCGCATTTTGAAAGGAATTTGTCTCAAAATAATACCGATCTCCGACTCAACGTCGATCCCGTATTGAGTAATACTGAATTTTGAGAGACTGCATCGCCCATCTATGAACTGATCTTATAAGTAAGTGATCCAGATTTTAAATTTCTTATGATTTTTTAACATTCAGAAAAAGGGGAAAGGTAGCTTACTTTTTGTCAATGAATCCTCCATTGAAGCTGAAAAAAGAAAGTTTTATCGGGTTTTTGTCTTCTCAAAATACTTTTTCAATACCCTTTCAAAAAGTGATATTCTGATATCAAATTATTGAAGAATTACGATGATTTGAATCATTTACATGTATCTTATAAATCAATAAAAAAAATTCTGGTCGATGCAACTTTGTTGGTTACAAAATTAAATGACATAGTTGCTAAATTTCAATTAAAACATGTTTTTTTGTTGTTGGTGTTTTGTTTTTTTGTTTTGGATAAACCTTCCTTCCTAATTAAACGCAAATGCCATGACTCAGAAGGTATTTACACTTTTTAAACGATGTGTGTTATTAAAATTGCCTTTTGTCATCAACAACTCTATAAAAAAAAATAATAACAAATAAAAAAAATAAATAAATAAATAAAAAATCACACATTTTATGCCGACGTTTCCACAAATACGTAAAAAATAAATATGTTATGTTCTTGGAGTAAGTTCTGGGAGACTTCTTTTTTTTTAGTCCCAAAATTCAATGTCATAAAAAGTATGTCACATGTAAATAAAATGAATGGCCTATATTCAGAAATATGTTCAGAAAAGTTAAGTCATAGGTTAATGTATTTTTGGCCTTCGGCTGTGAAGAAGGTCATTAAGTATTAGCCATAGGTTCAGTTGGTCAATCGAGTCAGTCGTCCATTTTTATCTTTTATTTTCTCCTCTTTTTTTTGGGGGGGGGGGAGGGGGGCCGCCGGGAGCCATATTTGGAATTCGTTTATCAAATTTATTTTAAAATAGGTAACATCATGGCACATGTTGCTTTGTTCGGCAATCACCGAACACCACAACAAATATCGACAATTAATTCTGAGCTATCATATTTTCCAGATTATTTATGAAAGTATATTAAAAATAAATCTTTCGTTTTCATTTGTACAGAAATCCTAGTCAACTGGGTATCGGAAAGACTGGACTCGAGATTGACTGTGACGTCATCCTACCATGGCATTCAATCGAGAAGAAAGTTTCGATATCGCGGAAAAAGTCCGTCGTGCCTTGAATCAAGAGTACGATGACCTCACCGACGACGGAAGCACATCATTCTATACGGGTCCTTCACCTTGCAGCGAAGTCAGCTTCATCGCATCTTCCAGCCAATCATTGGTTGTAAACCCCGTAATCGATCACCACGTTGACATCGTGAATTTAGATGACGTGTCACGGACGTCATTCTCTCAGCCGATGTCATCATCTGGTCAAGAGATCCAAAATCAACATTACCCATCGTATGACGACAACGCTCAATGGACAAATCCACGTCGATATCATATCCGAGATCCAAAGCAGTTTTGTCAACAGCAGCACCACCATCAACTGAATGAACCAGAACGATGCAAAGAAGATGAAGCACAGACCAAAATAAAACTAGAAAACGCACATACGATTTCCCACGAATCTGCACGACCAGCAACGACTTCGACAGGGCCCGGTAAAACTATCAAATCCACTAGCCGCCGAGCTGGTCGCAAACCGCCAAAAGATCTCGATGGTAATGTCAAGTACAGCAAGCGACGTGCAACCGAAGACCGTCGCGATCGCGTCAACACACGAGAACGACATCGCATGCATCAACTGAGCGACGCCTTCGAACGTCTTCGTCAGGTTTTACCATGCAGCGACGTCGACCTCGAACGCTCCTCCCGAGATGATGATCGACGGCTCCCACGATTTCGGCGACAGAAAATGAGTAAAGTGGATGTTCTGCTGCTGGCGCAGAATTACATTTTGACTCTGCAAGCTATGTGTATGAATTCATCTGAAGTTCATACTGAAGTATTATAGCATCGGCATACTATTCGTGAATTATCTGCTGTAACATTATGCGTTTTTATAACTAATTCTTCAAAATCGCACTCTTTCCCATTTCGAGAGTCAAACTTTAATGATGCAGTCTTTAACTACAGCAAAGTCAAAATTGTATGACTCTAAAATTGACTTAATTATTATATTTCTGAAATTGTACTTTTTCTTCATTATTGAAGTCCGTTTTTTTATTGAAAGCAAGTTAACAGTTTTTAATAAAAAGTAAACAAGCCATGTACATAATTAAATATGTTTGCCATTTTTGTTTTGTCTCCATGTGCTTCCATAATTATGCTCTCAGCATTCACAGAATTTCTTCCTATATCGACACCCCTTTAGAATGTCGTGCGTAGCATAAAATGTCGAGGGCAGCAAAAAAAGTCGAGGTTAGCAAAAATGTCTATACAATCTTTTCAAAAGACATTTAAAAACTGTATAAATATAGAATATATATATTTTCAAAACACACATTAATTACGATATCCCCCATATGTTATTCAAAAGTGGTTTAACGAAAGATGGTTCCTGTCCGCATCTCGTAACCATGGTAACGTACCTGTTGCTAATATTTGTTTCTTGGCTTTCTCCAAACCGAAATGCATGTATGTCCCTCCATCCGTGATTACAGCACGCAGACGTTGGATTCCCTTGATCAGTGCAGCACTAATTGTGATAAAGAAAAGAAATATAATCCTGATAAGATTACAAGAATAAAATAAAACCTAAAAAGGCGAAGGAGACACGGGAGAAGAGAGAGATTTTGAGCGAGATTGGGATTTGATCCCTTTGTTAAGGGCAGTTCTGGGTGCGATATAATAATAAAGAATTGTAAGAGCATATCAAGAGCAAGCGAATCAGAGAGAAAGAAGATATAGTGATAGATAAAAGAAGAGAGAGAGAGAGAGAGAGAGAGAGAGAGAGAGATGAGAGAGAGAGACAGAGAGAGAGACAGAGAGACAGAGAGAGAGAGAGAGAGAGAGAGAGAGAGAGAAGGGCAGAATGAGAGGGAGAAAGAACGAGAAAGAGAAAGAGAGAGAGTGAGAGGGAAAGATCAATTATGACGAAATTTACCACATCAACTTTAAATTGGTCATTTCATTTTTGCGTAAAAACAAATCATTTTTTTCCCCCCAATATCAAGTATTATATATTTTTTTGTTTTATTTGTTTGTTTGTTGGAAATATAAAGACAGATTCAGTAATTGATTTATTCACTACAAAAATCCATGGACGAAATAAAACATTCATGCAAAATAATATTTCAAATATACATGTATTCACAGAAAATGTATCATGCGCAGCTAAGTAAGTTTTACATAGAAGGCCTATGTACTGACAAGACCATACATTAATCATCTGCAATAATTTCTACACCAACTATTGATTATTTTATTTTAACTATACTCTATTTAAATTTGTAAATCTATGTAAATTAGTTTACCAACCTGTCGCTTGTGAGCTTTGTGATGACTTGAGCTTCAGATGAAAACGTTATAAAAGAGGCACGCACTTTGGAACTGAGATAGGATTAAAAAGAATACAGACAAAAACAAAATTTTATTTTTCACGTGGGGGCGCTAGACAGATATCAGAGCCAGAGTCAAGGTTTATTGATGGCTCTTCGGTTGTTTGAGGTTTCTACATTCGTGCGATATTAGATTCGAAAAACGTTGCTGGGGTTCGACCCTGGGTCTGATGATTCCGATCAGAGTCAATAGACCAGTTTGCATAAATTAGTTGTTGCTATGTCAGGCAAGCCTCAGACAAGCTTTCAGGTTGTCAAGAACAACCTTTGTTTAAAAAGTATGCATAGAAATTTGAATATGTTAGTAAACATGGTAAACTGGTATATTTGTAACAGCATGGAGTGTGATGCTTTGTTAAATAAACCTAGAATCACGACAATACCCGTCATGTTATATTTTGAAAGCCAAGTTGCTGATCTCTGTGTTCCTCAAATTAAATAAATGGGCTTTATAGTTTTGCCAAAACTTTGACATGTTGGATTTTCAGCCAACATGCACAGTTTCAGACAAGTTTGTATGTTCACGTAATACATTGCATATCAGAGTCGCACTGGACACAAAGTATGCGATCTCTTAGACGATTTAGAGAAAGAAAAAAAAGAAAAAAAGGGGGGGGGACATAGTGCAGTTATCATAATTGTGAAGTAATTTCAAGTTTACACACCACACCACATTAATTCACATCCTTTAAAAAAAAAAAAAAAAAAACGGTTTTATACTACTCTTGCATGCCAAGTGTTTACAACCTTCTCGGAAACACTTAAGACGTTTCTGACCGCCATTATTGATGCCTAATGATTAGTCATGCAAACTAGGAATTCTGTGATTAATTTCGTTACACTTTATGTTCTATATTTGCTCTAAGGTTGGCTTCTATAATTATGAAGAGGCTGTGATATCGTTTTTGCTCTTTTTTTGTAAGTGTCAATTTATACATCACAACATCAAACAGAATCATGAGCCATGTTTCAATCAGTGATAACCTGATAACAGGCACTTTAATTTGGGTTAGTTACGTTACAAAATGTGGACATATTTTTCTTCTTTTTTTGAGGGGGGCAGACTTTGTCCCTAAAGTCTCCAAAAACTATAAAGAGTCAACTAAATCAAACTATGACATTCGTGTTATTTTTTATATTTTTTTTTATAGTTGGCAAATTATCTGATACATTTTATTTCATGAATATAGCTTGATATTTTTCAACTAAATATGAATTAATGAAAAGACTATAAAAGACCTTTGTCTTTTACGATCATCACATTAGATTAGTCATAAATCAAATAATAACTTAGGAGGCGTCGGACTCTATTTTTTTTTTATTAATTTATTAATTAATGACATTATTTATTTATTTATTTATTTAATTCATTTATTATTTATTTATTTATTATTTATTTTTATTTATTATTTATTTTATTTATTATTTATTTATTTATTTATTTATCTATTTATTTATTTTATTTATTATGTTTATTTGTTTATTATTTATTATATTTATTATTATATTATTATATTATTATTATTATATATTATTTTATTTTTATTATTATTATTTTATTATTTTATTTATATTATTATTATTATTATTTTTTTTTTAATTATTTATATTATTATTATTTTTTTTTTTTTTTTTGGGGCGGGGGGGATATGTCCATTGATTCATGAGGATTGCCCCTAATTATGCAAATCTGAAATAAAAACTAAAAATTATACGTGCGGAACCCAACTTACAATATATATAAGTTTGGTCGCTATATAGTGTTCGCCTCACATAAATGACATAATATTACACTGTAAAAAAAATACCGAAAATATACAGCAAAGTGATGTCAGCAGAGTCGCCATACAAAAATGGAATTTAAAATACAGTTTTGCTGTAAATTTCTCCCTTAAGAATTGATGAAAGAGAAATAAAAATATCATTAGAATATTATAGCATACGTATTTGGTTAAAACGTAACAAAATAATGTGTTACTCCTGATGTATATTTTGTATTTCTCACACTGTAAAAAATGTTTGTATTTTTACAGCAAATCTGCTGTCAGCAGAGTCGCCATAAAAAATGTAATTTAAAAAACAGTTTCATTGTAAATTTCTCCTGCTAATAATTACGTGAGAAATACAAAATATACATCAGGAGTAACACATTTTTCCCGTTTTAACCAAATATGTAAGCTATAGAACTCTAATGATTTTTTTTTCTTCTCTTTCATTAATTATTAGAGGAGAAATTTACAGCAAAACTGTTATTTAAAATCACATTTTCGTATGGCGACTCTGCTGACATCACTTTGCTGTATTATTTTTTTACAGTGTACACTGTAAAAAATATATGTATTTTTACAGGAAATCTGCTGTCAGCAGAGTCGCCATAAAAAATGTAATTCAAAAAACAGTTTTGTTGTAAGTTTCTCCTGCAAATAATTACGTAAGAAATAAAATATATACATCTGCACCCTGTTGCATAAAACTTATAACCGGAGTTTTTTCCGGTTAAAATCTGAAAACTCCGGTTAAAGTCCAAAAACTCCGGTTACAATATTTTTCTGGATTTTTTACTGTTTTTTCCATTGCATAAAAACATACCAGAGTTTTCAAAAGTATTAATGCAATAAATTTTTAGGGCATTTTAAAACTCAGGTTGAATAACCTAAGAAATAGGTTTACATAAGCTGGGTTTTTTAACCCGAGAAAACTCGGGTTAGAAAAAAAGTTTTATGCAACACCACCCAGGAGTAACACATTTTGTTCCGTTTTAACCAAATACGTACGCTATAAAACTCTAATGATATTTTTCCTTCTCAACATTATTCTTAAGGGAGAAATTTACAGCTAAACTGTTATTTAAAATTACATTTTCGTATGGCGACTCTGCTGACATCACTTTGCTGTATTATTTTTTTACAGTGTACACTGTAAAAAATATATGTATTTTTACAGGAAATCTGCTGTCAGCAGAGTCGCATAAAAAAATGTAATTCAAAAAACAGTTTTGTGGTAAGTTTCTCCTGCAATAATTACGTGAGAAATAAAAATATACATCAGGAGTAACACATTTTGTTTCCGTTTTAACCAAATACGTATGCTATAAAACTCTAATGAATATTATTCCTTCTCAACATTATTCTTAAGGGAGAAATTTACAGCAAAACTGTATTTAATTACATTTTTAGGTATGGCGACTCTGCTGACATCACTTTGCTGTATTTTGTCTTGTAATTTTTTTTTTTTACAGTGCACGTTAAATTATTTGCAGGGAGAAAACTACAACAAAAACTGTTTTTTGAATACATTTTTATGGCGACTCTGTTGACAGCAGATTTTGCCTGTAAAAAATACATATATATTTTTTTTTACAGTGTATGTACAACAATATGAGCAATTCAACTGGGACTTTTCCCACGTATTTCCCAATAATCGATAATCTGAGGAATAGATCCTAATAATATCTAAGCAATGCGCATTGACTTAATTATCATGGCTAATTGTCTACAGGGAACAGAGTCCGTGTGTTCTTCTGATGCGACAAGAGTCTCACCATTAATACCGCAAAAATCCCTTAAATAGGTTTATACACATCAAAAGATGGAAATACTTATTTGTGGGAAAATATTGATAGGTCATTTCTAAGGTATATACATTATTGTTGAAGTCCATATCACTAAAAGTCTCCCAACAAAGAATTTGTTAGAACCTGAGACATATAATTTACAGTTCCATGGACTGAGATGTATCAAATAAAGAAAATTCTCCGTTTTACCTAACTGTATCTATCAATTCATTTGACAGTTGTTGTTTTTTGTTTTTCGTTTTTAACTTTTTTTTTAAAAAAATTTTCGATGCAAAATCGCCACAAGGCCCCTGTTTTTACTTTTCTCTTTAGAATTTTTGTTCTCGTTCATTGACTATATTAACAGGATGGTTCTTAGTATTCATTCAATTTCAAATTCAATTTTTAATTTATTTGATCCAAGATAAACCAACACATGTAGTTGTAAATTTTGTAAAAACTAACATGAACATACAAATGGTAGAGATGGGCAATAGCTGGGGGGGGGGGGGATAAGGCCTTATTGAGAGGCGACCCAAATTTATAGAAATGATTAGATAGTATTCATGGCTATTACCTGGTAAACCTGCTCAGATAAAGCTGAAAGAAAGTTGACGGTTTGCTGCTGAAGTTATCTTCTGTCACACTTACCGATCTTGAAAAACAAAAAAAAAAAATCAACAATAAATAAGAGCGTTCACCTATATCAGGGGTTAATACAAGACAAATGGTACACTTTTCCGCGAAAAAAAAAAAGAAAAAAAAAAGAAGCAAAAACAAACACAAAAACAAAAGAAAAAAGAAGAAGAATAAAAAATAATACAGGTTTTCCCGGTCAATTTTAAACTCTTTGCAATCGGATTCGTTTATGTTCATTCAATTTGAACGATACATCATGGGGCGGAGCTATCGGTCAATTGAATTAACGTTTAGATTTTTAATCGCGATCACTTTTTTGACAAAAGTGCTTGTAAGATATGTCAAATTAATCGGAGATAGTTTAAACTTGACCGGGAAAACATATATCTTTATTGATCATCATGTCATCTTCATCGAAACTCTTCCGCTAACAACATCATCATCATCATTATCATCACCATCATCATCATCACCATCATTATCACCACCATCATCATCATTATCATCATCATCATAATCATTATCATCATCATCACCATCATCATCACCACCATCATCATCATCTTCATCATCATCATCATCATCATCATCATCATCTTCATCATCATTATCATCATCATTATCATCATCTTCATTGTCATCATCATCACTATTTTTTCTTACAATACTCCATCATGACTGATTGGCATAGTCAAACTTTTCATTGGAATGGGGTGATGACATTTATTGAGTGGAAACGATCGGGTACAAGACAGACTTAAATTAATTCATCAGTAATACACCTTCCAAAGACTTTTAATTCTTGATAATGCTTGATGAGGCAAAAAATATCTGCCTCGAGAAATCTCGGTGACGTCAGCATTAAATCCCCGCATATTTTGAGGATTGACTAGCCTGGATAATCATTAAATCAAATCGTTCTAACATGAATCAAATTAATTAAACAGGGGACAAGAAATTATCCCCAAAGAAGGGGAAGGGGGAGGTGTCAATGTATTTAGAGGGCAGAGCCCATATACGCATACTGTGCAAGTTGTCATAGGTTACTAGTATTTGGGGCCTTCATGATAATGGTGGGGTGTACGACAGCTTTATCCCACATCATTGCAAAAATAAGTGGGCCAGGTAATAACGATTATATTAAGTACATTGAACCATTACTGACGCGGAAGCGTCGTGGTGTAGTGGTTCTGACTCGCGCCTCTAAATCAGAGGGTCGCAGGTTCGAATCCCAAACCCGGCGTTAATTTCCTTGAACAAGAAATTCATCCACGAGGTGCTGAGCTCGACCCAGGTGAGGTGTATGGGTACCGGTAGGAAGCAATTCCTTGAATGCTGTGAGCGCCTTTCGGGGTAACCTTTCGGGGTAGCCTAGCTAAGCGGATAATAATTAGTTAACACTATAAGCGCTTAGAATTATGAGCCTGAATTATAAGGCTACATCGCACGATGACACAAACTGTAGAAAGCTGGTCTAAACTTCTTTCATCAGTTGTAGTTGTTTCATTATTCAAGTCTGCACTTGTAGACTAGCCAGAAACAGACCCCTGAAGATTAATCATTATTGATTTAAAATATAATTTGTGAGAATTATTAACGACCAACTACTGGTATGTACAGTGTGCCCCAGAAAAAAAAAAAAAAAAAAAACGAAACCGAGAAACTTTATCGTTTTATCACTTTCATAAATAGCGCATGTAACAAACTTCTTTCATGAGATTGAACTCATGATTATGATGCATATTTTACGCATGAGTGATTGAAACAATTTGAATATTAAAGGAAACAATAACATTTTCCTAATTTCATCAAACAATAATAAATTATATTTTTAGATAGTTCATTTTCTGCCCCTTCACTAATATGACATCATTTCAATCAACAACAAAAAAAAAAAGCAAAAAAAAAAAGAGCAAAGAATAACAACGTTTTATCAGTTTGAATTGAGGCTTGCATTTTCCTAATTTCATCAAACAAACTGGTTTTCACTGGTTGCCTGATATAGCACAAGAGTCTACAAAAGACTACTCATCACTCCGCTTCGTTGATGATCAACCAAACGATAAACTGACAAAATATCGAAGATTCTCAGCTTCATTTTTTCTGAGACACCTTGTGACTATGAATCACATCTCTTCAAGAATTGCGTTATCACTTCAAAACGCTCTTTTCGTATTCACTGTTGCTAATTTTAGACATAGAGAGATTACCCAAGACACCAAGGGATTTCTGGTGGGTTTAGATAATAATAATGATCAACTTCGTATTTATAAATAAATGACATTTAGTGGCATTCGCTTAATTTTTACCATCCAGATGGTACACATTTGAAAGACAGTATTCCATGAAAGATATCAAATTTTGGCATTGGATAGAGTAGCTATATTATGATAGAATAGTATTTATTTAATTCTCTGGCTTAACACGATTAAATAATATTTCTAACGTTTGTTAAGCTCATCTTGATACATCAATTCAAAGACTGTTATATTCTTACCAAGGGAAACAAAATATAGACAATTTTGCTTTCAATCTTACACATTCAAAACTTCAACTTCTTTTGTATTGAACATTTTATTCTTATATAGCCTTTTTCAATTTGACAATCGAATGTTACATGCTCATACACTTCACTTTCATTCTATTTATACAATGTGAAATATGAAATAGAAACTAAAATGAAACTACAATACAGTTTGGGAAATGATTATTTCCAAGATGGTATGTAAACAAATATTATCCGGATTGTCTTAAGTTTATAGAAGCAATAATTTTCTCAACAATGGAACATCAAACTATTGGTCTAAATATATATTAATTCAATGTCACTTAATATGATCACTTATGATATTTGTTTAGGAAGTTATACTAAAGAATGCAGTGTTTCCTGCTATAACAAGGTCGTGAAAGTGGCTTTACAATACATTTTTTTTTGTTTTTAAGTATGTTTTTATTTCTTCCAAATAATACAACATAACAATCAATAACGTACATTGTACTCATACTACAAAGATAACTGTTCATAACACAAATCATCATATCAATTATATCACTATATATCCATTTTACAATACAGTAATGTACAACAAAATTTTACTCTTTTGAATCACATAAAATATTGATTGTGAATATGGAAGAATTATATGTAAAAAAGAAAAGAGGGACTTAAAAAAAAAAAGTTCCTCCATTCTTTTCATTTCCTTAAGAACTCTACATTATTTTAATTATCGATTAAGAGAAAACAAGAGAAAGTCCTGAAAATATCTTTCTCAAATACATGATATTGAATTGTATTGTAAACAAAACCATTCATATATGGCAGTTGCTTAACTCTCGAATATCAATCGAGATTTAAGTCTATATTTCTAAATACAGAGAGAATCGATTAAATAAATATGAATAGACAGGTAAGGGGCTCCTTTCACAAGCTTTGCTCTTTGGGGTCCCAAACCTATTTTTCGTCAGTTGTAGTCGAATCGTTGTAAACACTTGCATTATTGATTGGTTGGAATAAACTTGAACATAAACTTAGTTACTTGGTAAAGAGGCATGGTAGGACCGACTTTCAAGGAATACAAAAGGAAATTGCAAGGGGGTGAGGGATTTTACACGATCCCGAGATGAAAATCGAACTTGATTATTATCATGTTATGGGGTGATCCTTTATTAATCGACCAAAAAGTCATATCTCAATGAACTTTGATCGATGTATCTAGTTTCGAGTTACCTCACAGTGGGTTTCCGGTTCAGGGTCGACCTCCTGAGAAAGGTCATTCGGGTCACGTGATCAGAGTCCTTGTAACTAGAATGAGATCATCGGAGCATCGGAAAGAGTTCCTGTTCTGGTAGTTCCTCGTTATCTAAGCATGTCTCTCTCATGATAATTATGTAGGCCAAAAACGATACTTTATAAGGTTTGGGGACAAGCTTTAAGTCTGATTTTAAAACTATTGATGTGATTACGTAACATAATTTACTGTCATGATTGTTTAAACATTGGTTTTTGCCTTTCTAATCTAACGGATATGCAAAATAAATCTTAATTATTGACAGGATGTCACTCACCTCATCCCAGGAAAAAATACAACAAAAACACCCCCCAAAACAATAGCAACAACAACAATAACATCAACAACAACATCTATAACCTGCAAGGAATTGCATTTAGACCGGTTTTTCTTTAAAAACACCTTCCCATTTGAAGTGCATACATTAAAGTCAGGACACTTGTTGGACACGCTGAAGGGAAACAACGTAGATACAATTGCCGTGCTTTGAGGATGCCGTACCGAGGCTCGAACCTAAAACCTATACGCATCCCTACGCAATTATTGAGTGACTTGTTATCTATCAAGTAATGACCTAATCAAGCAATCACATTAAGCAATCATGAAACCCAATGGAGGCATAGAAATTCGAAGGTTAAAATACAAAACAAAAAAAAAAACAAAAAAAAAAAAATCAACAACAACAACAACAACAACAACAACAAACAAACAAACAAACAAACAAACAAACAAAAAACAAACAAAAAACAAACTGTCGTCATAAGAATACATTGGATACATTGAAAGAGTGTCATATTATTCATGATCATGGCTTGAAAACCAGCATCAAATAAAGAGATTTACCAGCCAGATGTTGCTATTAATTCTTATTAATAAGTTTAGATTATCGATATGTTAAACTTGACAGGTATAAAGGCTTTATAACTCTCATGATTGCGTCCTTGCACCTTACAAAATGAATATGAAATGGTTAATTATGCATATAAAAGATTGCAATTATTCGTTACCAAAATACACGGTGACCTGAGAAAAAATTCCGGCCAGCATAAATACGCAACGGTCATGTTGATTTTTTTAAAATTGCAATGTAGCCCAGTTTAGGTGTCAATACAAAAAAAAAAAAAAATGTCATGATTTGAATCGAGCACAGGTGTTTTTTCGCTCATAGATGAACGAACATTTCGCATTGTTTGATAAGAATTGACCGGTTTCCATGGTAATAGTCAAATTGCACCTTTATTAGCTCCAATAATATTTGAGTAATCCCAGACATGTCTACAGTCCGACCTTGTCTTGACCCATAATAAAAATGAAAGGAACGAACATTGTTGTCTAGTTCACGGCATCCACAATTATTTCCTTTCTTTTGTCTTTTATTGGGAAAAAGATAGAAATTTCGTGATGGTCATCATACGGTCATGTCAAACAATTTCTTGGTTTGCCATCCATGTTTTACGATTTTTTTAAAATTAGAGGTTTTAAAGCATGTATGGTGACCCCAAAATCTATTGCCTTATCCATTTTATCTAAATATTTTCCGTTTACTTTTCATCCTCACTCAGATTACTTTTATTTTATTACCCCTTCAATAACTATACCTAAATGACTAATATCAGTTCATATTCTTTGTCATCGACTTTTTTCTGCAAATCTTTACACTTTCTGATTTGTATTGGAGATCAAACGTGGGGGGGGGGGCGGGGGAATATCAGAAATCACTTCAGTTGGAGTAACCTCATCAAATGTATTCATTTTTTTTTTCTCTAAAGCTAGGCTGAAAATATCTACATTCTTCTCTTTTCTCTCTTTATGTACTACTCTTTAATCGGAGTGGATATTCTACCCTATCAAATTTGGGGCACTTTTTAATCAGTCGTGACTTCAAACGAAGGAATCCTGAAAATTCGCTACAAAATTTGATTAAAAAAAAAAAAAAAAAAAAAAACACAATTAAATAATTCTTTTACATTGAAAGAGACTATCCTCTTGACAATTTCGTACACAGTCAGCTCGCACCGCTAGATACACGGCAGCACATCCTATCATGCCGATGGAAGGTTTAAAATAATAAAAAAGGCAAGCCCCTTCATCAATCCCACTTTGATACCGGAAGTTGTGGAAGCACTCTGGGAAGGAAGTTTGCTCATCGCTCTCTAAGCACTAAAATAAGTCATCTGACATCCTGCGTTTAACACTGGCCTAGACAACGTGTCTCTCCATAAAACCATGCAAAGGGCTGTTTTGTGATAATAACATCAAAGAGTGAAATATAATACAGCAATTTACCTTTTTTATTTTCTATTTTTTGTTTATTAATTTGCTATTGTCAACAATGATGTAAATCACCCGTCAATATGCATATTCTTGCCTTATGACCTGAGACGAATGCTATAAGTAGATAAAGTTATATACATAAAGTTGATATTGAAGTCAATATTAACTTGCTAATTTGTTCAGGTGATACTAGACTATTATTCAGTACATGAAACATTAGGGGAGACCGGGGTGAACTGGGACGCGGGAGAAGTGGGACACCTCCTATATCTAGAATAGTGTTCAATCAATCAGCTTACTAGTCTTATCCCCTGATAGGCATTTGGTATCAGAGTAAAAGCACATGGAAACAACAGCGCAAAAACTCTGCTGGTAAGTATAATTTTGAAGAAAAAAAAATCACACTTCTTTTTTTTTAAATAGTTTTTTGCAGTCAGTGTGAAGTACTTTTTGAATTCATTCTTATAATTTTGAAGAAAAACACTTATCGCGCTATATCTATACCTTGTTAGTCCTAATAATTTGCATTCAAAGTTTTTACAAAAAGTTTCTAATCGCGAATAACTGGCTATGGTGGATGACTGATTCATGATTACGTCAAAGTAAGGGCATTCAATAACGTGACATTTATTGATAGGCATTAAACTTGGTCCCAATTTACCCCAGCCAATGCCCCACTTCTCCCAGAGGTGGCCCACTTCTCCCTGTTCAGAAGCTTTTAACAAATCAACGATTACACAAATATGAGACTTGTAGCAATATGAATCAACAACCCATCATGTGGCCTAGGATCGGTAGTATTAAGGTCCAAAACATGAGTTCCCAATTCTGAATATTAGAAAAGTTATAAAAGAAAATTCATCAACTTGTAATTTTTGTCCCACTTCACCCCGGTCTCCCCTACAGTAGGGTAGGCTCGTCTTCGACTCGGGCAATATGATTCAGAACCAGCCATTCTAACCACTATCGTATAAATATTTCATCGTGTTATTATTGTTTATTCCTCCAACAATAAACAATATTAATATAAAAGTTGCAATTAACATCAAGAATATGACCATTCTCTCTAATTCATATTTTACCTTTAACGGCTATGGTTGGCTGGTTTATTTGACATAAGAAACATAATTATGATAATGGGTGAGTCCCCTGAAAAATACAAATCATCTTGCATGACGTAATCTTGAATTGGAGACATAATGAAAATAAAATAAGAGTATGATGTCAGAAAACTGTAATTTTGATTTGTACACTCCATCGGTTTCCATTGATATCCGTCTATTGTATCGTGTACTTTTCTTCTAGTAGAATGGCATTAACTTCATGTAAACCATTGCCAGATAGCACCTTTTTTGGTAACAGCT
>CALNVZ010003433.1:35546130-35557726 GCA_940671915.1 Paracentrotus lividus
AACAAAAAAAAACAAAACAAATGGACCTATTTACTTTACTGTCGGACTCGTGGTCGTCCGTCTGTGGTTCGGGTGCGGTCTTGTGGGCTGTACCCGAATATTGCACCATGCACTTTAATTCTGATAGATGAAAGGTTACCTCTAGTAAACAATATGTCAGTTATACCCTTCTTGTTCTCTGTAGGGGGTAGGACAGGCGATGATCTATTGTGATTGAGAAATTTATAATTAGACAAACCGAACTATAAGCATTTATGTATGTTGTCTAATGACCGTCCGATATGATATTATAACTTTATGTAAAATAACTTTGACCGGCCTACAAGAATGTTGAATGTCATGCGGATTTGTTTGTGGGTAGTTTGTTTCTTCTTGTTGTCCCTATAATCAGTATATACTTATATTCCATCATCAAATTGCCTAAATTGAAATCCACAACCGACAACAACAATCACTTCTAAATGACTACAACGAGTATTTAATATTCAATATTTATGCTGGAATATAACATTTATTGACATGTGAAATTATCTATTTCCTTTGGGCGAACAATCGGGCATTATGCTCCCCCTAAAATATCGTCCATAGCTGCTCGAAGTAAAAACTTCAATAATATTTCAGTTGTTTTTTTCCTCCATTAATAATGGCCCAATAAGGACAATGATGCACTGTATAATGTAAATTCTTTTTCGAAAGGGACCTATTGACTCATTTTTCATTTGGCAGGCCAATAAAAACATAATATCAGTGCTGTCACAGATCTATTACTATCAAAGTTTCGTGACGATGTTACTTTTAGATAATGGAGCAAACTTGAACCATCAATTATTATGTTTGTTTGTCGAAGAAGATTACCAACGGTCATTGCAAACAGATGGGACATCATGACGAAAGGCTGTACAGTTAACCCGATCGCATTTGAAATTAAATGATTGTCCTGACACCTAGCAGCCGAATCAGTCAAGTGTCTATGAATTAGTAACACGAACCACTACTATTAAAATAGACTGATACATCAAATTAATAGTAGTGTAAATTCCATGTTATGTCGGGAAAGCACCTGGTAATTTTTTTTCTCGTTACCAAAATGTTATTCGATTTTTTACACCCCTCTCTTTGAACACCCAATCATTTTGTCTCAGTAATATTGCAATACTGAGTCATAATAATAGGTACATCTGTTATAGTTTCCCCGCTGGGACCTTTGTCATGATTCTTTTGTCGTGTCACCACCACAAGGAGGCCCCGGAGACGAGAGAACCAATATAACCCAAAGTCAACACTATCCATTCACACTCATACAAAAGAATATCGGCATGATTGGGGTGAAATGAAAAATGGCATCGGCATTGAAATGTTTAGGTAACTCTTGCGAGAATTAAATAAGGACATGAAATGACTTTGCACTTCCTTTTTATTTTAAGAATGATGAACACACCTACAATCTGTTTAGAGGAAGTTTTTTTTTTCTTTGGAAATTTTAAAATTGAAGGCAAAAGGGGAACAAAATGATACTGACAAGAAAAGATTCAGACAAAATCATTGTGAGAAAAATGAGGAAGGGAAACGACTCTAACTTGGGAAAAGAACTCAATAATAGCAATAAATCCCAATGTACACATAGTTCCTATTGAATTGTATTGAATAAAGTACACCTGACTATCACGACTACCTTCGTGAATAGATTAGTCATAAAATAAGCGAAGACGGATAATATACAAAGACCAACGGATGATCACAAATAAATCCCTTTATATAGAGCATCGCCTCTAGCTGTGACGTTTTATGTTCACAATAATTAGATTTTCATGTTTCGTGACTCAGCGACTACCAAACAGCTTACTGCTCAATTGCGAGTTTGGTGGAAACCAACTGTGCAAAAAATAAGTAGACCTTTTCCAGGGCAGTCAGTGGAAAATATTATTATGTGGTATCCAGCATACACCGCAGAAGCTGTATACCCCCGTCGATAAAAGATACGGAAAAGAATATACACGTTGAGAATAACCTAAAACACTAGGGGCTGCTCATGTTATGTTAGCCCCTTTCTAAATAAGGAAGATGCCCCGACTTTTCTGGATACGACCGTCTGTTAGAAATGATTTTTATGAATACCTGCAATCGTTGGGCTTTTCCATCTAAAAAAAAAAAAAAAAAACATTTTTTTGTTTGTTTGTTTTTGTTTGTTTGTTTTTTTTTGGGGGGGTGGGGGGCCTTAAACTCGGTTTATTTGAAACATTTAAAAAATGAACTGATGTAGTTTCAGGATTTAAAGGTTGAAGTTGAAATAATTCTCCAAGATATATATATATATATATATATATATATATTGTAGAACATTTTTTTTTTTTTTTTTTTTTTTTTTTTAAATAATTAGCCTCCTGATTAGACATGAATTTGGTAATTAGAACATTACTGTAATAGCAAAACTATTTGATCCAACACACCAAATTTAACATGTCGGACTATGTAGGCCTACACCTAAAAATAAGTACAGAACCAGCAAAAGATGTCCCCTATCAAACATTCTATCCTCATCTCCAATCATTCACCACCGCGAAAACAACAAGACATCTTGGTTGCCATGGAAACAGGTGGTAGATGACATTGGGTCGTGCCTTGCTTATGTTGGAGCCAGAACCCATAACCAATACCAGGCTTGTCCATACTAGTATTTCCCATCGAACATAAGAAGATCCCATATTTCGACATGATGATGTATTGTATTCGTTGGCACATTTGTACCGATTGCTATTTCGCAAATTGGGTTATGGAATATGGGATTCGTGTGGGTATAAAATTGTATTTTTAGCGAATTTTCTTTTGGGAATTTCTGACTATCCTTATAAAAGGAGAATTCGCTCCAACTATTCTGAACCAATTTAGCCCTATAGGCCTACACTGTAAAAAATATATGTATTTTTACAGCAAATCTGCTGTCAGCAGAGTCGCCATAAAAAAAAACGTATTATAAAAAACAGTTTTGTTGTAAATTTCTCCTGCAAATAATTACATGAGAAATACAAAATATAAATCAGGAGTAAGACACTTGTTCCGTTTTAACCAACTGTGTAAGCTATAGAACTCTAATGATTTTTTTCTTCTCTTTCATTAATTATTAGAGGAGAAATTTACAGCAAAACTGTTATTTTAAATTACATTTTTGTATGGCGACTCTGCTGACATCACTTTGCTGTATTACTTTTTTTACAGTGTACACTGTAAAAAATATATGTATTTTTACAGCAAATCTGCTGCCAGCAGAGTTGCCATAAAAAATGTAATTCAGAAAACAGTTTTGTTGTAGGTTTCTCCTGCAAATAATTACGTGAGAAATACAAAATATACATCAGGAGTTTTAACCAAATACGTACGCTATAAAACTCCAATGATATTTTTCATTCTCTTTCATCAATTCTTAAGGGAGAAATTTACAACAAAACTGTATTTTAAATTACATTTTTGAATGGCGATTCTGCTGACATCACTTTGCTGTATTTTTTCTGTATTTTTTTTTTTTTTTTTTTTACCGTGTACACAATTGTAAATAAAATAAAATCCTAATTACGTGCATGTGGTACGATTATTTTTTTTTGCACGACATATAGGCCCTATATGAATTTAAACATTTGTCAACATGATCAATATATTATTGGTGAGTAATATTTAATCAACAGCTATTGAAATGACTGGTGCGTGTACTTGATGACTTGTTTAGTTAACTTTATCACGGCTAATATAGGTCCTATTTTATCTGTCATTACATTCAATCTCTGTATCAACCATCACCGATAGGCAGGGCGGGCGGGGGCGTAACAATGGATGCAAATACTGCAGCATCTATTTTTTACCTGTTAGGCCCACCCCTCAAAGTGTCAAATGTGTTTTATTTAACACAAAGTATTAATAGTAGGAGAATTTAAAGCGGAAAGTGGGAGATATAAAATGGCCTCTATTGACGGAAAGATGCAGAGCCTATCAATCTGGGGTCAATTAACTTAATTATCGTCCAAAAATAAACGTTTCTGTGTAACATCATATACGTCATACAAAACGTGGTAATTTTCTGTAAAATAGGTCAGTGAGATGTACGTTAACCAGCAGTATCACAAAGTTCCTCTATATCTTGTTTATTTCAATCTTTTTAATTAAAAATGTTTTGAAAAAAAAGTTCGTTAGCTTTTGCACTTGGCCGATTTTCAGTTGTTGTTGTTGTTGTTGTTTTTTTTTTTGGCAGAGGAGGGTTCTGCCACGTCCATAGACCAAACGATAAGGTTAAACAACAATGTGTATGAAACAGGGCAACTTAATAATTGCCACGTCTGGCACTTCAAGATAAGTGAGAAATTTTTTCAACACAAAGAGGATAATTTTTTTCCCCCTTAAATGTGCAGCGAATTAAGCAAGTTCAGTACAAATATCCATTATTAAAGGTCCTGATATATGAAAACAGTCAGGAGTACTTGAATGATTAGTTCATATTGTAACCCGTAATACGACCTAAGAAAAAAAAAATCACTTTTTTCTTTAGGTTACAGCTAAAATCATTGTTCGAATGAAGTGAGATACATTAAAGAATCATGTGATTTCGAGCTCAATAAATGTGAATAAAATAATAGGAATCATTATTGTGTGTATGCTTAATTCACCATTATCACTGCACTGTAAAAAAAAAAAAAAACAAACAAACAAACAAAAAAACAGCAAAGTGATATCAGCAGAGTCGCCATACAAAAAATGTAATTTTTTAAGAATTTATGAAAGAGAAGGGAAAAAATCATTAAAGTTCTATAGCGTACGTATTTGGTTAAAACGGAACAAATGTGTTACTCCTGATGTGTATTTTGTATTTCTCATGTAATTATTTGCAGAAAATTTACAACAAAACTGTTTTCTAAATTACACTTTTTTATGGCGACTCTGCTGACAGCAGATTTCCTGTAAAAATACAAATATTTTTTACAGTGTGCATATATAAACAAAATCGATTAAATTAAAATTTCGAATGATTCTTTTTCCATACTTTGAATCTAACATTAAACTAAGTGTACAGAAGCGTATAGTATATTTCACTACCAGTGTCAAACCTTCGCGTCATTACCCTTCGTCTTTTCCGTTTTACAATCCTTATAATTGTGGATTTATCACTGTTTTCCGGAAAACGCCGTTTACATAATCGTTTTTCACTTCCCATGTTTTATCATGAACAGAAATTGACCTCAACGACTTACAAAATACTGCAAATGGTCGACTCACGCAAGGTAACAATAAAGTAATAACTGTCTACATCAATGCAGCCTGGATAACATCTAGTCAATGGATTTGAGCTTTGGATATATGAATTATCAAAAGCCCCAAATTTTGGAAGTAGGCCCCCCCAAGTACATACATGTAGACGTATCAGCTAAATCAAGACTTGCATATATTTTGAAAAATGCTCCAGTTAAGAATCCAACTAAATATTTGAGCCTAAAAACTGCCTGTAAAAGCTTTGTAAATTAATTTATGATATAGCTTCGAATATCATTATACCACTAAAATTATAAACGATAATAATTATTTTGAATAATATATAAAACAAAACAAAAAATTGCAGTTTAACTTAAATGCTCTGAAATGAAGTCATTAAACATTTTTTTTTTACATAAAACCGTCGTATTAAAACCATTATGTTCTATCTTTTATGAGTTTTAAGAGTATCCTGAAATAGAAAATAGCAGGTGCTTAAAAACAAATCACGATTACAGGAAATCAAACTATGACCCATTTAAACTAAAATAACTGATTTCGAAAAAAATATGCATTTCTCATGCTGGACAGCAGTCCTTTTCAAATGTTGACGGTATAAAACTACCCAGAGTACGGTAAAATATTTAAAGATTTAAATCGGATTATAAATATGTATTTGGTATAAAACACGAATTCTAATAATGAATTTATTAGAATAACACTGAACATGAGCAGTGGTGACCACCAAATGTTATGATTTATCGAATTTAGATGTAGGGGCCTATACCGTATACCTCATCTTTTCATATGATTTCCTTTAATGGAATTAACACATTTACTGTATTAAAATAGAGATGTTTAATTAAAAAATGTAATCTATTTAACACTACCTGGTGTAAATTAACGAGGTACTCTCCAATAAATTTTTTTTTTTAAATTATCAAAAAACAGTAAGGCCCTATTCTTAGATTTTGGACCATGTCTGTTGTATGAGTGTATTTATAGTAAATTTATATGTTAATCATTTGCGCGGGAAGTCATGAATACCGATCACTGTGATGAGCGATCCGATATCAGTCGTCTGCGTTCAACATGGATAACCCATTGATGCCAAATATGATTTATTAAAATAGCGTCATTTCAAGACGAAAACAGACACGCTTGATTTAATTCCATGTAATTTTGCGACTTGAAAAACGCTTAAAGGGGTGATAGATCTTCAAGTTTGGGATACATTATGTTGATTTCTTGCATAAATACCGTGATATATTTTATGCTAGTATACATTTATCGTGTTGAAAATGTAATATCCTCTTCTGAGAACCAGAATGGTAAGAACTCTGTGTTGCAGTTGTGACATTACAATTTAATAGCCTTCTCCAGCGGAAAAAAGGTCATACATGCAGTTGTAATTCTTTAGAACTGTAGAACACGGCCATTGGAACGTCAACGAATGCTTGTTATTTTCTTACTTTATGAAGGTTCATGATTGTTCTCAGTGGTAAAAAAAACAAACAAACAAACAAAAACAACCATACACAATAAAACAATTTAAAAAAATTAAAAAAAGTTTATTTCGTTTTGTCCGGGGGTGGGGGGGGGGGTGTTATATATGTCGTTACATCATAATTAGCTCTTTTATATTGATTATCCATAATATCATGATTGTGTTTAAATCCTTCCTGGCAACTTCTCTCTCTCTCTCTCTCTCTCTCTCTCTCATCCCCTCAGTATCTTTTCCCCATCCAATAACCATACATGATTCCCCTCTCTATTCCTCTCCCTATAAAAACCTATGACAATCATACCATTCCAAGCTCATTATCAATGTAAAACATGATAGTATAGCTTTGTACATATAATATAAATCATTCACTCAAATCACACATCCCATTTGATGAAGACCAAATTATGTTAAAATTTAGCAAGCACAAGATGTCATAGAAAGCGGTAAAGAATTAAAAGAAGATACTACCTATTTGTTGTCTTTACTTACTTGTCGAGGATGAAATATAAGTCCAATCCACCGCTGCATTTAGGCGTCTGTATTCCCGGACCTGATGCTGCTCGGGCATACCTCTCCCAAACGGGTCTTCCTCCACCACCTCCATCTCCATTCCTCACATGAACATCATCACCATCCTCCCGAAGCTGCTCCGGTACTACCCCTCCAGTAGCAAGCCGAAACAGACTACAAGCTACAACACAACACCACAAGTACCCGATGAAAACCATGGTCTCCAGCCCGAAAGAATCAAAACATCGACCAAATAATATTTCTGTTTCTCTATACCAGCCTCTTTAGCGCACCGATCTAGACGATGAAGTATTTTCCCACGAAGCTTGATATATTCCAAATTTGTATGCAGCAGATATTATAAGCCCGTGTGCGCCAAAGCCTCAACGTAAATGAATACGAGTGGATGAAAGTTTATACCGTTGTCCGTTCCAGGGAGCGCTCCTTTGTACATCGTCCGCTCATATCCACGTTTGTATAAACCATGTAAAGTTTGCCTCAATGAAAGCATTTATTTCTCTGAAACTTTGACTGCAGGTCCCTGAGGATGACTAAAGACATGAAAGAGGCAAAATGAAGTCATCAAATAGGTTCAAAATAATAATCATCAATCCCTCACGAACTTGAGGGAAATATCATCCAAAATGAAATCACGGCGATGTGAAGCGCGCGCGGATTGAACGACACGTCTGAGGCAGACTATATATACCAAATCTCGAAATGATTATGAAAATATCGTGGCCTGGTATTAACTTGGAACCGAGGTCATAAAGCCGAGGGTTTGAGCTTCCAAGAGCCTCAGTGGTTGACAGCTGATTCAGACGGATCAAATATTATAATTCCCCGAGGGAAGAATGGGGCGGATGAAGGGGGGGGGCGGCTGGAGGGGAGGCCTGGGGTAGTGAAATTATTTACGAGCTTCATATTTTGTTGAATTACTTTTATATATTCCTAGATTTTTAGAATATAATAGTTGATTAAGTTAAAATCTATTCTACTTTTAAACCTGATCATGTTGATAGATGTATTTACAAATATAATATATTATATTTAAAAGGACTTCATCAAAGATAAAATCAAGTATTAAAATATGTAAAAATTAAAAAAGTAAGGTCTTGTACACTGCGCGGACCACGCAATATTACGTGCTCATGCTATTGTCATACCCGTACTGTGCAATTATTAACAGTCAAGTGGTTAAACTCAGTTTGCTCATTAAAAGCCAATGAATATTGTTTCGTTTATGCTTTTATTTCAAAATAAACCATTCGAAAAGATAGATACTATCTTTATTGTGAATGATATAGCTTTAAATATTCATACGATGTTGATAAAGAATAAAGGAAAATGATCAATTTACATTGTTTTGACGATATAATATCAAAGACACCCCCGCGCGGTAAGCACCCGTTATTCCGAAAGTTCGTAATTCCGAAGGTTCTTTATTCCAAAGATTCGTTATTCCGAAGGTTCGTCATTCAGAAGGTTCGTTATTCCGAAGGTTCGTCATTCCGAAAACGAAATAGGGTTCGTCATTCCGAAGGTTCGTCATTCCGAAAACGAAATAGGGTTCGTCATTCCGAAGGTTCTTCATTCCGAAAACGAAATAGGGTTCGTCATTCCGAAGGTTCGTCATTCCGAAAACGAAATAGGGTTCGTCATTCCGAAGGTTCGTCATTCCGAAAACGAAATAAGGTTCGTTACTCCGAAGGTTCGTCATTCCGAAAACGAAAAAGAGTTCGTTATTCCGAAGGTTTGTCCTTCCGAAAACGAAATAAACTGGTTATAAGTAATAAAAACAGTGTTGTAATTAAAAAATAATAGGATATTATGCAAAGTATCAGCGGAAGATGATACACGTGTATTTTGTGGGAGCAAAGCATGTATTGCATCAAAAAATGACATGGATCAAGCATCTTGATTTTTATTTTATCTCAGCAATTTCTCTCTGAGCGAATGGATTAAGAATGTTGGGGACTGTGTGTTGGTCACCCGTGAATAACCTCCAGATAAGGGGATTTTTTTTCAACCCCTTTTCAACCCCTTTCCACCCTCGTAACAATTGAACAGTAAAGGTGATACCCTTCCCCCTCCAACATGCCTGCCCTCCAGTTTTCCCGGCTTCGCCACAGATTATTTCATTTTTGGACTAATTACAAAACTTATTTTATTTTTGGATTAACGAACCTTCGGAATGGCGAACCCTATTTCGTCTTCGGAATGACGACCCTTCGGAATGACGAACCCTATTTCGTTTTCGGAATGACGAACCCTTTTTCGTCTTTGGAATGACGAACCTTCGGAATAACGAACCCTATTTCGTTTTCGGAATGACGAACCTTCGGAATAACAAACCTTCGAAATAACCCTACAAATGTTCGGATTAACGAACCCTTTTTTATTTTCGGACAAACGAACATCGAGGTATAGGCATTTTACGTGTTTCGGAATGACGAACCTTTGGAATAATGGACCTTCGGAATAACGAACCTTCGAAGTTACGAAGTGTAACCCCCCGCGCGCAAAGAGAGAGAGAGAGAAGGGGGGGGGGGAGAAGAAAAATATCCTCCCGTACTATACGATGAAAAGTCGTGCTACATTATAATATAATAACAAAACCCTTTGCATTGGTATTTTAAAAAGAAATTTGAAGCGAATTTGTTTTGTTTCCAGCTTTTAGACAACTTAGTGGAAAGAAAAGTTGGATATAATACTGAAAAGGCATATAATTCTGATGAAGAAAATAGTATAATAATCAACTCAAAAAAAAAAAAAATAAAAAAAAAAAAAATCGTTAGTAAAAAGATCATAAATTGTTTTTATTTTAAGGGTCAGTCGGTTCATTGAAGATAAATTAAAATGCAATAAAATGATAATTATTCATAGATTGCCCTTTCACTTCTTAAGAGTTTTCGAAAATAATATATTTTAGGCAAAAAGTCATAAAGGAAGTCAACATTGATTAATTGTGTACAATATAATTATGTTAAAGATAAAGAAAAATTGTCATTATGAAACAAACAATTGTTATTCTAAATTGACTATAAAAAGTGTTTTGAAACCGAAATTTACTCAAAGTATCACGAGCTTAATAATGAAAATATTTAAAGTGATATACTTTACAGAACGAAAAGTAATTGATCATTACGTAAACAATAGCATAAATAAATTGTTTCATGTGATTATTTCTCTACAGAAAGATAATGTAAATATATAGAACACAATAAATTACAATCAGAATAAACAATATTTACAACGAGTTTCTGTTCAATAACAATAATCAAAAGAGAAGAGACCGATACTACAGAATTTAATGAGGTTAGAGCTATGAAGAAATAGGAAACAGTATGATATTTTCCAAAATCAGAAAGAGAAAGCATAGAAGTTTCAGAAAAAGGAAAAGAAAAAGAGAAAAAAAAAATCAAAGAGGCTGTACAGGGGAAACAAGGGGGCTGGCAAACATCGATGGAGAGCGTGGGCCGTATGAGATTTTTTCGAAGTGTTACAAAAAAAAAAAAAAAATAATGTTTAAAAAACCCCAACAACAATCAAAAGACAAAAAAAAAATAATAATAATGTTTAAAAAACCCCAACAATAATCAAAAGAAAAAAAAAAAAAAAAAAAAAAAAAAAAAAAAAAAAAAAACGAGTGAAAAACTTCACTCTTGACGGAGTGAATTTCAAAAAGAGAACATTTAGAAGTTGAAACTCGAGTGAATTTCAAATAAAATCAAACATTTTCACTCCATTTTCACTCATTTTGGAGACCAACCCCAGGGATCACTCGATAGCAATTCACTCTTTTCTGATATTCTCTCCTTCAAGAGTGAATATTTTCACTTGTTTCTTCTTTTCTTTTAATGAAGATTGGTATATTATCAAACGCTCCATACAATGTTATCTACCTTTTACCATTATTAACCCTTTGAGCGCGGGCCTGTGAAATGCGAATGTTACTCCTGTGGCGGAGCGATTTTTTTGTACACTGACAGTATTATAGAAATTTGTCATGTTTTGTGCTTTCATTACTCCTTGCATCTAACTCGGTCATTTTCATGATTTGTAGTAAATATAAACATGAAAGGGCAGACATTTTTCTATCTAACACTGTAAGGCAAAGTCATCAAAACCAAATATAAGACGCGTTATTTTGTAAAGAAAAACAGTCATTTTGGCAAAAGTTCCGCTTTCTTCCTTTCCAGTAGATTCACAATGCAAAGTGCGTAATGCATGTACAGCACGCACGGTTCCATCGATGAGCCTACTGAATAGCACTTGAAAAGAGGTCCTGTTTCTTTCAAATTATTTCTATGAAATATGGATTAAAGATCATAGCGGCCGGCTTCGCAC
>CALNVZ010003433.1:35562019-35606556 GCA_940671915.1 Paracentrotus lividus
CTCCTGGTCCATCTGATTGTCATCACCTTTATATTTGCTTCAACTTCTTCTTCCATTATGAATTATCAAATAACGAAATATAAAGTAATAAGAAATTCTATAAAGGAGGAATTATGACTCCGTCGAATGATATCATAGCTATTTAAGACACAAGCGATAGGAAGAGAGGTAGAGAGAAGACTAGGCAGGTATAGAATGGAACGCTGAATATAGTAATTGAGATGGAAAAAATAGTAGGGGGGTATATGGATCAGGCTGAATGCTGATGAACAGAGATCAGACGTATGAAAGTGTGCTTGCGAAAATCATTCAGGTTAAAGAATGAAAAAAGAAAAGGACACTTGATCATATTTCTTCATACGCCCTCTTTGTCAAGCCACATGTAATTGCGGCGAAAGATCAAAGGGGCCGCTCTACTGGAGAATAATTACCATGTCTCTGACTTCACTTACGCTAATCAACGTTCAAATTGATCCACAAAAAGAGAGCCCGTTCTTCCGATATTATCAGGCTTATTCACTATGACATTTTTATTGCATTATTTTTTCCAAGCGGCAAATATACATTACAGCATACGATCGACAAAAATCTAAATTTTACATTAGTCACTTGCATGATCATAATCTTGCACTGCAAGCACACGGAGCAGATTACTGTATATGTTTAGAGATGTACACTTCATTACATTTTATACTGCTAAGCGTTTTAAAAAAAAAAAGAGAATACCATGCTATACTGTGGGAATATAAAACTTGATTATTGCCATAAATATAAATCTCTCGTACACACAGCTTTTTACTTCAGCGATAAAAACACACTTGATTTAAAAAAAAAAAAAAAAAAAAAAAACAATACCTTAATTATAGCCTTCATCATCTTCATATGTTCCAATTAGCTACGAATCATATGTAACGCCACGTTGTCTTATACAAAGTACAGAACTGATATAATTTCATTCATGACTAATCAATCAAGATATGATACTAAACCGTCATCATGAAGGCATGTTCTACTCTTTGATTTGAGATTGCTTCGAGGAAAAGATTGATTATTTTCCTCCGTGTTCCTCGGACTATAGGATCATGGGATCTTAGTCATAGAAGTGGTCTTGTTCAGAGCAACTTATATGTCCATTACTATTTTCTTTTACCCAGACAATCATAAAGAATCGGCTACAGCACAATTGAAAACATAATCAATTGAATACATTTGTTCGTACGCTCTAAATTATATACAGTTTACTGCAGCTATTGGGCAAAATATTATCAAATGAAGTCATTATAACAGATTGTTATTAAAGTAATGGGATTCTGTTAACGAATACTAGTATACTAGTTACAATGAGTAGAACATTGATATTCAAAGAACTCCTTCTTCTGAATACGATACCCCTTTATTAAAGCATAAACGATATAATCAGACAACTTACATTGGAAACCATATACATTTATAAAAGAACCTTTAAACAATTTAATAATCGTTTATTTTTCTTTACCAAATTATCTCTATTTATGCATTATTAATCAAATTAATGTTTAGATTTGAAGAAAAAAAAATCACTAATTATTGATAATCTTACTACATCATTATTGTTAATCATAATAAAAACAAAAAAGTCATAACGTTCAACATATCAGGTTCAATTCCACTGCATCAGTGACACTTTATTGCTTTTTTTTTTTCTCGAAAAGGGGGTTTTCCCTCAGTTTAGGTCCTCGGAAGTGGAATTGTTTAATGTGTGGTGCTTTCCATTCTTAAATGTGATATATGTGTTTATTGTTTTAACAAAATATATTGTTCTTGTAAAGCTTAACTTTTAATTGGGAAATAAACTACTTTCATTAAAGTCTTTTGAAACATGTAAATACTGTTGGATTTATATCGATTGGTATTATCGCCATTTAAGTTAGAATATATTTTTTAGTTTGACGTGGAAAACAATTATTAAATGGATTCTCTATAAGCCTAAATGTACTCACATAATATATTAAAAAATTAGATAACTATAGCGGAAAATTCAGCCATAAATACAATAAAACATAACACGACAATTTTCATTTGGTGTGAAAATATGCAAGCTTTTGAATTGGACAATAACAAAGGAACAAATTTCTCAATGCTTCATTATTATCTCTCTTCAAGTTCTTTTTTTTTTATGTCAGGAACGTGGATCCTCCTGCATAAAACAATGGTTCTATTTTCATTCGTTAAAATGGTTACATTTTCAATCAGTAGGGGGGGGGGGACATTTCGTAACGAACTTATCTTATGTCAAGATAAGCACACGAATTGGTTTTGACCTATTCAATGAAATACTCAAGGTTTGGAAGTCGGAAAGAGAGATTAAAATTACCATAGATTTGGCGATTAACCTTTCCTTATTCAAAATCAATAGTTTAAAAGAGATCAGAAAAATGCAACCACCTTTACTTGCTTTGTGCGGATGATCTGTACAATATTAAAATTGCAAAAGAAAACTATACAATCTGCTGAAATGTTCTGCCTTGTTTAACTATCCGGCGGGATGCGCTCTTTAAACTCCGATGATAGCGGATTGATTTGGCGCGTTCTTTTTCCATCTTCTCCAACACTTTCCTCTCGTGCTCCCGTTGCTAAGGGCAACAAACAAAATGGGCAAAAGAAAATGAATGGCGGCACAAACCGACAGGAACATTGTTTACGTCATAAAGAGCGGGTAAACATTGCGCATGGGTAGGTATTACACGATGTGCATTGTTAATTGGGAAATGAAATGAAAAAAATATAGACGAGAGAGAGGAGAGAAGAGAGAGAAGGAGAGAAGAGAGAGAGAGAGAGAGAGAGGGAGAGGAGAGAGAGAAGAGAGAGAGGGGGGGGAGGATATGAAAACACACACAAAGAACAACAGACAACAAGAAGACTGGCAGAGGGGGAGGGGGAGATATCGAAAAGAAAAAGAGCGGAAACGGCAAAGACAACGAAGAGAAAGAGAAAAAAATAAAATTGAGGTATACACGCGAAAAGATAAAGAGAAAGCAGCGAGGAGGGGTTGGGGGGGGGGGAACGAGATGAGTGAAGGATTTAAAGTAAAATTGAGGAGAGAGTAGACGGATAGATAGATATAAAGAAAAATAGAACGGATAGATAGATAGACAGATAGAGAGGGGGAGAGAAGAAGAGAGAGAGAGAGGAAGAGGAGAGACGTGCGCACTGTTTTCTTCTTTCTTTCTTTCTTTTTCTTTTTTTTTTTTTGGGGGGGGCGGTTTAGATGATGGCTAACAAGTTTTATAATATGCTTCCTAAAAATCACTTCTACGCGAGAAAGGTTTAGCCATTGAAATAAAATACAAGTAATTCAATGTGTGTACGATATGTCATCGTATGTGAGTGAATGTTACAACAGAGACACAATAATACCAACATTAAGATGTGAAGAGAAAGGAGACAAGGAAGAAAACACCGCCGTTAATTTAATGTCGATGCAGTCCTATGTTATGACTGGGAATAATTTCCCCTTAAACCGATCAGAGATTCTAAAAAATGGAAATAAAGACGAGGAAGATTAGAGGATGGAAGATTCAAAAGGAAAACGAAGAATAAAAGATATGTGGTAAAAAAAAAATTATGATGTTGTGCCGCTCAATCTGGTTGTCCAAAACACCTGCCTCGCTTTCAAGTAATAAAAGATAAAATGCCATGAGGCAAAGACAAGACAGAAAATGAAATATTTTTGTGACGTTCACACAACTTGCTTGATTGTGCAATCCTGTATGCGTGTCTCTGCAAAAATCATGTGATTCCAATCTGCTGCAAGTGATGCAGAATAAATAAATGAATAAATAAATAAATAAATAAATAAATAAATAAATAAAATATACGAACGCAAAAACAAAAATTTGCACTTTATGATTTTTATGAAGTGCAGGTGTAATAATGTAAACATATATAGATTCTAAGGGATGGGCATTCATTCTCTGATACTATTGAACAAAAAAAAAAAAATAATAATTAATAATAATATGGTTGAATGATTTCATAATAAAAGAAAGTCTTAATCTTATGCATGCATACCACGTGTTGGAATGGTTTCAATATGAATAAAGCAATGCAGTTTCGTTTTTAATTTAAAAAGTAATATTAAATAAACACTTTTAACAAAAACTTGTATGTCTTGTGTTAGAAATACCACATTTGTATAGAAGTAAAGTTGCAAAAAGTACGCTTTTTTTTTATTGACAATAAATATATTAATGCGTTTTGACATTTCACTTTGAATAGCCACCAACCTTATAATAAACACATTCAGACAAACATGGGAGAATGTTCTTCTATATAAAAGCTTTTGCCACATTAATATTGTTCTAAAGAGCAATAAAAACAACTTTATTCTAGTGAGTACATGCTACAAAATAGATTCTACTGCTTTTGCGCCTTTCTTTTACCTCTCGTAAAACATCTTACATTTACATTACGGGAAGCTCGACATAGAGTTTGTATGATAAAAAAAAAAATATCTTGACAGATTATTATGAAGTTGGCCTATTCCGGAGGATTGCCCTATCCCTTCAAACGAACAAAAATTATTACATTTGTTTTTGTTCTCAGGCTGTGTGATCAGTGTACCATGAGAGAGTGACGAGAAAAAAAAACGTTCTGGTTTTAAAATTTTACGGATCGACGACTCTGATTCATACTTAAGTTCATACAAGACTATATAACAATAAAATGTATTTGCTCATAGTAGGAACTTGGCTGGGCGTAGGACCGAATGCCAACTGGATATATGGTGAAAACTTTTTAAAACTCGTCACGTTCTTCATCAATATTCTGATCCCTCAACCATGTCTACGTATTAGACCTGGAGCCTTTTTTAGGGGTCATTCACGAATTCGTTCTTCATTCCAAAAAAAAAAAAAAAAAAAAAAAAAAAAAAAAAGAAAAGAAAAGAAAAAGAAATATTGCATGGTTAGCAATAAATATCGTGAAAAATATTTAAGAAGTGCAGGCATGACACGTTGCCCCAATGGACTACCTCAAAACAATCCAAATTTCTGAATTTTGTTTCGACCACGATGCATTGACGACCGAAAATTCTCACCCTGTATTCTCACCTTCGTTTGGATTAGTAATCCGTGTCTTTGCCGATCTCTGGATTTGAGCTGAAGTAAAGGCAGGCTTGTCCGTATGGCCAGCCACCCTGATCTATTTGCGAGCTTCTTTCTTCCTGTGGATTACAGAGGGATACGCCCCAAATACAATCAATATCTGCGTTTCAGAGGACCGCTTGGGAAGGGCGTCACAAGGACGCCATATTTTATTAAAAGCAAAACTGATGCCAATATATGGCCTTTTCACTCCAATATATTGGCCGTCTGAATAGACATTCAATATAAAGGGGTGGTGTGATACTACAAGACGACTTGAGATCTAAATATCAAACCTTTAAATATATTCACACCATGCTTTTGTAAGTCAAAATGGAGATTAGACGAAAGAAATCGAAGAAATCAAACACTTTGCCGAGTCGGTGCCGAACGGATGCCGAATTTTGATTCTATTTGGCTTTGGCTTTGTAATTAGTATGGGGTTTTAAAAAAAGCCTCGGCTGCTCAGTTTACAAACATTTTGAAAATGATTTACAACAATAAAGTACATGTAGTATCTTTGTTTTACATTGCTTGTATCATAAATGGTTTGTAAGCCGCATGATCTTTCCAAAGTTTTTTAATGTCTGCCTAGCTGTCTTGGGATACTTGCTTGGCACCCCAACTCGGACCAACTCAGCAAGGAAAGTATGTCGTGAAACTTACAAAACATTCACCAATTGCTATAATTTAAAGAAAACATGCATGCGAGAAAAAGGCTGAATACTCTAAAGACAATCACTTTGCATGAGATGAAAATGCACTTAGCCTAACAATGGCAAAAACAATGTGACAAATGTGACAAAAATTAAAGTTCGCTTCTATTTGCTATGAAATTAGTTTGTTAAAACAATTTCCATAGTCTTTTAGAAAAAGTCTTTTGACTTTGAATTCAAACACTAAAAGTTTAAAAGAGAAGAAAACGTTAATGTCACGTTACACATAGTGGCAGTTGAAGGCAGTAGCGCAAAGTTTGGCACAAAGCTAAACTTGACTTGGCTTAGAATATAAGAATGAAATGAGCCATTGTATTGAACTACGTGCGAAAACAGAAATATTAAGATAAAAAGAGAAGAAAACGGTTAATTCCAAAACACGAGAATGTGATAATAAATATTATATACCAAAGGGTGTGCAATTCATAATGCATCATTTCAGATCTTGACAAGTTTCTGTCGAGAAGATATGCATACAACCAAAGATAAAAACAGATGAATTAAGGGTGAGAAAGCGATTATAAATTTAGACAAATCAGGAAGAATAGTGTGATTGTTTATTAGAATTGATTATACTTAATAATTCAGGTCACTAAAATACGAGTGAGTAACATTGCAAGCAAATCATGAGAATAATAATAACAATAAGTATACAAAGTAAAATAAAATAAGGTGAAAAGAGTGAACAAAAATGAATCTAAGAGTCATTTTAGAAGAAGGGGAAATTAATTATTGAAACCACACAGAATTAATAAATATTATTCACTGAGCCTGCAGGTTAGGCTGTCAGAGATCAACAGGAGAAAGAAGATTTACCCAAACTTCATGTATCTCCTTATAAAATGCTAATACTCCACCTCAAACGATTAATTGGAAAGCAAGTTTCATATATTTGTATTTTAAATATTGCAAATATATTACACTAAACGTCACCAGTAATGAATTATTCATTACAAGATATTAATCAAGTTTAAAAAATCCGTCAAATGTGAAGGTTTGGGCAGTTATTGATAATAATCTATTCTACGTTATGACACACGACTAATCTGCTAATATTAATCAAAACACAATCATGCCAAAAAGCAAGCTCGTATTATCATAATCGAATGAGAAAAAGTTAAAAGTCATGTTAATAGCATTAATCAGTTTTTCTTGGGACACGAAAACAATTTTTAAGTCCCTGATTTTATCAGAGGGATCCTTGTCATGAGATACCTTCGACAATAAAGCTACAAGATACGGTTGTCATATTAAGGTCATGATTTTCAGAACATATCTCTCTCAGAGAGAGAGAGAGAGAGAAGGGAGAGAGAGAGAGAGAGAGGGAGAGAGAGAGAAGGGAGAGAGAGAGAGAGAGAGATATATGAATATGTTGGCCAGAATAAGGTTATATACCACTGGTAGACATAGGATGCTCCGCAATGAGTCATTTCCGATATTGGCCTTCAATGACTGGTATTGGTAGCCAGAGTTGCAGCGAAATAAGGGTTGGAAATAGGCTTTGAAGATTCAAAACGGACTATAAGTATGGTTGAAAAAAATGAAAAAAAAAGAAAAAAAGATGTGTCTTTCTCATCAAATAAGTAAATTGCTAACTCTAAATTAATAGAAGCTACAAATATGTACGAATCACTATAAGAGACTTATGGGGGGGGGGGGGCTATGTGCGCTACTTTCAACTTTTTCAAAAAAATGATCGAGGCCTCTCAGCATTATGAGATTGATATGAATCAGCGTTATGTCATTCATGATGTAATTGTTAACATATTTTGGCTAATAAAGATAATTATGCAGACGAGTGAAATATGTTGAACATGGTCACACACGTTCGTGCATGTTGTTATGGTTTCAAGTCCCAGCCTGATGGGCGGCCGGGTGGCTGTGAACTCCTGCGATTTCCTTTGGTTTCGACATGGCATTTTGTAGCGATAGCAAAACTCAAATCCTTGGCGAGAGTACGACAGGCTCGAGTCCATCAGGGGAGGGGTTTATTGCGGGCACCGCCCCTCTAAAGACCCATGTTTACAAAACAAATTACCAATATCGGATTTTTAAGGCGCCTTTCCCCGCCCTCCGCCGAATAAAGGAAAATGGATGGGTGGATGATGAAAAGAACCCCCTTTCCAATTGTTTGTCATTCGCACATTGATGAAAAATTGGACGGCTGAAGCCGCTGAAAGTCACGCCTATATAGGCGAGAGAGAGAGAGAGAGAGAGAGAGAGAGAGAGAGAGAGAGAGAGATGAGAGAGAGAGAGAGGAGAGCAGATTGATACATTTGGAATATGCAGGCAAACCAATCTTTTTAGCTGAGTTAAGATTTCCGAATAAGCAAACTAGGTAGGCCTGATCGTTTGGAATCTTCATATGGTTGTTCCCCTCTTTTTCTTCTTTTTTTTTCCCTTTTTTGGTGCCCCCATTGTTCCAGATAGGCACTGTTCCTCGTCTTTAACCCTTAGATACCGCCTGAAGTAGGAAACTGGTTGCCACGATGCCATCACATTCTCTTAGCAATGAATCATCATGGGTATACCACCTGACGCGTGCGAGGTCACAAAAGGTCACAAGCATGACTCCCAAACAAGAGTTGGTCCACCCACATGAACTTGACTTCCAGTTGTGGAGCCAAACACACCGAAGATCCAAATCTAAACAGGAAACGTTTTGCGGTAGGGTAACGTAATTCTTTAGTCCGCTCTACAAAGGGGTTGGCGCCAGTCTGAGCAGTGAGACTGGGTGTCGCACTATTAGCCGACTTTTTTAGCAGCACAATATTTTTTTCTCTCCCTTCGGGATCTAGGGTCTATAAACAGGGGGGGGGGGAGGGGGCGGGATTGAGCAAAATTTCAAATTTTAAAATAGACACTGGGGAGCTACAATAATACTATACTAACATTAATTATAATGGGTTCAGAGACTGAATGTGTACGCCTCTTGCGTCCGCTCGTCTGCACTTTGTTATTTATATAAAATGCAAAATTTGTTGCAGTCAGAAATGATCGCAAGAAGTCAAAGGAGCAAAGTGGCGGATCAAAAATTTCATGAGAGGGGAAGGGAGGACAAAATTAAAATTTCAGATTTTGGTACACCAATATTATTGCAACGTGCAGAAATCACGTCACACTGGCTGAGCGATAAGCGGAAGGGTGGGGGGGGGGATCTGTCAATCCATCAATATATATTTTTAAAGTTGTTTGTCCTTTTCTTTTGTCCTTGGAGGGGGCGGGACCATCGGGCCCCTGGATATTCACCTCGAGTAAAAATGTTTCAAAGTAGCCGAGACAGTGTAGATAATAAGTATACGGTCGATAGAAAGAAAGAGGAAGAGGGTGAAATTAAAGCTCTTCGCTTGAACGTTTACCTAAACATATTATATTATATAATTATATTATTTTACCTTTTTTGTCATAATTTATAACCTAAAATCAAATTAAAACTTGAATGCCATTCTTTATCTGAACCTATATCATGCTTTTCAATGTGATCTGTATTCCTTTTATTTCTTATTTATTTAGTCATTTACCTTCTTCCCGATTTCTTTCTGTCATGCATGATTTCCCCCATCTCTCTTTCTTTCTTTCTCTCTCTCTCCCTCTTTCCATTTTTAACTCTTAAATAGTGTTTTCTGTATGCCCCATTCTTCCCTTCCACTTAGAAAAATTATGAAAAAAAAAAAAAAATCATATAATTCGATAATACTGACAAAATACTATGACAAACAAATAATTTAATTATTTAGCAAAAATCAAATTTGTTTTTGTTATTAGTGGAAAAAATGGGGAATATATTTTGAAAAATAACAACGCAAAGAAAATATATATATTTTTTTTTTCATGATGATGTGACGGGGGAAAAAATTGGGTGTACCACTGAAGGCGCCACAATCACGTCGGGCCCCCCGGGGTGCATAATCCTGGATACGCGCCTGAAAACAAAGAAACAAACAAACCAGAAAGAAAAAAAAAACACCCAATAACAATCAATTAAAGAAAAAAGCAGTACTTGTATTCATTGAATTTAATCCCCCATAATTCATCAGTGGTGATTTAAGACTGTCTTCTCTTGAATTAAGCTCAACAAGAAAATCTTATTGTTAATACATAAAAATTAAACCAAATAGGGGTGTAGAGGTACACAATGTCTATTATGGACATAAATCGCCGTTCGAATCCCGGTCACTCCCTTGGCATGCCGCACTGGAACCATGCAGGTAAAGTTTTCGGGTACGGACCGATTCTAAAATCATTTAGGAACTTTTTCAAATGTAGTTTGGGTACAGTCGGGTAACAGCAGGGATTTGTATCCCCAGACAAAAGTTTTTAATTAATCAAACTATATCCTTATCATTATTCATAACTTCAGTCCCTCCTCAGTGCGCATGTCTGATAAGGCATGGTATTCCTCGTGATACCCAGGATTCCCTCGAAAGACAAAGGCGGTGAGCTATCGGGTTTCTTGAAGGTGAATCGATGCAAGAGACTTGTAAAACCAAGGAACGTCTCCATCCGAGCCAGTTGCTCTCCCAAACACACACGACGACCTGCAGTAAAATAAGTTGATGTTATGAGCGTTATACATGTTGGCCTATAGGAAGAAATTTTTGAAAATCGTGCCGTATATGAAATAAGATATAAGACGAGACAATCATATTGTTTCAGTCTATACAATGAACTCAGTTACAAATCGTTCCAGACAGAGGGCGCTACGCATTTTACCTTTACGTACTGACAGAGTACGGCTAGCTTGTGGCAAACAATGTGGGCCTACAAATAAATAGCAGGTTGTTTGTTCGACAAAATAAGAAAAACACAATTCTATTACCCATCGGCTGTTTAAGAATAGAATTATTTCATTTGGCATGTCTCGTAGATCTTTTCAATTTTTTCTTTGTTTTTCTGTTTCTGTTCACTTTGCTAAATTTTACTTGCTTAAATCGTTCCCAGAAGTTACAGATGACTTATTAGTCATGGTAGTGAATTGCCAAATTCGAGTGTGAAACGGATTCGAATCTACAAGATTGAACATTTCGCTGTAGGCATGTAGATGACTAAGACCCATTATATGTAGTCATGCTTATATGAGGTACCCGACTTACCGACACTGAAGAATATTAGCTCCTCCCTCTTTATCAGTTTGCCATCTTCGCTTAGAAACCTCTCAGGATTGAAGGCATCGGAGTCTTTCCATAGCTCTTCATTGTTCAAGACGGCCCAGATGTTGGACAAAATGGTGGCGCCCTTTGGAATAGTGTAGCCTCTGAAGGTAGTGTCCGCAGCCGCTATGTGGGGCACACCAAGTGCGGCTACAGCACCCTTACGTTGAACCTATATCAGGGAAGAAGCATTTTGGAATGGTGTTTAAGGCTTACGAAATGAAGAGAAGCAAAATTCCAATTCGCCCTTTGAACATGTTGAACCGACTCATCATTTTCGCCGAAGTGGATAGTTCGATTTTGGGGAGTAGAAAAAGTTAATGTATAATATAAAGTAAGCCTTAAGCTTAATGCATTTATAACTGTTTTTAAGAGGGAAATAGCACTGTACGTATTTAGGTCAGAATCGCCCCATTCCTGGCCCTTTTGGAACTTTTTTTGGTATGGCTTCCATGTGACTTCAATTGACCAGCAATTGGATCATTCGGACCAACGTTATCATTTTTTTTTTTATTAATAGGGTATATGCGAACCAATATTTTAAGCCATCTACAATTATGTCATCAAAATTCCTCCATCGATGTATACACTCTTAGAAATATAAGAACCTTTCTTTGTCCCGTATTGAGTATTTGAAACCTTTTAAGGTTCTTCGAAGAAACAGAAAAGGATTCTAAACAGCCCTTAGAAAAGCAGAAACGGGTTCTAAACAGCCCTCAGAAAAGCAGAAAAGGGTTCTAAACAGTCCTTTAGAAAAGCAGAAAAGGGTTCTAAACAATCCTTTAGAAAAGCAGAAAAGGGTTCTAAACAGTCCTTTAGAAAAGCACAAAAGGGTTTAAATAGTCCTTTACAAAAGCAGAAAAGGGTTTAAAGTACAGTCCTTTAGAAAAGCAGAAAAGGGTTCTAAACAATCCTTTAGAAAAGCAGAAAAGGGTTCTAAACAATCCTTTAGAAAAGCAGAAAAGGGTTCTAAACAGTCCTTTAGAAAAGCAGAAAAGGGTTCTAAATAGTCCTTTAGAAAAGCAGAAAAGGGTTCTAAACAATCCTTTAGAAAAGCAGAAAGGGTTCTAAACAGTCCTTCAGAACCGTTTTGGGTTCTACAGGGAACCCTTTTAAGGTTCTTTATACAACCTATGGAGTTCTCGATGGTGTATACAGGGTGTATCAATAAAAACGGGACAGTTTTGAAAAGTCTGTCAAAATTTCGTTTCAAAGTATGATGTCTATATTTTGATGTTAATAGATGCTCTGAAGACTTATCTTTCAAATGCCATTTAAAATAAACAGTTTCGTTCATGCTTGAGCGCACACAGAACGTTTTTGTCGGGGGCTCAAAAAAAGGCTTGCGCACAAAATGGAAGAAAATGAGAAATACGATCATCAGACTTTTTGCTAATCAGCAGAATTACCCTTAACCCTTTCATTATCTTTGCAATTATTTTCGAATTATGCTATCAAAATTCATTTATAAAGCTATTTCTTTAATTGAATTGTTTTTGTTTTGTTTTGTTTTGTTTTGTTTTTTTCTTCACATGTTAACATGTTATCTTTTGGCATTGAATATTCCTTCAAACTGAAAAGAAAGGGGATTTGGTTGGTTGGTTGATTATTGATTATTTGATTGAATGATTGCTTTGTTTGTTCGTTTGTTTGATTGATTGTTTGATTTATTAATTGATCGATTGATTGAATGAAGGATTGATAGATGGACCATTTTGAATGATTGATCGTTTGATTACTTCATTGTTTCTTTGAATGATTGATCGATTGATAAATTACTTTTTGATTGATTGTTTTGATTGATTAAATCGTTGGAAGAATCATAGGAAATCGACTCAAAAGACTAACATAATTATTGATCAGTGAAAAGTAACAATCAATCCGACTGGGAGTACCTGATTCAGAATAATGATTCAGAATAAATAATACCCTTTAAATTTAACGAAGTTTTTTTTTTTTTTTTTTTTCTCTCAAGCATGAACGAAACAAATAAAGCAATCAATCAATTAAACAATCAATTAAACAACCAACCAAATCCTCTTTGTTATGGGTTGACAAAAAAAAAAGGTTTAAAGGAATATTTATTGTAAAAAGGTCATATTAAAATGAAAACAAAAACAAAACAATTGAAGTAAATAAATAGCTTTGTAAATAAGTTTCAAATCATAATTCGAAAAAAAATGGCAAAGATGAAGAAAAAAATTAGAGGAAGACTGCTGATTAGCAAAAAGTCTGATGATCGTATTTCTCAATTTTTCCATTTTGTGCGCAAGCTGTCTTTTGAGCCCCAGACAAAAATGTTCTGTGTGTGCTCAAGCATGAACGAAACATATTTTTTAAAACTGCATTTGAAAGATAAGACTTCAGAGCATCTATTAACATAAAAATATAGACATCATAATTTGAAACAAAGTTTTGACAGACTTTTCAAAACTGTCCCGTTTTTATTGATACGCACTGTAGAACCTCATAGGCTGTATAGAGAACCCTATACAAAATTGGTAGTGATCTTCACACCATCAAGAACCCCATAGGTTGTATAAAGTACCTAATGCTACAGTCACACAGACACTTACTATTTGTAAATGACTATGACGGGTAGGCATCACTGGGGATCCACAGAAAAGAAAATAATTTTTGGACGCATCGGGACGTATCTATACGTAAGTGTCTGTGTGACTGTAGCATTAAAGGGTTCCTTGTAAAAATACATATATGTACAACGTACCTCCATCAGCACTGCATTGGTATAGGGAAGATCGTTACGATCATCTAACCTCGGAAGTCTTTCCCTACCGACCACGTGATCTAGTTCCTGTTGAACACGTGTCTGTATCTCAGGGTAGGCCATCATGTAGAGGACACACCATTTGATTGTGGTGGTTGTCGTCTCTGTACCGGCAAAGAAAAGATCCCCTATAGCTGAGTTCAGGTTCGTCTTGTTGTATGAAGATGTCTTCAGATCCTATAGAGAAATTGACACAGATTTACAGATGGATCTGATACACGGATGGTACTAAAGGTTTTCATTGGAAAGGAGAAAAGCAACTTATAAAATTGTTCTTATAAAATTGTTCTTTCTTACGCAATAGAACTGATATCATCCAGGCTGGGTCGTAAGGGACGCGCCCCTATATAATTTGTAAAATGCCCATTGACTGTATGCTAAAATCGCAAAATTTCGGCGGCGTCCCGGCGGCGCCCCATTTCCAAATCCTTGATCCGCCACTGATAACAGACCCAGCAAATAAAATGTCAACAATATGTACAATTTCAATAATATGTACAATAATGATTATGATTTACCCTTGGTACATAGAACTTAATACATGGTGATAGAACATCTCTATTTCCGTTGGTTATACCTGTCTTTTCATTGCGGTTTCAGGCCCTAACCCTAGGGGTACCACCAAATTTATATGTATGTTGCCAACGTCTTTGATACCCTGGAATTCTTTAATGCATAATAAATCTCTAAAAATACTAATCCAATAATACTCTTTAAAGAAATGTTCGCACCTTCGTTTCAGCCATCTTCTTGAGATAGAGGTCAATAAAGTCTCTCGGATGATCCAGGTCTAGGCATTTCTCATGGCTTGTTATCTGATTGAGTAGAAACGTGTTGACCTCCTTCATGTTCTTGACCATCTGCTTGGGAGCTCCGAAAGGTATCTTTGATATACCGGGGAGTGGGAGGAACAGCAATGCTCCTCCACCGCTCGATAACTCAATGTTTCTATTCATGAGACCTAAAATCTGGACAAAAATAACATAGGGGAACAAAAAGAAAAAGAGATTTGATATTCGCCTTGTGATACATTCCTCGAGGCCTCTGTCAAAGGCATATGTTTTGAAAAAGTATTTTCAAAGCTAGAAAAACTGGAGAAAAGTGTAATGACACAAAATGAAAAAGTAATTCGAAATTGCTTCTGGCAATTATGTTGCAAAGTCTATTGGTTTTTAGTAGTATACACGCATAGGTTCATGATATTCATTCTTTTGGATAAACGAAATAGTGCGTATGCTCAAACAGCAAAAAGATTATTTTATATTAATTAAGTAATATTATTTCACCGAGTTTTGTTTGTTTGTTTGTTTGTGTGTGTGTGTGTTTTTTTGGTAGGGAATACTTCTAGTTTAATTGTCATTTTAAAAAGGTTTTACCTTCAAAAATTCAGCGTCAGAATATTTATACTGCGTTCCGAACGTTACGGAGCAGACGATGTTTGCAATGGCTTGACCGAAGAGGGCGTTTGGATCAAATGGAGCACCTTTCTTTTCCTCAATGGCATCCTTTAGTTGGTCCATCTCTGCTGCTACTGTATCTTCATAGCTCTTCTTACCCACTCCGAGGCTACGGAATACGGAATGGGCGAACTTTCTCTGCTCCTCCCAGACTTTGCCGTTTGAAAGAGTGATTCCTGGGGGCAAGTGAGATTGGATTGAAAATTGTGGAACTGATTTTGTATTATAAAAAAAACAAATATATCAAGAAATGTCATATTAAAAAAAAAAAAATAAATAAAAATGGGCGAACTTTCTCTGCTCCTCCCAGACTTTGCTGTTTGAGAGAGTGATACATGAGAACAATTAATGTCTGGGTTGAATACTATTGAAATTGTTTCTTATTACACAAAACACTTTATAAATTAAGAAATGTCGAATCATACCGATTGTAGATGCATATAATAAAGGCCCATATGACGATTGTGGAAAGCAGCTTTGCAATCGAAAGAGATCTTCTTGTATTATATTCAATAACAAATAGATAAATAGATAAATAGGTAAATAATAACATTGTATATTATAATTATAAATATTTTATGATGACACTGTCTGATAGATAAATTAAAAGTGAACTCCATTCATTTGAGTTTACAACAATGCCCATATTCCACCGGTCGTATCAAGACATCTCCCTCGGAGGACAACTCCCCGGGGACAACTCCCACCTGACAACTCCCACCGGACAACTCCCCTGTGGACAGCTCCTCCGGAGGGCAACTACCCGGAGGACGGCTCCCTTGGAGGACAACTCCCCCGCAGGACATCTCCCTGGAGGACGGGTTCATCCGAGGACGAGTCCCCCGGAGGAAAACTCCCCAAGCGGACAACTTCCCTTGAAGATAACTCCCCTGGAGGACAACTCCCCCAGAGGACAACTTCCCCGAAGGACATCCCCCTCACCTAGATGTTGGCATATCAATAAAGCATTCATTTATAGTGAGGGGAGATGTCCTCCAGGGGAGTTTTCTTCTAGGGGTGTTGTCCACCGGGGGAGATGTCCTCCGGGGGACTCGTCCTCGGAGAGGGAGCCGTCCTCCGGGGGAGATGTCCTGTGGCGGAGTTTTCATCAAGGTGAGCCGTCATCCGGGGGAGTTGCCTTCCATTGGAGCTGTCCACCGGGGGAGCTATCCGTTGGAAGTTGTCCCCGGGGATTTGTCCTCCGGGGGAGATGTCCTAGAACACCCCCCCCCCCAAAAAAAACCAAACAAACAAACAAAAAACAAACAAAAAAACAAAAACAAAAAAAAAAAAAAAAAAAAAAAAAAAAAAAAAAAAAAAAAAAAAAAAAAAAAAAACACACACACACACACACACAAACAAAAAACAAACAAACAAATAAACCAAAAACAAACCAAAAACAAAAACAAAACAATAAAATAAAAAAAAATAAAAATATATAGTTCTAAACGATATCTCATGCAATTTTAAATCTTTCCCTGGGATGTCATACAGTGTATGGGGTCTTTGCCTGATTGGTAATGGTAAAGCTTGAACTGGTAGGGGGGAGTGCCTATAAAACAATAAACGTTCTGAATTTTAACAATGTATAAGGGAATAATTATAGTTCTAATGATTAATAAATACCATTATTAGCAAGTCCGAGAGCCTCTTCGACCATCTGACTCTTGGGTCGGTTATTGAGGTTGGGGTGGTTGAAAGCTTCGACGATGACGTCATAAGAGTTCAAGTTCACAAAGGTCATGGGGCCGACGTTATAACACACGATGTCACCATATTGGTCTGCCCAAGTCGAGTAAAGACCGAGAGGGTCCGGTTTGGCTCTGCATTTGGGGATACGTGGGGAAGCAAGTAAAACAATAAATGAATAACAAAAAATAAAAAATAAGAAATAAACAAGAAGAAGAAAAAAAAAAAAAAAATCAGATTTAGATGGCCGAGATTCATAACAAGCAAGACATGTAATAATACGGATATAATTAAAATCAATACTCGTTGAAAATATATAAAAACTGTATCGATCTTTCTGAAATATGTTATGGCTCAATCCTTCCCCAAATTCTGAGTATGAATAGCGTTTACCATGTGTTGGATAAATTCATATCGCAAATAGTTGGGGAAAATTCGCTCATCCTTTTCCTAATTTATATCACTTACACAATGTATTATTGCATTGTTATTGTATTAAAAGTTTCAAAGGTATGAAAAGAATTAAATTACTGAATACTAAGTGGATGATGCAATGAGAAAAATAACAAATGCTAGATTGGCCCCATTTAATACATGTAAATCATGATTTTACATGATGATAAATATCAATGATTGTAAAGTATTATTAAATTAGAGATATTAGTACAACTAATGGAGTTAAGGTATAGGCCATGTACCCACCTCATCATTTTCCACGCTACTCCAAGGAACGGTAGACCGACAGGCCCAGGTGGAAGGTTCTTGGGTCGAGACACTATCCTCTTGACAAACCACATGACCACCAGGGCAATGGCAACTGTCACCAGTAACAGCCTGGTATCGGTGTGTGTGAGAGATTCCATAATGACCTTTAAGAAATAAAACAAAACATGCACTCAATGATATTCGGTGAAAGTTGTAGCACTGAATTGTGTAGTTGTGCATTTCACCCAATGAGTTAAAGATTTCTCATCTAACTCATCGTGGAGTTAGTGACTTTTGAAACAACCCCATTACTTGCGGCAAAGGCAACGGAGTCACCGAATCGTTGTGCATTCTGAATAATAACCATATAGAAAATAATAATTATATTGGATGGCTTCACTTCATGGGATACCAGAATATTGCACTCGTTCTGGCCAATATTGCACTCATCTTTGTTTCGTGCACTACTGGCCGTATAACTCTTGGAATGTTTTTTTTGGTATCCATTCTCAGCAATTCAATAAAATGTCATTATAATAAAATGTGTATAATCTCAAAATATTATTTACAAAATAATATTCCTTTGTATTACCTGCCACCCTTATCCGATTGGAATGAAATAAAAGTATATTATTTTGTTCTAGTTTTGTCTTCGGGTATATCAAACGACCGATTAGCTTCAAAATAATTATAAATCAAAATAATAATTATTATTAGCCCCACGTACTATAATTATGACGGTATTTAAGTGAGTGACTGTCTCATTATAATAACTGCAAGTTATATCTGAAAAATATCATCCTTTCATAGTTGATTATATATATACGGGTACACAATGTATAGCCCCGAAAACTACGGTCTGAAGTAACATGGCCCTGTCACATTGAAAACTTGTTGGCAATGTAATATTGAAGTTGAAGATAATAACTCGACCTCTTGTTTGATTGAATCATAAACAAAAAGTTTGACTTTGAACACATATATTATAGTACTTACTTAGCTCATGTAGATAAACCTCCTGGTAGATTGTGTTGTATCTCAGGCTTGGACTCTCAGACTTTTTAAATTATTGGTGTACTAATAGGAGACACATTGCTTCATGAAGAGTATGCAGGCTCTTATTTTGTAGATGTCCACGCTAAAATAGAACAAGTCACGTTGATAGCATACGGTCAATATGGTTTAGACATCCGAATTTATATCCTGTATAATGCGTTGTGTCCTATTTTTATTGGCTCTGCTAGGTAAATACAATATTGTACGACTTCTTCTTATATATTCGGAATTGCCGTAGTCCCAGCATATTTTACGCGTATATTATATATGTTGGATATTCTGCTTCAAGTAAGACGTACTAAAATGAATCAGTCCCTTTTCTTTATGCCTTTTGAATTATGACAATACCGTTTTCGATTCGATCAATACACTCTGAATGACACTGTTATTTTTCTTTAAAGATTCAGTTCATTGGTTACGCAACTATACAGGCTGGGTTGAACGCTTCGTGGACATGACGTAATCATATGTCTGGGAACCTCTATATAAAATTATACACATTTTTCATGGGAAAGAAAAGAGCAGACCTGCCAACAAAAAATCGTATTCCGTACTTTTTCTATCCTCTTTCGCTTCTTAAGGGGGTACTAAGATCTATAGATGTCTATGAATGCATATCACCATCATGCCATACTACATCGCACCTGTCTTCATAGAAAACATTTAATTGTTCAATGAATTGTCTATGTCCCTCATTTACCAGAACGAATGCCTTTGGTGCAGGGATGACACACTTGTCAAAATGTTTGGCATATTTACCTTGTTTTCTATTGAAAATAATTGAATAATAAAAGGTTTTCAGGTCGACAGGTGGATGGGGATTGACATTTTTATGATCTGAATAATTATTGACATTTAATGAGTTTGGTACCCCTTATCCAAATGAAAAAGACAAAAATACGATTTTAGGTTGGCAGTACTGAAAGAGAGAATATTAATTTCTAACTTTTAATAAAATATGGATCCTTTATAGAGATCACCCCTCCCCTCCCAATGAAAATATGCCATCAGAAATTTAGGGTCCATAATTATATGCCTTTTTAACTGACGGCATGCACTCATGAAAACGGCGCCATTTCAAATTGCAATGAAACTAGGATGGGGATAGAGTGTCCGTTTATCAAATATGTGATACGTCTTGTCGAAATGAGAGAGAAGTCGGAGATCAAAGATCCGAGTAAATCGACAAACTAATAAAAAAACTCAAATTTGAGAAATTTTTTTTTTATATTTTCTGGTTCTACCATGCTTCATCTTTTGCTTCTGTAAAAAAAATGAGTGAAATGAATAACGGGAAAGTGGTAAAAAAGCAGTTTTTCGGCGAGTGTTTTTTTCGGTCATATATTTTTTTTCCGGACATACAAGCGCACGTCCAAGCTCATTCCCCTCTCCGTTTAGCTCCGCCCTTAGCAACCATGGCTTTGTTTGTTGGACGTTCACGGTCATGTGTTGTGTGATTTCTATTGGCTTTTTGTTTCGTTTTGTGAGCGAATAGCAACTAAACTCTCTTTAGTACACCAGCGTGCGTAGCCCACAAACCTGCTGTGAATAAAGCTGTTTCATCCGGGATAGCGGAAGCACGCAAACGAATGTCAAATCTAACAATCGGGTGGGGGGGGGGGGTTATGTGGGAAAAGCTACTTATTGCTTGACTTAGCTATCTGGATCCAATATGAATGTTAATTTCAGCATTTTATTTTAGGGGCCGCGATATCTGTTGTCCTGATGGGAAATTAAAACCTCCCTATAAACAAATTTGGTCCATCAGGGAAACATAGAGGCACACAAAAGAGGACGTGATCATAATACTATCTGATACAATATTTTAGGTTAAAGTCTTAAGACGCGTAAGAGATGCTAATTTAAAATTGAAAAAAATATATGGTTTTAAATTGGTTGATATTGGCATTATGTGGAAACCAATGAGCTAAGGGGGGGGGAGTGGCAAATCAATCTAGTGTTTATAAACTGCGGCTGTTACTCTTTTTGGGAACTACTTTGAAAACAACTTTAAGACGGCTTAGAAACAAGTTTGAGACGAGTTGTTGAGGACGTCGCGGAGACGTCCGCGAGGTGAGATTTAAGCACCCTAGCTACTAGCAAATTTCTGCAGTCTTTTTTACAAAGTAATGTGTTAAGAAAGTAGCGTTTTACTAAAACGACGAAACAAAATACGATTTACTCTTAAATAATTCATTCTAAAAATATTAATTATCTTCTTTATTCACTGGTACTAAGTTTGATCAATAATAGACGAGATCGAGGCAAATCATTTTACGTTTTTATTTTCATTGTTCTTTAAGCTAACCTAGCCACTCATAAAACGTGATCAGAGAAATTCTAAATACATTCGTGAGGCGCAAATAATTTATTAAAACATTTTGGAGGCTATATCTCTAATCATATACTTATTCAAAAGAATATAAACAAAAATGCATAAGCCCCTGTACAAGAAATTGTTTAGTCTTATAGGACCTTTTATTGATTTAAATTTCAACGAGTTCAGATAAAGACTCGCTTTATTATGAGTAAGAGTACGCGATTGACATTCAAAGAAACGCAAACGCATAACATCGAAATAAAACCCAAAAAAGGTTTTAAAAATAGTTTTTGTTTCTAACTAATTTAGCGCCAGGATTGGTAAACACCTTTTCTTAAGATGCGTAACTTTTTCTAAACAATTAGAAAGAGCATGACGTTTTCATTTATTTGACGAAGATATAAAACAAAACTAACAAATTCAGCTCTTTTTTTTTGAGAGAAGATTGAACATCGCCGTTATTGCGCTTGCCTCGATCATGGCGTGACGGATCGAGGTATTGTTTCATGTGTACTGAATGCAGCCTCCTCATGGTCAATCGTTTCACCTTTGTAACAAGTGTGTTGCTAGGGCATTGTCGGTGAGTACAGCGTGACAGAGTGTTTATATTTTCTGGCGCGGGGTACAAAGGAAGTCAAACTTCGCAGACGGTTATTTCTCATTGATTTTTGATTTCCAAGAGCACAATTCTCACTTCGAGCGTTCAGAGGCTAATATCTCCACTTCTTTTACTCTTTACAGTCGGTTACTATATCAAAATTCAAAGGCAATGAATCAGGGATCAATAATATCAAATAAAATGGATTTCAAAAATTGCGAATAGTCTCTCCTTTCGACGTGACGCATCACATATGTCCCCAAAAGTGTATCAAAGCTTGATAAAGTTTAAATCGTAACGGAAGTCTGTAACTTTTTGCAGGATTGCAAAAGTCTGAGCAGTGGAACCCTACATGCTGTCAGTACATGTAATCTTTTATCGAGATGAAACCCTGAAAATTCATTTCCTAAGCATTATTACATGCTGCAAAATAAGTTTTAAAATATAAATTCCCTCGATAGAATGCATTGTTAACTTCAGTGTACCCAGGTACGCTTATGTAATGGTAATATTCACTTATCCTTTTGCATTTACATAACCGATTAGCTTATAAAAAGCTTGGGCGATTCGTGTCTGACCTCAAGGTTTGCAATTGTAATTATAATGAGCTGTTTTTTCCCTTAATATAATTATATAATATCTACAGATCATGAACGGATTTATACAATCCTTTTAACTGAGGTTTCAATCGAGTTGAAAAATTCGAATGCATGTTTTTTATTTTTGATGCATGGGGAAAAGTTATATACTTGCATCAGCCCTATTATAATAATAATAATAATAGTCAATTTGTAGAGCGCAGAAACTATTCAACAAAAGTATATATTCTATTGCGCTATTTAGGAGCTTCTGATATGCTTGTAATTAATTAAATAGATGTGTTTTAAGTTTAGATTTGAAGCTACTAATTGATGTTGCTTTCCTGACTTCAAGAGGTAACTCATTCCATAGTTTGGGTCCAGCACAAGCAAAAGCTCGATCACCCAGGGTCACCTTTGTTTTGACCGATGGGGTCAGTAAAAGTTGAGAATCCCTTGAACTGCGCAAGTTGCGACCGTGTTGATTGACTTTGTACCTTAACAATTCTGTGCTGTAGACAGGAACTTGACCATGAAGTGCTTTATATACAATTAGTAGGATCTTGAATGTTATTCTCTTGCGTATTGGTAACCAATGTAAGTTCCTTAAAATATGCGTGATACGTGTATACTTTGTACATCCACAAATTAGCCTTGCACAGGTGTTTTGAACCCGTTGTAATTTCAGTATTTGAGTGTCGGGATTCCATACGAGTAGAGCCATGTACAGTAGTCATTATCCTTGTTAGCTAACATGCGATTGCATGAACAACTCTTATAGTAATCGTCATTGGTCTAGATATTCCGAATATCGCAGTCAGTGTTGCGGAGGTTATAGACTATGTAGTATGCTGCTTTAACAAAACAAGTTAGGTGACATGCTCTCATTCTATTCAACTACTCAACTCGATTAGACGTAACTTTCCGAAGATCCGGCTTCCTTTAATGGATGTTGTAATACAGAATCTCTAACTTTTTACAATCCCCATTAGTATTTAATGTTTGGATGTCTGCTTACGTTGACCTACTATCATATATTTCATTTACTATGATTTATGGCACAGCCTTTCTACAACATCCATCCACGACTATCAACACATGTTCTAGAAGAGATGAATTGTCTTTGAGCAGTTCTTGGGACTGAAAAACATAGACGTGTCAACAGCAAACAATGACAGATATCTAGGATTGTTTGAACATTTGAAATAATAGCAGTGAGAGAGTCAAATAACAGGACCCAACGAGAACCCGTGACGCCAAAAGGCACCGGGAATTCTTCAGAAAGAACATCATCCTATTTGATCTTTGATGTCTGTCACCACAAGTACGACTCTATCCATTGGAGAAAAAACCATATCTAACGACAACAACTCTTTAATCGTTCCGATAGCAGACATCTAGGCATCAAAGCACTACTAAAAAAGCAGCAAAGTGACTTCTGGGAATCCATACCATCACAAGATCGCTCTTAATTGTCTAACAGTCGCAATTTCATGCGTATCACGGAAGTCTAATGCGGATCGCTACAGGCGAAAAGAAGTTACGATGAAATCCATAAATCTGTTGTAGCAGCACTCGACCAACTTCGATATGTAATCAGATTGCTCACAGGTCTTAAGCAAGTTTAATCCTGCGACAAACCATGGTTTTTTGTCAAGTAATGGTCGTGATAAGAGCATTTTTCCATGTAATGGAAAATGGCTGTCGAGAGAGAAAATTTAATCATGACTGTGAAAACTAGAATGTATAATACTGTCATACATTGAAGTTGCAGTTTTGGTGGTATACGGATCCATGAGCTGACTTTTTACTGAAGGTTGACTGTTGGTTTTTCAACTAAGTACTCAGAAGACGATTCTGCAATTGCCTGCAACGTCCTCAGAAAAATTTTTTTTTTTTTTTTTTTTTTTTTTTTTTTTTTTTTTTTTTTTTTTTTTATTTGAATTGCTGAGGAGGATAATTCTTGGTTCACTCATTGCATCTAACCGTTTTCGATTTCCTGTGATTTTTCACGACTTTGTCACAGAAAATAACTACCTAGGTCACTACAACTTTAGTTTATCAATAGTACATAGGTACAGAGGTTGTTTATTTGAACATGTTCAGTAGGCGACTTGACAACACTGAAAGCTCTTTTGATTATCCTTGTTTTCCTGATGAGATCTTTGTGATATTTTCTTCTTCGAGTTGTTCAACAGATGCATGACGTATGCAATTCTCGAACTGCCTTATACTTATGCCAGTCACTATCAGCCCTTAGTTCTACAAACGCTTTTTCAGCCTTTCTGCTTTCTTTTTCTATCCTCAATCTTTATATACCGGAACTTGGGGACCGTACAACTACGCCTGTTGGTAACAACAGGAGTGTTTCTCTACAGATATTGAGAAGCGTAACATCCATCAACAAGCAAGATCTGTGAGATCACCAGAGTGTGTTAGCAAAAGCTCGCTTTCAGCTATGTCGCCTTTTAAGCTATTTACATCAAGGTGGCAGAGAAAGTTCGGATATATCTGTTTAGTAGGTTAATTTAGTGTTTATACAAACTTGAGAACACCATAACTGGAATATTGATGCAGATATACTAAAGAGCAGTGTGGCCATGGTGGCCTACTTACGATGATCCATAGACACAGCGACATGTACTCATTAAGTCAAGGGTGTGAGCCGGTGTAATGTGTAGAGAAATTACTAATATTTACAACAGAGAGATTCTAAAAGATCGCATAAGTATCTGGGCGTCGCGTTAGTGTCAGTATTCTCACAGTTGATATGATGGAAATTCCTATATTAACATGGAGTATTGTGAACACAAATGACATTGAATGTAGTCATTGAACTGCTGAGTACAGATGAAGATGTTACCTCGTTACATTTGATGTGATTCTGAATGATGGAGGGTTCGAATATACGTTAACTTAATTGAAGCACGAAATGAATTTACATGAGTGAATAATTTGCAAACTCAAAGGAGTCCTTTTCACACTGCGCACCTTGATGGACATTAATTGTCTCTTTGTAGGCGGGCCAGTTCCACACCAAGATTTCGATGACCCTTTCGCGGTTGGTGTCACAAAAACATATCCAGGAGGCGAGGGTTCATGCAGAACTGCGTCGCATATCGTTGTCCGTGGAGCCAGGTCTTCTGTCATGGGAATCTAGTGCATGTACTGATATCACATATGAACGTCGTGTATCAAGTCGGTCTTGTTAAGGGAGCAGATCGGCGACATTCACTAGAGCCAAAGCGATGAAAGTTCGAAGAAGTGATTACTTGGCTCTTCAGTTTGAATCTGTTCTTTCTTTGCCCACTGCGGGTTCCTCTACGTGTTTCTTCGAGCGAGATTCGAGTGACCTGAATGATGTCATGGAACGTCATGTGGAAGTGAATCTTTGAACGTCGCTCCATGCAAGAGGTTAGATGGGAATACCTAGAATCGTCGGACTTTGAGATGAGTGAATGGATACAAGGTCAGCCCGAAAGAAGGAGAGTGTATCCCATGTATCCCTGTCACGGCCTGGATTGGGATGGAACATCCAGCATGCAAGATTCTTATTTGGAAAGAGCTGTGCTGTTGGATCATGAAGAGATTCTACTCTTTAGAAGCACTTTCTGATGAAAAGGGGCATGATGAGATTTGACTGTACATAAGGGATGTGTTCATTGCAGATGCACAAAGTCATTGCAGCGGAGGTACTTGTAAGGTAGCTAGTAACCGGACAAATACACTCTAAGAATGAATAGACTGCATTGTATTCGGACCTGTAATCGTGTCTATTTTCAGAGTTCACCGCCAGGACAGACTCTGTATAATAGCTAATGGTGAGGCTTACATAAAATTACATGCATGCGGAAAATGTGGCTACAGATACTGCATAGATAAATCACATAGTCCAAAAATATGTATAGTAGCTCAAGTAATGACATACATCATCAGTATGACAACAGTTCATGAACTGCCAACTGTTGTCCAGTACTGTTCAGAGTTACTCTAAACAATAACTATAGGTAACTCCAGAAATAGTGCGATAAAGTCTACAATAATTACAAGCAATTCAAAAATAATTTTAGAGGAGCAGAGCAAATGCATACGCAGATGCACTGAGCGCTTCAACTTAGTATTAGGTGTTAGACATTCTCACGGATGGGCACAGGGGTTGGGTTATGGGGGGGGGGAGGCGAGGGGGTGGCGGGGGTTTTTCCATTTTCAGACAGTATGAGTAGGCCTATATCATTTCCTCAATAAAGTGAAGGAAGAAAATCCAATAAAACTTGTTGTTCATCTTTAAATACAACCTGGCGTGTGATGGAATGGTCATAATAAGTGACAAAACCTTTGACATTGCTGACTATATTAATTATTTGAGGTGCACTCAGAATGAATGGTCACCCAACATCACAAATATAAAAACGAGTTTGGTCACTGTGAATCTCTAAAAAAGAACCACGAGGGATAGCGCCCTCTAACATTGACAGGCGAAACTCGTCAAATCTTCCGTCCAAGGGGTAGATAAATTATGCATAAAAAAAGTAATTGCTTTTACTAGGATATTGCCAATACGTTTACTTTTAAATTAGATACTCATTTGCTATGTTTTAAATGATAAAACAAACAACAATCAATAAAACACAACATCACAATCTAGGAATAATAAGAAAAGGCATGAATGAGCAAAATTCTATCGTAAAACAATTAATTAGCTTTTATGCAAAATAACGGCCAACTTTAAATCAGGATTTGGTTGAGCGGTAACGCTCATAATCAGGAGTCCATAGGTTCGAATCCAAACAAATGCGATATCTCCCTTTGGTCGTGTTAGTAAGGTATTAATTCTTATATCACAGGTTATTCGGATAAAGGGTTAATCTTTATGCATGGTAAAGGTCCTATTAGTATTACAAACCTTACAAAATTAATTACGAATTTGCAGGATATCATTTTGCCAGATAGTGATTTGTTTTGCTTAAAAAACACAGTTTTGTATTTTGTTTCTCCCATATTTGTCAATACATTTGCACTCTGATATGATTTGCCTTTCTTTTATTATGTTCTAAGATCAAAAGAAGATCTAACAAAATTGAGCTGCTACTGCAGTTACTTTCTAGTAAGGCTTCAGCTTACAGATATACATAAATTCTCACATCTTAAAAACCATGAAAACGGTTATGGAAGCGATGGTCCATGTGCATGAAAGAAAAAAAAATGAAAATAATAATAAATAAAAGTATAATCACTTTAAGTAGAATTTTACTCATGGATTGTTTTTTTTTTAACGATATTGTGATATATTTGTGTTATTGTTACACAAATTGTTTATTTTTGTACTTAGTATTGAGTTGACTTGAATTCAAAGGTGAATTTATAAGCAATATCTTAGTAAACGCAACCACTTTTTTAAAAATGCATACCACCCATTGATTTATTCATATATGCCTGATTTGTGCGCATCACATTAGAAAAGAAAAAAAAAGAAAAAAAAAAGAAGTTGAGTATAAATTTAGTATATAGCTGGTAATATTAACAGATGTAACATATGGCAACTTGTAGTAAAAAATGTATACTGGTAATTTTCTAACGATATATACTTTTATCATTTGGTTGAAAAGTTCTTTTTATAATTAGAGGTCACATATGTAGTTCTTGTTATCTTTTTTTCTGTCTTTCTATCTCTCCCTGGCGGTCTTTGGCCCATCTCTTTCTCTCCCCCCTCTCTCTCTCTCTCCCTCTCTCTCTCTCTCTCTTTCTCTCTCTCTCTCTCTCTCCTCTATCTCAATGTCTCTCTCAAGGTCTTTCTGTTGCTCATCATCTAAGACTTCCTTTTAACATTTTCTGTCTCTTTCAAATTTAATTTATTAATCTATAGGCCTATGCATTTCGCTCATTCCTCCTCTCTATCTCTCCCCTTCTTTTCCCTCCTCTCCCACTCTCTTTCTTTCTTTCTTTCTTTCTTTCTCTTTCTTTCTCTCTCTCTCTCTCTCTCTCTCTCTATTTCAACTCCTTATTTTGACATTTATTGTCTCCACCTCTTCATATTATTTTATTTTCTGATGAATCTCTCTTGTAGGGTAGGAGAACAAAATAAAGATTAAGAAGATTTTAGAAATAAAGTGAAAAGAAAGAAATACAGAGATACACACACCCAAAAACAAAGTTCAGAAGAAGATCAGCATTGAGAAATAAAATATTGTTAAAACATTTATTACTAGAGCATCTGCATTCATTAATACAAATTTACATTCAAAATCATATATTATGAAGACTGTTATGGCTTAGAATAAGTAAATGAAATTTGTAAAATAACAACAACACCAATAATACATTTTTAATACATTTAGCATAGCATAATCTCTTCCTCATGTCAGATACATGATTTCCAGAATCTTATTTTATATATTTTTGTTCGCTCTGGCTTTAACAGTACAAATATGTTTTCTCTTTAAGTTCAGCTTAATTTGTACTTAAATAATGGGTTCATTAATTGACGACATATCTGCATATTGAAATGAAATGCCTTTAAAAAATCACTGACGTTGTTATCAAGTGGAGAAAAGGTGCTTTTAATTTTGTTATTTGGTGCAAAAAAAAAAGAAAAAAAAGTAACCAATGCACATGACGTCAGAAACAACACTGCTTACCTCATCGCGCGCGAGTAAAGCATGATGCCGTCGCTGGTTACCATGGAGACCAAACTTTTCCCAGGTCGCTGATTAGTTGATTGTTTGTCCTTACCTCATTTCCTGGTCGCTGATTGGGTGGATGTCACTCCTTACCTCGTATTGACAGCGAGGCTGATGGTTCATATGATTCCTCATCAGCCACATTGTTAATACGGGGTAAAAAATGGAGAATACTGACGATAGTGTCAGGTGACGAAATCTCGCTGTCATCGTCGACTTCGGGATGCACGTCGTCCATGTTGTCGGAAAAGATTTGTGTTGCCGTATCAATCTACTATTCTGTACTGAACATCTGATAATCTTCTTGTATTCGTTTTTTTTTAAATAGATATATCCAAACACGTAATAATTGTCTGCTATGGTTTGTAATTATATCAGAAAATATATCTTGGAAGTGGAGAAGAAGTACTTTTGGAAAGGGTTGAACAGATGTCCATTTCAATATTGAACTTACACCAAACTGTTAAATAACACATTATGTAAGTTATGTTTGAGTGTGTCTTTTATTATTATTATTATTATAATCTTTATTATTATGTGAGACAGTTCGTTGCGAGTTCTTTTAATATTCACAGGAGGCGTCGATGGTTGGTCAAGTTGTTTAAAGAATCTGCAGAATCTGAAAGATATAAAAATAAGAAAAGAGAGGAAAAAATAACATTAATACATTTTTCAAATCTCATTGTGTCATTTGAAAAGTGAATAGATTTTTTTGAAAAACTTAAATATTTTAAAATTCCCTCCAAATATAATTGAGTGTGTTTACAACTTGTGAAGATAACATAAAAAGAAATAGGTAATAGGGAACGCCTATAAAGAATATCTTTATCTTCCTAGCATTTGTAATATCTAAAGCATAGATTTCGTACCACAAGGAGACGAGGAAAACGCCCCAATAAGTGACATATTACACAATTTCACGAAACCTAGGCTGGTTTGAAATTAACTAATAGATTATGAAATATCATACAGTGTGTCCATTACTCATAACTCTCAATATTAGACCCCTAAAGTGAGCTGATCACTTTATACAGATGAGGAACTGAGAGGAGGAGATGAGAGTAAATATTGGTATTGCGTCACTCAATTTGAAGCTAAAGACTTTATTTAGGAGTATTTTATCACTAGAGTAACAACGCGGTTATGAGTTAGATTCAGTTTTAGTATTAACGAATAATAGAGAGTAGCTCTTAAAACCGTGAATTGAAGTATTGAGGGGAAAAAATATCATCTAGCAAATATGCCTGATGAAAGCTCTTCGACAATGTAATACAATGGAAGGAGGTTCATTTTCCATAGGATAGTCAATAACGAAAAATGTTAGATAAAAAAAATGTGGCATAATATATATGACACTGAAGAAGACATATATCGCTTGAAAAATAAATTGAATAAGGTATGAAAGAGAGAAAAGGAAATAAAGTTATAAGGGGGAGGGGGGGGCAGAAATGGAAATGAGGGGAAGGGATTTCTGAATGAGGTAGGTTAAAATGAATTGTTGATTGTTAGTATCCTAATTTAAAATAAGCAAACAGAATTGAAAATGACAGAATGATAATTAAAATGTTAGAAATAATCCCAATTCCCTTTTTGGTTCTATATGACAAACGCCAATTTAGTTTTAAAAATTTATATTTTCAGAAATAAATGAATAAGTATTGTACCAAGCGCTTAGACCGACACGCGTTGACCCAAGACGTAGAAGAAAGAAGTAAACATTTACAATAGAAAGACAAATTCATAAGTTTAGTGCCAAAAAGGCCTTAACTCTATGTAAACGTATAATGAGCAAACGATTCTCTGGCACTCAACAGACGATTCGTCATGTTTGATGGCGATCGATATGACTAATCGTTTGATCGGATGTTTAGATATCACTTCAATCGTGTTAAAAGCCATTGTAACTTATTCTCACCTCTCTGAAAAGGCTGGCAAAAGGATTATTATAAAGGAGGGGGAGGAATTGTTCCCCTGATCCCCTTTTAGACCCCCATGATTCACAGTACAAGTCTACACGAGGTACATGGTGTATAATTATGACAAAGGGCACAGGGTCCCGAACTACGAACGCTATAAAAATTCCGCCAAACATTTACTTAAGGTCATTAAAAAAAGGTACCCACTTCAGACTAAGATGAGTAATTGTAACCCCTTTTCTGGTGTTTAAGTCAATAAAATGTTGCTTTAGTCCTGTCTTTTCTTTTGAGTGTGGACTCGTAGTTTGTATCGCATGTAAAACACGTTGTAAAGTCAACGCTTTACAAGTTGGATAATGAACTAAAAACAAATACGGTTTTTATTGGAGTAGTATTATGTAATCTCAGTTAATGAATGTCTTTAATGATGACACACAATTTGGAAACAAGAATAGATTTTTATCGTTGTTCAAAGTGAAATAATACGTGGTTACTAAAACATATTTGGTATATTAAATTTTAAAAAATGGAAATGTTACCCCCCTCAACCATCTTTGTAATTGTTATCTTTCTACTCGAATGTAACTGATATAAATTATTTGATGCCTTCTATTGTTTAACCTCGACATTTCCGTGGGCGAGATAAATTATGAATAAGATGACTGTATCGTTCAGAAATTTGTTAACAACTATATTCATAGATAAAATACACTACGTAAGAACATTAATATAATTGGAAAAGTCAGAATGCAGTCAATTCAATTTTAGAATTGGAATAGAAAAATATATATACTAATTGCCAAACCCAGAATTAATATGTCAATAATTAATCTATCATTGTCGTGACATTGTGGTGAAGTAGTTTCGATCTACATGTATATTGCGTGTTACTTATCATCTTATCTATTAAGGGCTAGTTTGAATTAAATGAACAAGAAAAATTTATAAAAGTCTCGTGCTTCTGAGGAATTATCTAAACTTCAATTGACACTTGACTTGGCCCCCATATCACAAAAGCATACAAAGCCAACTTAAAGGGACAAACACAATTGATGGACTTCGCACAGAATAATCTAATCTAGGCATTGTAAAAGGTTCCTTATCTCATTTTTAACTTCGCGCCAAATCATCTCTTCGTTTTTTTTTTTTTTAATTCACAATTGGTTAATATTCGATAGACCACGCTAGCAGGGAGAGATAAGAAATTGTAGATGTATTAAGAAAATGGTGCCGACGTGGCATGACGAGACGTTTTATGGGGATGTAACTAAAATGGGAGGATTCCGTTATGTATACGGATTGCGAAGCAATAGAAGAAAAACAAAAAAAAAACTGATGATTGGAAATAGTGAAGTAGGAGAAATAAAGAGGAATAGGACATCAAGTGAAAAAAAAATTCAAACACAACCCCACAAAAAGGGGCGAAAAGAAAGAAAAGGGAAAGAAAGAAAAATGTTGAAAAAGAAACGAAGAAAGAAAAAGAAGAAAGAAAGAAGATAAAAAGAAGAAGAAGAAGACGACGTAAAAATAAAAGAAGGAGGAAAAGAACAAGAAAGAACAGAAACTAACGTTACGAAAAAGAAAACGAAAATTATAGGAGGGGGAGGGGGAGGAAGAAGAATGAAAAAGAAAAAAGATAAGAATAATAATGGGAGAATGATGAAGGTTAATTTTTTAGAGAAAGGGGAAAGACTTTCTTAAGGATAAAGGTAATTGGAAAGGTATTAAACAGAATATGCGAAGGGGGCATAATGGGAATTAGGATGAAAGAGTTTGAGAGGAGAAACTTTACGACAGTGTTAGAAAAAAAAAAAAAAAAATCACAGGGAACGTAATTCACCAGAGATAAAGAGTCGAGCGCGGATGAGAAACAATGAAACAGAGAGTGAAAAACAATAAGATGCGATAGAAAAATCTGTCTGAATGTAAATCGGTGCATTAATTTAGAGCTAGTTAGTTAAATAAATCACACGACACTTTCGTCTATCAGGATTTCAATAGTCTAATTATGAATGAATAATATCTAAAGATCAGGATAGGACGAATTGACGCATCGTTAATTTTGCTCGTTGTGTTAAAATGTTGTTTCGAAACTGAGACCTAATTTACGAGTAGATAAATGACCCTCATGAGCGTCAGCGTGGTATAAATGTGTCACAAAATATGGTTATTGATTATACTTTTAGATACAGGATATAATATATGCATGTATCACCACTGCATTATAATCAATATGACGAGCAAGTCTTTATAACATCCTTGGGATCTCTACAAAATGCATATTAGCTCAGATTACAACCTCGCACAAACATTTTGTCGTGTTTGTATGATAAAGACGTTAAATCCTCCGAAAGGTGATAAATAAACTAAGTGTCACTAAAAAATATTTAAAGGGGTGACGAATTCAAAGTGAAAAACAAAATCCTTGATAATGTTTATAGGATGCGTGTTTTAAGTTAAGGCAAGAGAGGATAATAATTATCCTGAAATATATATATATATTTAAAAAAACATCAAGTAAAATCAGAATCATTAAAGTAATGAGCAAATAGGACGTGAAGGGCTTCTCTGAATAAATCTAGTTGCTGATTTTTATGTTGGTAGAAAACAGTAATTGAAAATGAGGTAAAATAAAATGGTTAGGGGACAGGTGATCGATGCAAGTTAGAATTATGTATGAGCTTAAAATAAAATAAAAGAAAGAACAACAACTTACATTCGACAGTGTAGGAAACGATGATGGGCTGGAATACGATGCTTGTCTCGTCGAAGGTTAGTAGGCGATTGAAGAAATAGGAAACCCGCTCAATATTGGAGGCATAACATCTAAGGATAAGTAGACCGCGTGTCAAATTACTACCATCACCAATGCACCAAGAAACCGCCACCAATACCAGGACCCAATCCCCAATGAGGCGCCACGCTCACCAGACAGTGTATACGCACATCTGCTCTCAGAGATGCTCCGACTTCCAATGACTCCTAAAGAGGGGTGCGCGGGGCTCATAAATACCCTTCCACCACACCCCTCTCTCCTACCAGCGCAACACGAACACCAATGCAAAGCACATCACGAGCCGATGTGAGCAAAGAAACAAATCCTCGTTAGTGTACTTTGATCCTATGCCGCCACGTTGGTCATTGCTTCAACGCAAACATGATATAAGTTACTCGACAACTAGCTTATAACCCGCTGCTCTATTGTTTTACATTGTTTGAAGCCGGCGTCTTAAAGCATGTTGTAGTTTTGGAAGGGAATTGTTTCTGTTTAACATGTTTAATAAGATGATGAAAATGTTCTGTGGCATCGAGTTAATGATTTTTTTTATTTTTATAATGTGACATAGGATTATACCAATATAAAGTGTATGCGTGACTAATTATCTATGTATATCATAACTAACATGACTAAAGGAAGGGCAAGAGGAAGGGGCGAAGCTGAGGTGGTAGTCACAAAGGGGCGTGGCTAACAGGTTTAATCTTATTTTTCAGGCTGGTGAATGAAATTCCAAAATGTGCGTTTTTTTCTGATATATATATATATTTTTTGTATTGTAAAGATTTTAATAAATGGTACTTGTTATTAAATCTCCACGTAATAAAGTTTGAGAAAATTTAATATAACGTAACAACTTATAACTGTTATTGCATCGGAAATACCCGAACTGTAATAAATATGTTGATGCACATTTCTATATGTATGCTTTTATTCAATTGTATTTTCTTGCATAGTTTATTTAGTTTCTTTGACCATTAACAGAAATCTAAGTTTTAGTACTTGCTTTTTATATTAATTTTCATTAATGTTATTTCTGCATGGTAATTTGCTATCATTAAAAAAAAAAAAAAAAAAAAAAAAAAAAAAAAAAAAAAAAATAGATTTCGATTAATACTTTAGTTCTAGTACTAGTATCGTTAAATATCATATTTCCATCTAACACCCCTCCCCATACACCATTTTGAGGATTTTGGAACTGTCTCTGAATTACAAAATATTTATACATATAATTATTTTAAAGATTTGCCTTTATTCATGATATTCTCATCCCGTGCATTAAAATGAAGATTTTGGGCAATGCATGATCTCTACTGAGTCTTGTTCATTTTCAAACTTATTTCTTCTCACATACCACGAGGGGAGAAAAAAGAAGAAAGAAAAAAAAAAAAAAAAAAAAAAAAAAAAAAAAAAAAAAAAAAAAAAAAAGGAGAGAAAAAAAAAAACATGACGCCATGCTATCTTCTGATTCTGTTAATATTAAAATGTTATTTTGCGTTTCGGATCCACCCATGTTTAAGCACTGATGATAAGATAAGCCTGTTTATACCTTTCATTATACGACTATCTTCCTCACACGAGTAAAATACATAAAGCTCCTATTTGCATATTATTTGGCGCGAACTTATCCAACCTCTTTTTGATGATATTTGCCTACTAGATGCTACGATGAGTATAATGTTGTATCTTTTGGGAAAAAAAGGAGAAAATATGTAACAAAAATCATTACATTAACACATGAATAATGATATTATTTGATTAGGAATAGAAACATAACAAAAGATATACTTATTTTACCTACTGACAAGAAAATAAAGAAAATTATAAAATAAGCACACTGTTACGTAAATGTGAAAAATGGAACATGCTTAGTAAGTATATAAATTATGTGTCATAATAAAGATAAATAATTTAAACATAAACCTTTATAAGCAATGCTTATGTTAGATTTTTAGGCCTGGAAACAATAAGATTAAGATTTTGTTTCAATCTTGAGCCCTTAACCATAATTAATTACTTAGTAATGTGAAATTAGTGATCTAAACTTTATGGGCAGCAGTGGTTATACATGTAGTTAGTTAGCTGTAGTTGTGGTATTAGCGTTATAGGGTTAATTATAGGGTTAATTAAGATGCGGAGATTCCCTTGAGCAGGATCTAGAAACGACCATGTCCCTCAAAGCAGTCAATATATCTATAATATAATCTTATATAGCAGGTATATGATTCGACTTGTGTACGAAATTGACAGCAATTTTTTTTCATGTTAATTCATTTCCAATTTCATTCAGTCATAAACAATCTATTTCTGTCTATTGATACACTGAAAACCTAACCTCGTCCGTCTATATGGACGGACTATAGCTTTAAAGCTAGTCGGTCAAGACGGACTAGTTTAGTCCGTCATGTTAGTCCGTCGAGACGGACTAGCATACAACTGAATCTATATTATCTCTCTATAGAAATTATATCACTCGAGCAGGATATTTTCACATATGCATTATTTCATAAAAGCGAGAAAGAAGCGACAAAAGCAAAATACACATTTTGTTTTAAATGAATAATGTCTAGAATTGAAGATCCTTTTAACTACGGTACTGGCGATTTACATGATCATTGTTTTACATACAGTATGTAAATAACTTCCATGGTGTAATGATAAAATTTGAAATAATAAGTTAAAGCTGAGAGGTATTTTATTTATTAATACGTTCTAGAAAATCATCCATAGCTATTCTTTACGGTTTATTTCTAGTTCGCCCACGTGTGTAAGGTATGCCGTGTGAAATTTAAGAAGGGTCAAACTCCAACTATATTATCTCTAGATAAACGGCAATTAGGAGCGATTAACAACATAATCTTTATTTGAACACTTCTACCGGTCACCTATATATATATATATATATCTGAAATGTTGTTTGGAACCTATTAAATGTGTCTTGAACTTTTAACTCCTTTCTTTAAAATTCTGAAATCTATATACTCTAAATTCAAATTAACTTACACTATACCAAACAAACGACCTTTTCCCCTCCCCTCTCAAAGAATTGTATAATAGCATACAATTGGCGTCCAGGGCATTTGTAGCAGTCATGATTATAACCTTCTTTTTTTTTTTAAAACAAATATTTTGTTTTGAAATCATGAATATATAAATTTATATAAATAGTATAAGTGATATGTTTATATAATATGATTATAAATTGCTATCATGTAATGTAGCAGTTTGCTTATCCAATGGTTTAGATCATACTTTGAACCAACGTCGTGAAAAGAAAAAAATAAATAAAAACACAAAGAAACAAAACCTGAAACGAGAAGGAAAAGATGAAGAAGAAGGAGAATGAGAAACAAGAAGAACTGGACATATCTTCTTCAATGATCAAACTTTATTAAGATATCCTAAACAAGAGAAGACGTATAAAATCAAAGCGGTTTTCGTCTTTGAACTGATAACGTACATAAAGAGTTTGCTCAACATACATAGCGGTTAGCAGTCTGTTACAATGCATTAAAAATAACCCCCTTGATACTTTAGTTTAAGTGGTTTATATCCAATCAATTATCCAAATATATAAATCCATGAAGAACCGGTACATTAATCATTCATTATAATGGTTTCGTAGCTTGTTCGAATTAGTATACAGCCCAATAATCAACAGTGATGTGCAACCCCTTTCATGTATAGGCTATCATGTTTCACATGTAATTGATAACTTGTCTTTACTTGAATAGACCTATGTCTCATCAATTTGTTTTGTAGTACACTATAGTTTACACACCTTCAGCGTGGTATCAAATCACAACATAAAATCAACTACAGTCACACTAGTGAAACAGTCCTCAAACAGACGCCAGATCGACATTAGAATTACATAAGAAGGTATGGAAGGTTTGGGGCCCTTTTACACAGAGAACTTGGGCTCAGTGTTAGTTCCTTTATCATGTTTATGATCCATTATTGTGTACCAGAGCTATACGTTTTCTTTATTCTTACACAATGAGCATCATGTTTGAATGGTAGCCGGTTCTTTTAGATCTTCTTTAGTTCATGTTGCAGATCTGTATAAAACCAATTTAAAGAAGCAACCTCTCTAAACCAAGCCGCTTTTATAACTAAATTGACTTTAAACCGTTTATGTATGTTTGCTGAATACACACGAGTTAAACACTACAAATCTTTTAAATGGTTGTTAGTCATTAACACAGCCGGCTACTTTTAATTCGTTCTCATATAGCAGCTTATTGCATCCTAAATATATTGATATTCATATAAACACAGTATATAGAATATGTTTAGAATGTACAGCAAAAACGACATGTAATGCATACAGAATCACTGGTTCATGCTTGTGTATTCGCTATTAGGCATATACACGGCTGCTGACTAAAAAAAAAAAAAAAATAAATAAATAAATAGATAAATAAATAAAAATGAAGAAAAATAAAACATAAATAAATGAATGAAAGCCCATCAAAAACTCCTTTCAGTATGTGGACGTATATTTCCCCAATTATTGTGCCCATATAAATTCAGATTGATCTGGATTCTTACGGATCTGAACTTAATGACCTCATTTTGAATAATTTCTTGATATATATATATATATATATATATTATATACAGTGGTGGCCAAAATTATTAGAACACCTGAACCTACACAAAGTCTATTGGATTATCAATGCCCTAGTTCATTTGCCGAAATAAGATTAAAGATATCGTTTGTGTGCTATGAGCTTTCATGACCGTTTAGCATAGGGTCTTACGTATATTTTGATATCAAATTTATATAGTTTCGACCATCTGATAATGTGCAGCATTAAAATAGTTGCGCTATGCGCTTTTGGTTTCCCCATAGACTTGTGTATTAAACATGTAGTCCAGATGCAAAAAAGTAAAATGCCATTTACATTTGCCGATTGCTCAAAAAGTATTTGAGGTAGAAGTATGAAACTTAGCAGGCTTATTCATACTAATATACCTCAAATACCTGCCAAGTTTCAGAAAATTTGTTGAAATGGGGTGGGGTGGATTCGCCCCATCCCTTGGTGGTGAGATGACCAATAAATAACCATGCCCATTGAAGGTTAAGACTATTTTTTCGTTAAATGAAGACACTCCTTGTAAATGTATATTTTTTTAAAAGGAAATTTCATGAGCAATTCAAATATGTTGAAATATTAAGGGTCAGAGGAAAAGGGGACTTAAATGGGGGCTCTAAATTAAAAATTTGGGGCCCCTCACAAATAATTCAAAAAATTCCCACATAACATGTTACTACTTCACCCTATCGCATTGTGAATGACATTTTTGACATTCTTATGAAATTTCCTTTCAGAAAATGTGTACTTTTGTAGGGAGAGACTTGATATTTTTAACGTTATGACACTTTGATCATGATATGGGCAAGATTTTTTTAGATATTACAATTGGTAGCGTAACACAAAAGGCGATTTGGGGGCGATTTGGGGGCGAGTTCCAAACGCATGACAATGTTATTTAGTTTTTAAAGTATTATAATGACTTTTGTAGACATTTCAGGCATTTTAAAGGTATTTAAATGGTCAACTGAATGAAAACAACTAAAATCATATAAATTTACTTGGTGTTCTAATAATTTTGTCCACCACTGTATATAAAAAGTGTATTATATCTGTTTTACCCATTATCTGCGTTGAATAGTATACGAAAAAGATGCGGCGACCGTTGTAGGTGAGGCATATTAATAATATCAAAATAATATTTTGTCAAGACAACGATACATGCAAGATATGGAAAAAAAACCGAGAATAATATTTCGCAAACACAATAATATAGGCCAAGATTGTGATATGAGTTATGAGATAAGACAATATACAAACAATATTTTGCAAAGAGGGTCGTACACAACCAGATATACCTATACAAGCGAGATAAAGTAATATGAAAACAATATTTCTTACAGGTATTAATATCTAGAGACAAAGATAAAAGAAGATAACAGAATGACCTAGACAATATGTCGATGATAAATTGCTCTTGGATATCATCAATGATTGACTTGATGTTGATCTGCCCCTACTCGGGAATATACTAAGTTGATAATACCTCAACAATATCACAGATTAATCATTGATCTCAACTATATTTTACATGCTGAGATCCAGGAGGTCGTTAACTATGTGTAGAATTCATAAGAGTCTATCATCTGTTTATTTTCATCAGATATGATGATAGGGTATAGTTATGAAAATGTAGTGAAAATCAACACTGGACGAAACAAAACATGCAAGCTCATACTTTAAAACACAATTACTTAAAAACATTTTGCTCTTTTACAACAATCACACGAACAGGTATAAGTGAACTGTGAATAAACTAGGATGAATTTAGGTGAATAAAGAGAACAATTTAGACTGAACGTGGTAGGCTATACTAGTAATCATACTTCTTACTTTGAACCCCCCCCCCAAAAAAAAAAAAAAAAAAAAAAAAAAAAAAAAAAAAAAAAAAAAAACACACACATACGCACTACAATACTCATATGAAAATGACCATCGCTGTGAAATTAAAAGCTCTCAATCTATCCTCATAAAAGACGCATTTTAAATTTATGGAACTCCAAAATCGATCAATACGTTCCCCGGTCTTGTCTTGATAGTTAAAATAAACAGGCGCGGATCCAAGATATTCGAATTGAATACATTTATCGGGCCCAATTATCTGTGGACAATAACGGCTCTATTATGTTTACGCATGGGCCCGATACTTTTATTGTGTGACGTCAGGCTGCGTCTGCTACTGATAACCGCGTATACAAATTTTACATTCCGTTGAACTTGAATAAGGAATATAAATGGTAATCGGTATTATACCGTATATGACCCCTTATACTTGTAATCAAAATTTTATAGTGTGTTTTTTTTTTCTTCTAAATTTCCTTACCTAAACTGTAAAAAAAAAAAAACACAAAAAAACAGGATTTTACTGGAAAAAAATACAGAATCATTCTGTATTATGTAAGACAGAATCATTCTGTATATTTTAGTAACGGGAAATATTCTGCAATTAAACAGAACAGGTCTGGTTTTTTTTTTTGTTTTTTTTTTAAGAAAAAAGCTTTTTATTACAGGAAATTTGTAAATTTTCATACCCCATATACGAATTTTCTGTAATTTTACTGCAAATTGTGCAATAAGATTACAAGTGTTCTAGAAGCTCTACTGCAGGAACTTTTCTGATTTTTTATGAGAAATTTTCTAACAGTGTACGAACATGGAGGGATTTGTGGCTTGTATAACTCGTTTTGTTGGATTAAACAGAAGCATACACAATCTATACACATTAAACCAAGTAAACACTGTGTTCCACTTGTGGGCGTTTCCGTGCCCTGTATACAGCCATATTCCTAGTTTGATATAAACACTCGATTATTAAAATAATCAAAGTGCCAAGTGCGTTTACAGTCTGTGTAAAAAAAAAATGGTACAGTCGGGAAAAAATATTTAGGTGTGAAATATTTTCAAATAATGAGTGTATGTGGTACCAAAATAAAGCCAAAAGATATTCCTTGCTGATGCGCTTTGTTCTGTATAATTTGCTTTCGTAAAACAAAAGTTATGCTAAATTTTGTGCGACGAGGAACAAATCGAAATTGAGCACTTCATGGCCATTATGCAAAACCTATACACAAAGGCATGGGACGGCGTGCGAAAAATGGATTTTTCTTGATTGTAGAAAACTAGTCATATTTCAAAAATTGCAACACCAAATGTGATGATAAAAATTGCAGGTGAAAGCCTGATCTTCCTGCTTTTTGAAAATACCAAACAATAGCAGGCTGTGATTAATCTTCATACTATAAAAAAATGTTTTCCACTTGTACCATTTTATTTGACACAGACTGTATACAGTATTAGTAATGAGAGAATTCATATCTTAAAGACAAATAGTTTGTTCAACGATACCATCATCCGATTTTGATACGAATTTTTGATTACATGCATGAGTCCGTGGTTCGCTTCGTCATACATCGAGTTCACCTATTTTTATATTTATGATAACTTGGTTTGCTTTCCAGGGCAGTTAATAATTATTAAAGAACTATTAAGAATAAAAGTTCATCTCTAAATGTTCATAATTAGATTATACTAACAGCATGTATAGAATCATTATGTAAACTATATACTGCTGATTTTGTTGCTGTTTAAGTAGCAGCGTAATAGGGGCTTTGATGTTAGCGATTTTTTTTTCTTGTAAAAAAATAACGAATCTGGCTTCTGTTCTCTCTTTCCTTATTATAAATATTTTATTATTTTCCTCTTTCCCCCATAGATGCCCAACATTGCAAACTTGTTCAGAATGTTTTCTGAACAAATTAAATATTCTATTATACAGTATACTCTTTTCAACGTATTTTCATGTTGGGGGGGGGGGGGGGGGGGGGGGTCAAGTTTCAAAATATTGTAACCAAAATAGAAATATTAATTCTAATACAAAATTATCTCTCGATTCACTTTGACGTTCTAAATAATTTCTTGCTTCTTCAGAATCACAAATAGGAGATATTATCTAATAGTTTATAAATGTGAATTATCCTATTCATATCAAATTCCAAGTGATTTTATGTACATGTACATGAAGGAAAAAGAAATTATTATACAATTTATTCTCAATATCGTTTGATGTCATTTTCATCTTCAAACATATTAAAGTTCCAAGACTAATACAGGTTCCATCAATAGTTTATGGCCCAAGTAATATCATTCACGTATTTTCCCCTCTGTATGACACGCCCATATTCGCAGTGCAAATGCACCCACATATAGTTTCTTCGTGCACGTATATAAGACGAATGCCATGATTCATCGCCCGCAGTGCAAACGAGCCCAAGCATCGTTTTCCTCATCATAAACGGTATAACCTTTATACACAGCGCCCTTTGAACAAGTCCATAACAACGGTCTAATAATTAATTACGGCATTCAGTAAAGATGGAAGCAAAAATGACACCACTAAACAAGGAATTTGATCACCAAAGATACCAACAAAAAAAAAAAAAAAAAAAAAAAAAAAAAAAAAAAAAAAGGAAGAAGAAGAAGAAGAAGAAGAAGAAGAAAAAACTGTTGAAGTAGGCACGGTGTAAAACTATTAACGGTATCGACCGTCAATAACATTAAACAGACCATTACATGGGGTCTTCTATAGGACACAAATTAAATGAGGGCGGGGCTTTAAATGTACATGTAGGGTTTTTCAATGATTAGGAGTTGTATATGTCGTAAACACGTTGAAATACGTTACTATGTTTGTTTTGATCAGGCGCAATAAAAAAATATCATCCATGCGTTCATGTACAGGCACAGATCCGGAGGGGGGGGGGCGACCTTCTTGACGGCTGATTAAGGCCGAACACATAATTATAACAATTGGGTGTATTAAAATCTGAAATTGCACTTGATACTGAGACATACTATACCTCATAATGGGGGGGGGGCATTTTTAGGGGAGGGTATAGAGCATGAGCATTATTTGCGCAGATCATAAATCACGAAGTTCAGGGTTAGGGGGTTAATGTATTGACATCGCCGATTTAGATTACTTCGAGTGATAATAATGATAATCACAAACGTATTAACATGCCAGTTAAAATATTATACAGTTCGTTGACATGGTTATCACTCATTCAACACATCATGATTGATGCCCACTAGAAGACATTCAAATAAACGGTAACTTACTATTATTAGAATCCATTGCTATAAAATTATATATTTTGTAATGGTTGTGACATGATGATTCGGGTTGAGAGCACCTGGGGTGATAATACTTTTCACGACCAGGGTGACGAAACTGAAAACTTGGATGGATGGGATCTGTGACACCCCCCCCCCCCTCTCTAAAAAGTTTCTCTTATCCTTTTACGATAGAGGGTACAGCGATAACACAGATAATTAGTCAAATATTTTTACAGCATCGAAAAATTGGAGACCCGAGACCGAGTGGGAGTGGGACACGCGCCCCCAATACGTTGTATTTTGGCACATGAAAAAAACAAAACATTTTGAACACATTTGATCATTACGAATCCATATTTTTACTCAGACAGGCCTATTTTTATTATTCGGGTGGTGGGGGCAAAATTATTTGTTCCTCGCCTTTTGTCAAATGGACAAAAGAAAGGAACGAAAAGGAGGAAAGGTTTCCCCCCCCCCCCAATTATGATAAAAAGCATTAATATGCATAAAGAACTAAAGAAAGAAGAGAAAAAGAAAATATATAAATAATACGCTAAAAGTAATTATAAACAAAGCTACACATAAAGCCAAAGGTAGAGGGGACTGAGGGAGGGAGGGGGGGGGGCTGTAAAACCCAAGAGGCGAGCCAAAAAAAAAAAAAAAAAAAAAAAAAAAAAAATTGAAAGGGGTGTGAGGGGCAATGCCTGATCACTCCATTACTTCTTCTTATTAAAGCCATTCTCATACGATTGTTTGTTTTTCATCTTCGGCCCTTGTTGTCATGTTATGCTTTTACAGTATGTTTTATTTTTTGTTTAATAAGGTTCCAATGCGACCGGGCAAAATAAATACAATTGAATTGTGAATTTCACTAAGAGAATCAATACTATCTGAATGTTTGTAAAACAATTAAAAACAATTAAAACAGTAATTTTGCTAATTTTTGGGTGTAGTTTTTGGCCTTATCTTTTTGGCGGCGGATCCAGGATATGGAAATAAATCTAGCGCACATAGCAAATTTGTTAGATATTATTGTATTAACCTTACAGTGATCAATCTTATGCTTTAAAAAAAAAACAAAAAAAAACCACCACAACAACAACAACAACAAACAAACAACAAAAAACAAGCAAAAAAAAAGGGGGGGGGGAAGAGAAGAACACATTAATAATTCATTCAATACAATTCAATTCAATAATGGTTTATTAATCATTAGAACATTTTACAAGAAAGGCAGTAAAAACTGGAATAATCTTGTTTACATTATTGAAC
>CALNVZ010003433.1:35613543-35642852 GCA_940671915.1 Paracentrotus lividus
GGGTGGGTTGAGGGAGGGGAGTAAATTAACGCACCCATTCGGGAACACCGGGGGGGCTTTTCTCGAAAGGGTGTGTTTAGTAGTTTTTCTGAACCAGTCGTTTTTATGAAAATTATTCATTAAATAATAACAAATATATTATTAATAGATTATAATGGGAGAAATAGAGGAGAGCTTGCATTTTTTGTTGTTGATATTGAAGTTCATAATTTTAGACCCCCCCCCCAGCGGCTATAGCCCGATAGTCCGCTGGTCCGATAGTCCGCGGCCACGCTGCAGGTCCGGTAGTCGCAGGGGGGGGGTACGTTAGTGTTCGTATTCCGAAGGTTCGTTATCCTAAAATAGAAAAAGGTTCGTTATTCCTAAAATAGAAAAAGGTTCGTTATTCCTAAAATAGAAAAAGGTTCGTTATTCCGAAAATAGAACAAGGTTCGTTATTCTGAAATAGAATAGGTTTGGTTTTCCGAATAATAGAATAAGGTTCGTTATTCCGAAAATAGAAAAAGGTTTGTTATTCCGAAAATTGAGTTACTACTGCCAGAGCGAATGGATTAAGATAGTTGGAGACTGTGTTTTGGTCACCCATGAATAACTCTCCAGATAAGGGGGATTTTTTTTGGGGGGCCGGGGGGGGGGGGGGGGGGGGGGTGGAGGGGTGTCATTATTTTCTTTTTTTGATTTCGGAGAATTTATTTCACAAAATTATCAACGGCGACTTCTACTGATAAAGAATTAGTTTTCGCTTCTAAAGTTGGGCCGTTTAACAGTCCATAACTAAATAATTTCTTCCGCAATTGTTTTTGTCACTCAATAACTAAATAATTTATTTCGCAATTGTATCCGGTCGTTATTCGTGTTGGGGGGGGTGACTGAAGGGGTTAAAATCACGAATGTATGGCAGGCGCGGATCCAGGATTTTCCAGGAGGGGGGGGGGGCAACTTCAGTTAAAAAAATCTTTCGAGCGGAGCGAGCAAACGAGCGCGAATCGCGAGTTTAAAACACTCCCCGATATAATTATAGGCCTATACTGACCTAAAACGGGAATTTAAACAATTTTATTTTTACCCCTATGAAAACGAAATAATAAAAATATATTAGCAACAAAAAAGAAAAAATCTGAAAATTTTAACAAAACTTTAGTGGTTTGAATATGTATTTTAAATTGCCACCAATGAATACGATTTTTGCCCCATTAGATTACATCAGACGTTGCGAGTGCAAAATTTGCCATTTAATTACCTGGAAGAACGGCATGTTATAGCCAGGTTGTTATGCCAGAGGCGGTAGAACGAATTTGAAAGTGGGGGTCATGATGGAAAACGGGCATTTTTCCTGAAAAGGGGGCAATAGAGACCAGAGGCATAAAGAGAAATGTATTCGGATGAATAGGGGAGCGCCCCAAAAATTGCATTTTAATTGATGCTTTAAGAATGGTGTTTTGTATTTCATTAATGACAAAAAAGCAAAGCGAGCGCGAAGGCGCCAAGCCGAAAATATTTGAGATGACTGTGCAGTATAAACTATATCTAGTATCCGCGAGCGCGAAGCGTGAGATGAAAACTTGAGGTAAAAATTTGAGTTAATTGCGCATTATGTAGGCCTACCCTACTGAATTATTGGTATCTGCAAGCGCGAAGCGCGACTGAAAATTTTTTAGTTCAAAATTGGAGATATTTGTGCATTATGGTTTAGTATATCCGCTAGCGCGAAGCGCGAGCCGAAAATTTTGGGTTTTAAAAGATTATAGAATAAAGGGGCACTTTCTAGTATAAGAAATTGTAGATAATTGTGTATTACAGACCCTATTTAGTTTCCGCGAGCGCGAAGGGCGAGCTGAAAGTTTTGAGGTAAATATTGGATTATATGTGCATTATGATTAGTATTACGATTTTTATATTTGAGTTAATTGTGCAGTCTATACCCTACTGATTGGTATAAAATTTTGAGCTCAAAATTGGAGTTAATTGTGCATTATGATGTAGTATCCGCGAGCGCGAAAAATGAAATGACAAAGAAAGAGAAAGAATAATTTTTTTAGAGGATTAAATGAATGTTTTGATTATTTTGGTGTCAGGTTAGAATCTTGCATATATTATGTCGAACTGAGAATAAAAGATAGCAACCCTTGCGTTATTGTATACCTAAGCCAATCGTGGGAGAATGCATTTAAATAGAGAACAATGTTGAGTTGTTTACAAATTTGCCGACTAATCAAAGCGCCGCTTAATCTACATAAATATGTCATACGCGCGCATGTCGGCAATTATCATAGAAACGCGGTCTCTTTTTGTTCTTCAACGTCAAAGCGCAACACACTTTCCCACGCGTATGCTTTAAACTTGGCATCTGATCTGCGGAAGAATTGTGTCTGAAATAAAATCATTCTCATCATGGACTCCGTTCGAGAAGCAATGTATTTCCTTACTCCACCCCTCCATTCTTCGACGATTGTTTGGACTTTGTTTGGTTCCCTTTGTATATCAACAGATTGCACGAAAGACTTTGCATTAGACTGGAGTGGAGGGGCGCGCCCCGAGTCTACTCCGGTCACATTCGTCCATGATTTTGATAACCGCTCGGTTATCAAAATATAAAAAAAGGGGTCAAGTATAAGTGTGTCTGTGTCCAACTAAGCGTCCGTGCCTCACGGCTAAAAAATCAACAAAATGCTACTTTTCTATTTAAGGCTGGTTAAATATTGTTGGACGGAGCTTCTAAACTTCTATGCAAATGTAAATTTATTCAGAATAGAAAAACAAGCTATTTCTCTATCTCTCTAGAATTATGAACTTCAAAATCAACAAAAATGCAAGCTCTCCTCTTATTCTCCTATTATATTTGGGAAAGGCGCGATAGAAATATTGGGATATTACTATTATTATTATTATTATTTTATTATCTATTAATATTATATTATCATTTAATGAATAATTTTCATAAAAACGACTGGTTCAGAAAACTACTAAACACACCCTTTCGAGAAAAGCCCCCCCGGTGTTCCCGAATGGGTGCGTTAATTTTACTCCCCTCCCTCAACCCACCTTTCGAGAAAGCCCCCCGGTGTTCCCGAAAGGGTGCGGCCATCCCCGCTCCACCCCGCTCCGGAAACGCAGACGATCGTTGCAAGCCAAGTGGACATTAGATAAATTAGAAATTAGACAAAATGATAAATAAACAAAGTGCAATTAGAACCCAAAAGGTAATTACATGTAGACAAACTGGTTGTAGACGAAATGGAAGTAGACCAGGGCGGTACAAACCCACTTTCCCCGCTTGCCTAGGGCAAGTGAACACCTCAGGCGGGCAAGCAAGGTTCAAAGTCATTGCCAGATCGGGCAAGCAATGATTTGAGTGCAAGATGTATGTGCTACATATCACCTCAAGCCAATACACCGCGAATCAAACAAAAACATTACACAAGGATAGGATTTCATTCTGGAGAAAACATTACGAAACAGTCGAAATAAAAGTTATCTTCATACTCTTAATAGGTTAGATGATAGTTGCTACTAAAAAGTAAAAATCAAGATTAGGGTCTATTGAAAGCAAAGAAAATCTGGGCAAGCAAAACAAGATTTCACTTGCCCAACAAGGCAAGTAAAAATATTTTTTTTTTGTAGAAGCCTGTAACCATGTGGAATAAGACCAAACAGGCATTAGTCATTAGTCGGCTAGTTCTGAGCCTACATGTAGGATGTACCACATTGAGTATCAAGCACAGTCGACTCCTGTTACAATGAGCATGGATAAAACAAGACCTCGTTACAATGAGGCAAATCTCTGATTCCACAATTCCAATCATTTGTAGTGTTCATGTGCTCAGTATAATGAGGTTTTGCCAAAATAAGGCCCCAGCACCCATATGCACAATGTACATACTGTAGTTATAAAGGGAGTGGACTTCACAAGCAAATACAAAATGGAGATTTTTAAAGGCCGTGGACGGAGTATATAACCTTACATCGATTGAAAGCTAAGTAGGCGTATAACATACTATACCCCAAAATAAATTCAATTTTTCATAACAGTATTCATAAAAGGTGATTGAACCTCAACCAGGCCATCCCTGTCAAATACTCGAAAAGTTACCCCTATTTTAATGGCGCGGTTGATGATGTCAAAGAATGTTAGGAATGCTACGGCCAGGCTATGATTGGGTTTCTCCTTTAGAAAACAGGTTTGTATTGCTATGTCAGAACAATAAACCCCATGTGTGCTAGAATTCTATTGTTATTGAAATGAAAGGGCAAAGCATTCAGCATTTAGCATGTAGTATTCCGTTAACATCTTTTGAAGTCGTACAGCCGCGCCATTAAATACGGTAGGGGTACTTTTTCGAGTATTTAGGAGGGATGGGCTGGTTGAGGTCTCGATCCACCTTTCTAATGAAGTACTTTCTAGATGGATAATAAAAATGCTTAAATTGGGAATTGTTGTACTACGAAAATTTTTTAGCTCTTGTTTTATATGTAATTTGGGTTTTCATTTCTCGGTCTGGTCGGGGACTTTAAATAACTCAACTGGGAGAAGATAGTTTTAGAGTGTGGGATGCGTCGGGGCGCGCCCCCGAGTCTACTCCGGTCACATTCGTCCATGATTTTTGATAACCGCTCGGTTATCAAAATATAAAAAAGGGGTCAAGTATAAGTGTGTCTGTGTCCAACTAAGCGTCCGTGCCTCACGGCTAAAAAATCAACAAAAATGCTACTTTTCTATTTAAGGCTGTGTTAAAATTTCGTTGGACGAGCTTCTAAACTTCTATGCAAATGTAAATTTATTCAGAATAGAAAACAAGCTATTTCTCTATCTCTCTAGAATTATGAACTTCCAAAATCAACAAAAATGCAAGCTCTCCTCTATTTCTCCTATTATATTGGGAAAGGCGCCGATAGAAATATTGGGTATTACTATTATTATTATTATTATTATTATTATCTATTAATATTATATTATCATTTAATGAATAATTTTCATAAAAACGACTGGTTCAGAAAACTACTAAAACACACCCTTTCGAGAAAAGCCCCCCCCGGTGTCCCGAATGGGTGCGTTAATTTTATCCCCTCCCTCAACCACCTCGAGGAAAGCCCCCCCGGTGTTCACGAAAGGGTGCGGCCATCCCCGCTCCACCCCCGCTCCGCGAACGCAGACGATCGTTGCAAGCCAAGTGGACATTAGATAAATTAGAAATTAGACAAAATGATAAATAAACAAAGTGGCAATTAGACCCAAAAGGTAATTACATGTAGACAAACTGGTTGTAGACGAAATGGAAGTAGACCAGGGCGGTACAAACCCACTTTCCCCGCTTGCCTAGGGCAAGTGAACACCTCAGGCGGGCAAGCAAAGTTCAAAGTCACTTGCCAGATCGGGCAAGCAATGATTTGAGTGCAAGATGTATGTGCTACATATCACCTCAAGCCAATACACGCGAATCAAACAAAAACATTACACAAGGATAGGATTTCATTCTGGAGAAAACATTACGAAACAGTCGAAATAAAAGTTATCTTCATACTCTTAATAGGTCTAGATGATAGTTGCTACTAAAAGTAAAAATCAAGATTAGGGTCTATTGAAGCAAAGAAAATCTGGGCAAGCAAAACAAGATTTCACTTGCCCAACAAGGCAAGTAAAAATATTTTTTTTTTGTAGAAGCCTGTAGACCATGTGGAATAAGACCAAACAGGCATTAGTCATTAGTCGGCTAGTTCTGAGCCTACATGTAGGATGTACCACATTGAGTATCAAGCACAGTCGACTCCTGTTACAATGAGCATGGATAAAACAAGACCTCGTTACAATGAGGCAAATCTCTGATTCCCAATTCCAATCATTTGTAGTGTTCATGTGCTCAGTATAATGAGGTTTTGCCAAAATAAGGCCCCAGCACCCATATGCACAATGTACATACTGTAGTTATAAAGGGAGTGGACTTCACAAGCAAATACAAAATGGAGATTTTAAAGGCCGTGGACGGAGTAAATATAACCTTACATCGATTGAAAGCTAAGTAGGCGTATAACATACATACCCCCAAAATAAATTCAATTTTCATAACAGTATTCATAAAAGGTGATTGAACCTCAACCAGGCCATCCCTGTCAAATACTCGAAAAGTTACCCCTATTTTAATGGCGCGGTTGATGATGTCAAAGAATGTTAGGGAATGCTACGGCCAGGCATGATTGGGTTTCTCCTTTAGAAAACAGGTTTGTATTGCTATGTCAGAACAATAAACCCCATGTGTGCTAGAATTCTATTGTTATGAAATGAAAGGGCAAAGCATTCAGCATTTAGCATGTAGTATTCCGTTAACATCTTTTGAAGTCGTCAGCCGCGCCATTAAAATACCGGTAGGGGTACTTTTTCGAGTATTTAGGAGGGATGGGCTGGTTGAGGTTCGATCACCTTTCTAATGAAGTACTTTCTAGATGGATAATAAAAATGCTTAAATTGGGAATTGTTGTACTACGAAAATTTTTTAGCTCTTGTTTTATATGTAATTTGGGTTTTCATTTCTCGGTCTGGTCGGGGACTTTAAATAAAACTCAACATACTTGTTTGTAAAAGCTATTACATGTATATCTAGAAGTTATTATATTAGCATATTGATGGAATTTAAGGTATTAGTTAAAGTCATTGTTTAATCATTTATTTTCAGTCATGCAACCCCACCAAGCCAAACAGATTGAATGTCCATCTAGTCCCACATACTCATGATGATGTGGGCTGGCTCAAGACAGTAGATGAATATTTGTATGGAGGTGAGTACTATGTACAATATTTGTTATAGCCCCCCTATTCAAATGTGAATTTATCATAGTAACATGTACATCTACATGTAGCTCCTATTATTGATATGAGGATATTTTCTTACATTTGTACAGCAGACATTTGTGTTGTCTATGTTAACATGTACATGGACATGCTTTTTTGTTGTTAACAAAATTTCTGTCCCTTGATGATTTTAAAATATTGATGGAAGAGAGTTGCAATGACCTACATTATTTTTTATTTCATACCCCACCTTTACATGGTATGATTTTAATTTTTTTTTCACATGACTGCTAAAGGAAATAACTAAGCACATTCAGTAATTTGTTTTCATTCTAATGTACTTTTCTGCTAAACAGATGTACACATATATTTGCCAGTACACGGAATTAAGCAACCAAGGGTAAATATGGTATTAAGTCCTATCCACTGGAAGCTGTAATGAGAAAAACCAAGGATCTACCCTTTATCTCTGCCTTTACATTTCCCCTTTTGTATCATACCTACAGCCAATAACAGCATTCAGCATGCAGGCGTGCAGTACATCATTGATTCTGTCGTCTCTGAACTTGCAAAGGATCCGGGGAGGAGATTCATCTACGTTGAGACGGCTTTCTTTGAGCGATGGTGGCATCAACAGGACGAGAAGACACAAAACATGGTCACACAGTTTGTCAATGAAGGTGGGTCATGTGTATTTTTAATGCCTTAGGAAATAGGAGCCAGAAACATGTTTAGAAATTATCACACATGTAGATTAGTTTATTATTCATATCTTCCATACAAATAACAGTCACAATTGAAGTAACTTAAATTTTTGTCTTATCTCCCTTGACCTCTATTTCCTTTAATATTCCTATTCCTGCATCGCTCACTTTTTCTATCCATCTGCCTTGCTGTTTATTTGTCTCTCATTCCATGTACCCCCCTTTTCATCTCTCATTCCCCCTATCACTCTCCTTTTGTCTCTATGTATTTCTCTTCCTCCCTGATCATTTCTATACAACTCTCTGATCCTTTCACTCTCACTCTCTGTGCCTCTATTCTCTATTTATCTTTTTGTGTGTTTATGTATCTCTCTCTCTCTATCTTCCACTCTCTGTGTCTGTTCCTCTCTTTCCCATCTCTCTCTCTGTGTGTCTCTGTTTCCCTTTCTCCCACCCCTCCCCTCCCATCTCTTTCTCTCCCTCTCTCTCTCCCTCTCTCTCCCCCCCTACAAACAGGTCGACTTGAGTTCATTAATGGAGGTTGGAGCATGAACGATGAGGCTTGCACGCATTACAACGCCATCATTGACCAGATGACCTTGGGCTTGAGATTCTTGGTCAATACGTTTGGGAAGTGTGCTATCCCTAGGGTTGCATGGCACATTGATCCCTTTGGACATTCAAGGGAGCAGGCCTCCCTCTTTGCTCAGGTGAATATAGCTTTCAAAAAGTGTTATGAGTAAATTTTGTATTGTGTTCTCCATTATTAATTGTTTTAGGGTCACATGTTCATCAGATAAGAGGGAAAAGTTGAGCTTACATCACTTCAACCGACGGTCTCTGATTAGGGTTTGCAAGATTTTGTGATAAAAGATGATCACAAGGAAATTGTTTTTCTTTTAACTTTTCTTCATAAAATCATACGGGGAAGCAATTTCATTATGCCTGAGTTCGATTTATCAAGGGTAAGATTTCCTTTTTTACTTTTGGAAGACAGAAATTTTGCCATCATCAAGTTTTGATTTCTTTGACATTCCTGCAAGATATTTCCACACATCTCAAAATCATGTCAAGCTTGCTATTTAACCCATACTTCATAATTTACTCATTCATTTTTAACATTTTAATTTGGAATAAAAAATAGCTTAAAATTAGAATTTCTGATTAAAGTGAGCATACATTGTAAGTATACAAGGCTTATTTTTTCTATTGTTTTTTATTGAAACCCTTTCTTCTTTGAAATTTGTAAGTAAAACCATAAGAATTCAACCAAAGAATTGTAGTATAGATTTCAGATCCCTAGTCAGGGGTGCATCAGTCTTTCCACCCCCCCTAAAAAAAACATATTATTTGAAAGGCTCACTTTTAAAATTATGTATGTTCAATTTAATTAAAAAAAAAAAATGGTTTATTCATTAAAACATATGTCGCAGCCAAAGGCTGAATAAAACAAGATATAACAGTTAACATCACAATAGTTCATATTATAATATAAATTACTACTTATAATATAATAAATATCAATTAATGAAGGAGACAAATTATAAGATAATTTTTAAACATTAAGAAACATTGACAAATGAAACACAAATTGTAATTGCCACACAAAGGCAAATTGAACATGTACATAAAATTATATGGACAGTATTCAGAGAAGAGATTAAATAAGTCTTAAAAAAGAGGTATAGGGCCAGGTAGTGATAAAGAAATTTAAGTATGAAAAGTACAATGTAACAGTGTGAGAAGGAGATGGAGGTATTAAAAAGAGAAAAGGGTAGTGAAAAGGGGGAGATGGAATGAGGCTGAATGTAAGGAGAGAAAGAGAGGGAAAGAGAAAAGAGAGAAGGAGTGAAAGCGTAAAGGAGAAATGAAAAGGGGAAAACAATTAACACAATACTTCAAATATTTGATAGATACCAGCCATATATGCCAGATAGCCAGATACGTAAACATTCATGAATAGTTTGCAAAAATTGAATTGGAATATAAAAGGTACATGTACACTAAGATACATATTGATAGAATGCGTAGATAATTTGAGTGAGGTTAGGAAGGATATAGAAAGAGAAGTATTAAAGAGGGGAGATATGAAGATATAAAAAGATCTAAATGAGAAAACAGCAGAAGAGAGAGAGAGAGAAAGAGAGAGAAGAAAAAGAGAAGGGAAAAGTAGAGGGAAGAAGAGCATAAAGGTTGTTATTGTACAATATGAAGATATTTCACCGGTATTAATCCTTTGTAGAGTAACAATAGCATTGGGTCAATAAAATTAGGTAAATAAGGAATAGAAGATGTGCATTATAATAAACCAAACAAGCAGATGGCAATATAAAGAATTAAAGACTATAACCTTAATAACAATACATAGATTAACCAACCAAATCATGAGATAAGCCTGCTTTGATGGATAATTAATTGATTAATAAATTCATCTAGTTCTCAGATTTAAGTAAGTCGATGAGGTACAGTAGGGGACTATTTCGGAATCGTTGGGTTTTACATTTGAATTGGTCAAACTTAGGCACTTTCCTTAGTGAAATTTGTAGCCTCTTAGGGGGAGGGAGCCAGTCTTTACAATTTGGGTGGATTGTTAGTGATTTTGCAAATTAGAGGGAAAGACTTTTCCTCCTAGAATCCAAAGTTTCCAGATCAATTCTTTGGCAAGCTTCTTGGTAAGATGTGTAGTTATATACGTCCTAATATTATTTTGCAGACTCTTTTTTGTACTCTCTCAAGGTATGTTGATTTTAAGCGTCAAATCAACGACTGAATTAAGAAATCTAAGGCCTATTCTCCGGACTTACACACCCATTTGCAAATGCCTTGGCTACATGCACGTATCTGGATTTTTATTTAATGAATATCAACCCTGCAAGTTGTTGAAACTGAATTTATAGTGAAAGTAACACTTTTAATATCTTTTCCTTAACAAGTCATGCCTGCAATGCTTTCTACAAAAAAAAAAAATTATATTGACGCATGCTTCACCTCATTAAAAAGCTTCCACTCCACTTTCTTTTTATTTCCTTGCTTCATTTTACCTGGAAAAAAAAAAAAAAATCCACACGATCAGATGGGTTTTGATGGATTCTTCTTTGCAAGGCTAAGTTACAATGACAAACTCCATCGTCTGAACACAATGAGAATGGAGGAGATTTGGCAAGGTAACCCTAGCCTCGGCAGCGCATCCGATCTCTTCTTTGGCGCCCTCTATGCCCATTATGGTCCACCGACAGGCTTCTGTTATGACCAGAGCTGCAACGACCCTCCAATACAGGTAGATTATGTGACCTTTGACCCTGTGTCAATTTTGTTTTGTGTCTGTGTTTAGATGGGATTCGATAGTTTCTATTTTGGAAGGCTAAGTTATAACGATAAGGCGCTCCGTCTGAAAACTAAGACGATGGAGCAAGTTTGGCATACAAACGAGAATCTCGGTAGTCCTGCGGATCTCTTCTTTGGTGCCCTCTATAATGGATATGGACCACCGCCTGGTTTCTGCTACGACAGAGGATGCAGTGATCCGCCAATTCAGGTAGAAAAAAAGAAATGGAAAGAGGAAGGAAACATATATTTAGAGAAAGAAATTGATTAAAATGAAAAAATAAATCACCAGAATTAATTTTTTTTGGTTATAGATGTATGTATTTTTTCAAACAAGAGATTTCAAGCTTAAATATCAAACATTTGCATGTGCTAATATTTGTATGAAATACATGTACATCTTTGTGGGTGTTTATTTTGTTAATGGGATAAATTACTATTCTGAGAATATTATTTTTGGTTACATTACAGGATGATCCAAGACTCTTTGACTACAATGTAGATGAGCGTGTAGCAGCATTCACCAAGTATGCTAAAGACCAGGTGAGAACATGTAGAGTTTGGGAACTTTCAGAACGTCTGAACCTCTTGGCATTACTTTCTGTAATGATGACAGTGGCTTATACTCAATTCATTCAATTTATTTCACCATAAACAGCAAACATCATACAAATAGTGATACACATTGATAACATCACAGTCAAAATAAAGATGGTTAGGACCTGAAGAAATCAGAAACCCTCATTAGGTGATGCCAAAGAATATTCTTGTCAAGGATCAAGATACACTGGTGGTTGGGTTGAATTTTCCCCAGGTGCCACTGAAATTTATGTAGCTCCAGTGGCCATCCTGAGGAGCTCTGGTACTTTCTTCTCCATGACATGTATTTTATTACTTACAAAATTGTTTATGGTTAAGTCTATTTCATCACGGAATCACAGAATATAGCTTGAATCATTGGCTGATCAAGCATCTGCTCTGAAAAAGGGTTTTATCAGCCCTATTGTCTGGGGATAATGGCTGCTATCATCCCCAGACAATTGGAGTGATAAAATTCCTTATCAGAGCCAATGGTGGATCTGATGCTGTGAGATGCATACTAATTTCTGTATCTTTTTTGTTTGCAGGCTGCTTTCTTCCAAACTGATCATATCATCATGACCATGGGGTCAGACTTCCAGTACGAGAATGCCAATGCCTGGTATAAAAATCTGGATAAGCTCATCAAATATGTCAATGCTAAGGTAAGATTGATTTATTTCACAACAGTAGTGATGATAACAATGACGATGGTTTTGCTGGTGGAAATGGAGGTCATGATGATGGTGACTATAGAAGTGATGATGGTTATGGTGGCGATGATGATGGGGACAGTTTTGTTGGTGATTACATTGATGTGGTGATGAAGGCAGTAATTATAATGATGATGATGATAGTTGTGTTGGCATTAGTGGTGGTGATGTTGTTGATGTTGATAGAAATGATGATGAGGATGATGGCACTTGTGATGAGGATGGATTTGTTTAGGATAATGAAAGATGATGATGATAGAAGGGTGTTACGATGGTTTTGATGATGACAATGATAGAGGTAGGGTTGTTGAAGATGATGATGGCAGGGATGGTGTTGGATATGGTGATGATGATCATAATAGGAATTGCGGTGGTGGTGATGATAATGTTTATGATGATAGAAGTGATGGTGTCGGGGTGATGATGATGATGATAGTAGATATACATGTAGATGAGGTTGATATGAGCACATAGTGAATATTGCAATTATATTATCATTACTACATATATAATTCATTCCTCCCATTCTTCTTCTCTCAGGAGGAAGAATCAGGCATCCATCTTCTCTACTCTACCCCATCCTGCTACACCTACAACCTCAACGCTGCAAACAAGACATGGACGACCAAGAGGGAGGACTTCATGCCTTACGGCGACGCCCCTCACAACTTCTGGAGCGGGTACTTTGTGAGCCGCCCGGCCATCAAGGGATACGTCAGAGAGTCCAATAACATCCTCCAGGTAAAGCAACAAAATTAGAATTTTATTTATTATTAGAATGGACATTGAGAATATTTTGAAGGTGACACAACGGAATACATTTGCTCGTGTGACAATTGCTCCAGGCTTCATTTTTCATCTAAGATGTAGAGTTAGGGTTAGGTTTGCAAAATTAGGGTTTTATGTTAGGTTAAGGGATAGGTTTAGGGTAGGGTGTAGTGTTAATTTAGGGTAGAAATATTAGTTATTCGATAAGTGTATGGAATTTCCAGCAGAGGAGTCGTCAGTGGAGCTATTGTCATGGAATCTTTCTTGCAGAGGATAATCATATTTCCTCAAGTACGTCACACTGGACATACCGAGAACAATTCATTTTTGCAATTCATTGTAACTCCAAAATACAAATACATTGTAAGATAGTGCTGATAGAAATGTATGCATGCAATAATAATATTGTCATACTTACATCGTAAAACGGTTTAAAATCAGGGAAAGGAAAATTGGTGCAGATATCCATGTACGAGTAAAATATAGCAAATGGTTGCACTTCCCCCTTTTAAAACTGGAAAAGGTCTTAAGTTTTGGTGTAAATTATTCTACTGATTTATTTTCTGGTCATTTGTTGTTTTGCTTCAGATCAGGTTTGTTCATTTTTTTCTTCAAAATTTGTATGTTTGGTTCTTTCATTCAGGTGTGTAAACAGCTGGAGAGTCTCAAGAACACAAAGGCATCATCAGAACTACTGAGTGAGTAGGCAAACACAATTGATCTAACATACATGTAGGCACATAGGCAGGGAGGGGGATGTGTTGGATGCATCATGCCCAACCCACCCCTCCTCCCACCCCCTCCCCTCCCCTGAATTAAAAAAAACAAAACAAAACAAAACAAAAAAACTAAGAGCCAGATCTAAACATGGAAAGGTCCATTATAGGATGAGGATGTATTATAAGGAGACCATTTATCTCCAAACCAAAGTAATTGTTACATGAAATGTTTGTTTTCTTGACTTACACATCCACTGTAAAAGATCCTGGCTATCTGCCTGTACATATAAAACACCGCTGCTATAGAAATTTCAATTTTTAAAGCATTTTCATTTTATATAAAATTGCTCATTGATTTTCTTTTCTTTTCATAGAATTAACCCTAATAAGACTGGGGGGGGGGGGGGGGGGGGGGGGGGCCATCATGGCCCCCCTCGACATTTTCCGCGACCATTCCGCGGCAAGAAATTTTTTGACCGCGCCGCTTGCTGACTTTATACTTTCAAGTCTCGCGCATCTTTTGAAACCATTTTCGCGAAAATCGGTCATACCGTCACGACGCTGCACGTTTTTCAAAAATTTCCGTCAGACCGAAAACGACTCAAAAACGTGATTTTGTGTACAAAGTCAATGCAAATGGAGTTTTCTCACCTTATTCATAGAGATATGATTATTTTCACTTTTATTGGTTGAAATCAATTTATTTTAGTATTATTATGCTTCAAAATGGTTCTTCAATAATTTTTGCAAAAAAAAAAATGAAAAACAAAAGGTTGAAAAAACAAAGAAATACATAAGAAATTCATAAAACAATAAAATACATAAGAAATTAATTTCAATACTACAGTTTTTTCCTATACCGTGTGCAATAAGTATTGTCACCCCCTACATCATGCTTGTATTAAACTTGGTACTTAGAGGAGTAATGATTTCGGCTTTAAAACAAATATGCCAACTTAGCTGTAGAAATTACCTTTTGTTTGATGCATAGATGAACTTTGTGTGATGCGTATAAGTAGAGCAATGCTCGTTTGAACTTTCATGCATGAATTTAGAGATCTCGAACCTCCTTGCGTACATTGAAAAATGGTGGACAATAACGACAAGAGGAAGAAGGAAAGTACTGAGAGCAAAAGGAAATTAGCTAAAACTTGGAGAAAAGAAGGGAAACAAACAAAGAGATACCAAGTCTGCTTGGCAGGTCGAAAAGATGGGTTTAACATTGTTGCAAGGTCCGAGGAGATGGGGTGGAGAATAAGCATCGATCAGTTAGACCGATTTTACTGGATCAAGCTTAGAAAAAATTGGCGAGATCGTGGGTCCAGCGTCATTGACCCCCAGGGGGAAACTATTTCTGTTAAATTGCTATACTAGTTCTTATTGTAATGTTAACTGATATATTATAGGTCAAAACATTGTATTTATACCAATAAAATTCAGTCAAATACTGATTTATACTTCATTTTTGTATATTCTATGTAAGGGGCGACAATACTTATTGCACACGGTATAGTACAATCATTAGGAATGCTATAAGGAATAATAATACACAAAATTAGCATTCTAGGTGCTTTATTTTTTCAATTAGAGCAAAAAGTATGATTTCATGCATACATTAGCATAATTAATTCATATAAAATAAATCGAAATTATTTCGCAAAAATTAACAATGCAGTCTTGTAGATTACATGACACACTACCATCGTGCAAATTTTCGGCGCGGTCGCGCGATCGGCGGCCGAGATCTTAGGGGGGGGCCATCATGGCCCCCCCCCCCCCAGTCTTGACAGCTACGAAAACACCCCAGTCTTATTAGGGTTAATGCCACTTGTTCTACTTGTACGTGTGAGGATAAAGTGGAACTTAGCTGTAGGCCTAATAAATGCATTTTCCTCACCATTATAAGAAATGTTAATCTAATCTTATTTATTGATATTACCTATATTTCAGGAGAAGCTATGGCTGTAGCCCAACATCATGATGCTGTAACGTGAGTAGATTCATCAGTGATATGATTTTGACCTTTTAGCATGCTGGGTACTTTATTTTGACCTGTATGTAAGACATTCTTTGAAATATCTTTCCATTTTATTAGATTTAATTCATTAGTATGAATTAAAATTCAAAGTTGAAGGCCAAGGACTAATTTACCAAATTTTACAATGTAAACTAACACATGATATATTAAAATTAAATCGTAGAGAAGAGACCACATCCCTCCTCTCCCACCCTGTGACTTGTGTAACTCTATCTCAGGCAAGTTCTCAACATCTTCATCTTCCTGTATGTATGTATCCTGTAGACTCGTACTGCTTTTGAGATTGACACACACGTGATCAACAGGAATAATACAAAATAATACTAAGCAAATGATTTAGATATTGAATGTCCAAATGAATATTCTTGATATATATTCCTTGATGAAATCATTTAAATCTTGCTGTAATGATTCCTACATAAATAGATGCTACATTCAATAACTACAATTTTGTTTAAGGTCCTTATTTCCTATTACAAAAAAACATGAGTAGGTGTAATATTACTATTTAAAACAAAGTACTCAATTTAAACAATCTCTTTATTTTGTAGAGGTACAGAGAAGCAGCATGTAGCAGACGATTACGCAAAGAGGCTCTCTATTGGAAGGGTTGAATGTCAGGTAGAAAAAAGTGAAGTACTGTATACGAATATGAATTGTTCCCGGTGGTTTTATTTTCGTGGATTTCGCGACTTACTGAACGTGAAAAGTTCCTGATATTTCTGTACAAAGTGAATGCAAATACAATAGATTCGTGAAAATATACTCTCGCGAATTCCCTGTCTTGTAGCAAAATCACAAAAATATATGGACTTGAAATATATGGCATATACAGTAATTATCAGAAATGCAGCTACAATAAATTGACCAATTTTAGGGTCTTATATGAATTTGATATATAAGAAAGTACCCTACATGTATAATTATTAATTTTTATGTGATGTTTTTACTTTTTGTGAATTTGGAGAATCAGTCTTCAATAAAATTATCCACTATAGGGATGATTATAGCAATGAAAGCATTACTACAAGCCCAAAATCATGCTCCTGTGAATTTTCCTTCCTAATTTAAGATTATGAAAATTTAGGCTTAAACAGTAGTACAGAGATTGATATGTAAACATTTGTGTTTGTGACTATATCCATAACATTATAAATTCAACTCACATTCTTACATATTAAAATATAAAAAATGTTGGCATACATTGTACATTTAGCATACCAAATGTCATCTTAGTACTTTTGAAAACATATTATATTGATCAATATCACTGAATCCATATTAGTTCATTTCAATAAAACTTTGTTTTTGTGTACATTTTGGGTATGAACCATGCTGTTAACTGCATATTTTTTTAACAATTACATGTAGATCAATACTTATGAATTTACATGTAATACTACAATAAACCCCTTTCTTTGCTTTGTACAGGCATTAATCGGTGAAGCTCTGTCGAGTGACATCTCTCAGAAATCTGGTTTCAAGATGGATGCCACGTCCGATCATTGTAACTACGTCAACATTAGCATCTGCCCGACCTCAGAAGAACTGAGTTCTGTAAGTCTAAAGTCATAGCACCACATATTTTTAATTTCAATGTCTAACTGAATAATTACTGCTCCGCAAATTGGCATCAATTACTTTTTCTTTCACTGCTACAGATGTATGGAAAAAAAACATCCAGTGCATGAATTAATATTATAAGTTAAGAAGATATATTATGATCATTTTTTTTCTTCAGAAAAGCTTGATATCAGTCCCTATTCTTCTTTTCAAAATGCTCATAATGTTTTAATAGTTCATTTTGTATTCTAGATCAAATTAAATAATTATTCAAGTATTGAATTTGCCCTATAAATCAACATTTCCCACTGCCTTTTCAGTTTGCGATATTGGTGTAAAACTCCTTCCAGATATGGGTGAGCATCCATCACACAGCTTAGGTGTACATGTAATTATATGTATTTGACATGTTCTCATTGTCTTTTCAGTTCACAGTAGTGGTGTACAACCCCATTGCGCGCACAGTGATGTCACCTATCAGACTACCAGTCAACCAGGCTTCATATAATGTCATGGGCCCCAATGGAACAGTGGTAACTAGTCAGGTGAGCCAGGAGAGCACAACATGCTTGTTCATAGAAGTTTCAGTTTAATGCTTGAAATCTTAATTTTATTGCATTGAAGGGGCCAGAAATCATGGGGAAAATGATTGTGACCTTTGTGAACAGCTCTTTGACGAAGAGAGAGAGTTACTCAATCTGCGGCAATGACCGGTCAATGGGAAAAGTGATAGCTAGTCTTTGATTTATCCAAGGCTAACAAACTAACCAGAGGTAGACTAGACCAATGTTTTCTATTTTGAACTGTTTGAGCATTATACAAGTCATTCCTTTAATAGGGAACACAATGAGACCCATCAAGATTCTAATGTTAAAGTGTATATATTGTTGAGAAATGAAAGAACCTGAAGTCTTTGAATGGAAAAAGTACAGTGAACTTTGTGCTGTCCAAACATTTCTCACAATGAGTCTCACAGGCTCATATGACGGACAAGATATAATATACAAGTAAACAAGCCTTTTGCAAAGCTCTGTACTCTTCCATTTTGCCAATAGTTTCTCAGTTTCTGGCTCCTTTAATGTGCTTAACTATGATATTATTAACTAGAACACAACTCATGTTAAGCATGGTTGAAGGAGAACTGTGAAAGGAATAAATATATTTCTTATTTTATTCTGATGTTTATGTAGATTCAAGATGTGTCTATGAGTACTAAGAGTGTAAGGAGAGACAGAGGTAACGCAACCAAGGAGCTTATCTTCATGTCTACTGTACCACCCATGGGGTATATCACCTATCTCATCACTGTAGCATCGGCCAGTAAGAACATTTCTTATTTTATTGTGCTTTGTGGTTTCAAATCTAAATTTTAGTACTTGTACTTTGGAATTTTTCTTTTTTTACAAACTTGTGTGAAATAATGAATACTAGCTGAAAACAAGATATATGCTGATGGAATCCAACAAAATTGTTAAATTACCTGTCTACCAGTAGTCACTGTAGCGTCGAACAATAATATTTATCTGATTTCTATTTCATCATGTTTTATTCTTTGTGTTTTTCCTTATCTTGTTCTTCTCATTATTCTGGTAATTGTTGCTCTTTCTTTTCCTTGTTTTGTCTTGTACTTTTTCTACTGCTACTTGTTTTTTCTTCATTTTTATAAAATATCTGATGATAATAAATCATCTATCTAACTCTACTATTTTGAGTTACATTGCAAAATAACTAATATTATGAATTGTTAGAATTGCAATTGTCATCATCATCGTCATCTTGATTTTGCTTTCCTTTGTCTTCATTTACATGTTTTTTGATACATGTACTTCATACTTGTAGCATTGATTTATTCAACATGAAATCAGAGTGATCTGATGGCCTAAAACCACAGACAATAACAACAAGGGAAATGATGGTAAAAGGATATTTCTTTGAGGTGGATCATTTTTGCTTTGACTTTCACTGGATTACATGTATACATGTATGCTAAAGGTATTTGATATCATTGGAGAGCTTGGCATCTTCAGTTTTAGGAAATATACATGTAATGTATAAAATCAAAAAATAAAAAACTGGGTTTTCTTGATGTTTTGAACATTTTAAACTTTTGTCATGATCATCTTTATCTTACCGTACCTTTCCAGATTCTAAATCGCGTGAGAGACTGATCCGTGGTAGCCGTCCAGCCAAGTTTACAAACGGACCAAAACAAGATACTTCCATCTCTAATGAAGTGAGTTTTTATTAACGTTATTATTTATTTGAAAATATTACAGTTCATTAGACCTTGTGCATATGCCATCATTATCTTATAGTGCCCTCTCTCAGCGCATAGAGGAATACGCGTAAATGGAGTTGTCAGAGATGCGCCAGCTGCAGATCACAACTGCGTGCAAGGCAATGGCCTCAGCCTCTGATGAAGGCGTGATGATGTCAATGCATATTATGTACTAAATCATAACATGTTCAACATTGAAATTTTTGACAACCTATATTACATGTACATTAAAGGGAACCAAAACCCAAGGAAATAATCAATTTTATAAGAAAGAGCACATTAGAGGCGCAAATTTCAAAAAAAGTTTCATAAAAATCGGTTGTAAAATAAGAGAGTTAAGGAAGTTTGAAAAGTCTTGTTTTACCTTCTATGGGGATCCTCAAACTGGCAACATCGGCTTCAAAATGGCCAATTTTATGGACAACTCTCCATTTGTTTTGTACACAAATTTTTACCTCCTTCTGAGCTAAACATATGTTGTGTGAAATATATTTTCCATGACATATTTTGAGCTTAGAAGTAAATAAGACATATTTTGAAAGAAAATGGGGAAAATCTGAAAATTTGTGTACAAAACCAATGGAGAGTTGTCCATAAAATCTGCCATTTTGAAGCCGATGTTGCCAATTTGAGGATCCCCATAAAAGGTAAAACGAGACTTTTCAAACTTCCATCACTCACTTATTTTATAACCGATTTTGATGAATTTTTTAAAAATTGCCTCTCTCATTATGCTGAGCCTCTTCCAATGAAAGTGATTATATCCTTGGGTATTGGTTTCCTTTAAGTATGAAGGAATCAATGAAGGAAAACTAAACTCAATATCAAACAAGCTGTTTTGATAAAATGCAAAAAATCTTAGAGCAATGGATCAATGTTGAGATATCCAGAAAATAATGATTTTGACATTTTATTTCTTCTAGTTGCATAGCCCAAACAGTTTAATTTGTAGTTATCTTGTTATTTATCTTTTTCTAGTTTTTGAGCCTGAACTTTGATGGGTCCACTGGCCTCCTAAAATCCATGGCCAACTTGGGATCAAACACCAGCATCACCGTCAACCAATCTTTCTACTGGTATAACTCCAGCATTGGTAACAATGTATCCATACAAGCATCCGGGGCCTACATCTTCAGACCAAACACATCAGAAGCACATCCCCTGTTTGGAGGGAAGTCCGTTTTGATTAATGTTATTAAGGTTAGTCTAGTAACACTGTTCAAAAGGAGTTCATCCGGACAATGTCTATGATCAGGTCAGAGGCTCATTCTCTGCTCTGATGTGACGGGAGTTGGTTCTGATTAATATTATTAAGATGGGTCTAAGAATAAGTTTGTCCTTCTAACAATGTCTTGTCAGGCATCAGGGACCTACTGTTCAGACCTAACACATCAGAAGCACATCCCTTGTTTGGGAAGTCTGTTCTGATTAATGTTATCAAGGTATATGTAGGTCTTCAACTGTTAACCCTTTCGAGCCACATTCATTTGGAGCACAAAAATAGTAAATTTTTCTCTTTTTAGAAGTGATATTAAAGAATCTTGTATAGCATGAATAGTGGAAATTATTTCACATACATGATACAAGCAGTGTAATAACTGCTTATCAAATCATTTAGCCCCAGCATTGATGAGAAAGTGAATTGCTACGATTGTAAAGTTACTGTAAATTCAGAAATATTCTTGGTATTTTTAATACTTTTGGTGGATTTCGTGTTAATATCGACAGGCGCGAATTAAAAAAATATAGAATAGATTGTACATGTAGTAGAGTGAGCTATGCAAATTTAAGAACCTACGAATATCTTTTGATGTCGCCCACCTAAAAAAATAACAGCATTTACAGTATCCTATGGCAGGCAGAGGGTACAGAAACCAATGTTTAAAAGAGAGTTTGCCTCTTGATCTTGTAAGATATTACTAACATTTTCAGACCTAAAAGGTCACAGGCATATTCCCATGTGTGGAGGCCTGTTGGTGATCATTAACATTATCAAGGAAGATGTAGCCATAAGTCATTATGTTTTCTTCTTTTTTTCGTTTGTTTGTTTCTTGTTGTTGCAGGGTGATGTAGTACAGGAGGTCCAACAGCAATTCACACCATGGTTGAGTCAGGTGATAAGACTATACAAGGGTCAAAGTTCAGCAGAGTTCACATGGACAGTTGGCCCTATACCCATTGGGTGAGTTTTCATGATGATGTATGGTAGTTTTAAAAATGTAGAAGTAAGCACTTTTAAATTATTATTGATTAAAAAGTATCAAGTGCTTATTTCACACTGAGCTTTATGATGCTGGTAATATGTATGATAATTTACACTAAACGTCTTTATACATCAATTATATTTCAATTTCATGTTCATGTGTACAGTATTGAACCTATTCGAAATTGCCTTTTCGTTCAAACTTGCATTGCAAACTGGTGGTTTATGAAATGTATAGAAAAAAAACTTTTTAAATGATCTTCATATAAATTTTATTCTTATTTTCTTTTTTTTTCTATCTACTTTTCCACCATGTCCATGTTAAAGATGGTTTGGTAAATAGTATGAGGAAAGCTGATAGAAATTAGATTTGCAATTTTAAAACCAATTTTTCCCCTTTCTTCTTTGCTTCATAGTGATCACTCTCATACATCTGAGTAATTTTTTTGCTGGCAAGGATAATAGGATTACGGTTAGAAAAGCACTATTTAAAGTGAAGTATAATTGATATGAAACATAGTGCAAAATTTTGTGACAGTTAATTCAATCCTTTGATTTCTTTTTCTTCATGTCCTAGTGATGGTTTAGGAAAGGAGATCATAACTCGATTTGATACGAACATTGAGTCTGGTCAGACGTTCTACACAGACTCAAATGGCAGGCAGATACTCAAAAGAGTGTAAGTCCCCAATTATCTAATTCAATTCAACATGATTTTATTTTCCAAATCTTTTAAAAATATGCAATGCATATACATGATATAAAAATCTATACTCGATGATGTGAACAATTATTAAAATTTCTTTTTCCCTGTACGGTTTTTAGAGCCATAAGGAGGGGCAATTGATCTAAATCTTTCTCACATCTAGTGCCCTATCACAAGTCAAATTTAAATGGATCCCAAAGCTTTCACTTATGGGAAAATTGTAAACCCTTAAAACATGTAACCAAAGAGAATGCCCTCCTGTAATATGTCTTATCAAACATGGTTTTGAGAGTTGTTTTCAAAGCATGTGAATGAATGTCTATAGATACCACATAATATAGACTATAAGATCTATATAGACTATTTTCCATCCTTCAAATGCTGAAATATTTAGAAGAAAATATGGTGCTCTGCTTACAATGTACATTAAGCTGTGGATAAATAAATGAATGCCCTCCTGTACTATGTCTTATCAACATGGTTTTGAGAGTTGTTTTCAAAGCATGTGAATGAATGTCTATAGATGCCACAAAATACAGACTAGGAGATCTATAGAGACTATTTTCCATCCTTCAAATGCTATAAGGTTTTGACGAAAATTAGATGCTCTGCTTGCAATGTACATTAAGCTGTGGATATATAAATGAAATTATTCATATTTATCTTTCTTTGATCTTGCCATTTATTTTTAGTTTATATCGACGGGAAGACTTTCCTTATGTCAACAGTGAACCAGTAGCGGGCAACTATTATCCAATCAACAGCCGTATCTTTATCAATGTAAGTACGTTGCACCATCTGACTTTTCATTCTATAACCTTCGTGTGGGGGAGATGGGTTCGTGTTTTCAGGGGAGCATTTCATCAAAAGACTTGTCGGACATTTTATCCCACAAACTGTTACAAGCTACTGAAATGCTTGCATCTGATTGGCTGAGAGAAAATTTGTCGGATAAAATGTCCGACAAGTTCTTTGATGAAATGCCCCCCAGGTTAGATACAGATCCAGAGTGGTGTTTCACCAAGTCGTTCGCAGAGTTACGAATGACTTTGTAATTGACTGGAACAAGTTCTTGTGTGCACAACGAATGATCACCAGATGTTCTTAAAGTTGTTCGTAAATTACGAAACACCAACACCATCCAGGAATTTGTTGAGGGGGGAGGGGGAATCCCAACAATTTTTCTGATAGATCTGCCATCTAAAAAGTTGCCTTTCAGAACTTGCTGGTTGCAAATTCCTTTTGTAGTGATGGAAAGGGGGGGGGGGGGGGGAGGGTTCAGAAATCTGCTGTCCGGACCCATGCTTTAGCAAATTCATTTCAAGAAAATATCCCTACCAGGTACCCATTTGCCTCACCTGGGTCGGGGGTGGCAAATGTGATTTTCTAGATATTAAATTAATATCCTGTTAAATCATTTTGTGATGGAGCAGCTGCTGTTAACACACTGCAAGTGTTTACATTCTTCCTTACGATGAAACTTATGGTTCGTTAACGTTTTATATTTCAGGATACGATGTCTCAATTCACGGTGCTGACAGACCGGTCACAGGGTGGTAGCAGTCTCAGTAATGGCTCAGTGGAAATAATGGTATGTGGAAGAAGGAATTATCTCTTCTATTTTATGCATATTACTTACATTCTGTAATATACATGTATCTTTTGCTCACTTGCTTTTAGTACTAATTCATATTAATGAATTTTGTGCAATTAGATAATAATACAACATGTAAGTATGTCTTGTTGATCAAGATTTGAGATGTGATGGCTCAGTTAGAAGGGCAATGGTGACTGGTCTCATAATCTTGGTTCGAATCCAAATCAATGCTTCTTGTGAAAACCATTAAAGCCAAAGAAGAAATCCCTCAAATAGGAGTAAAAGCCATAGGTCCCCTAGTTGTTTAGTTCAAAGCATTTAATTGCTTCCTTCTTGACAGTCAGGTGAAGTGAACCAACCAATCAGTAATAAATGATAAAGTTATAGAGAATGAAATAATTCTGATTTCATTATCAACTACTTGACCGGGGTAATAATAATTGTAAAGAGCTTAGAGATGTCATTTGGCGCTATATAAGAAGCTATTATTATTATTATTATTATTACTTTCAATGTAGGCAGGTAAGTATAACATTTCCCCAACATTTACATTGTCAACATTCTTGTGATTTCTGAGCTCAATCTCATTTTCTAATTTTGATCTCAGATTCATCGCAGGATTCTCGTGGATGACAATAGAGGAGTTGGTGAACCCCTGAACGAGACTGGCCAGTTTGGAGATGGGCTCATTGTCCGAGGTACTCATACCGTTTCCTTGGCGACGCCCAAGAAGGCTCCCTACATCCAGCGTATGCTCGGAGAGGAGCTTTACATGAAGCCGTACTTCTATGTTTCCACGGCAACAGGAAATCAGACTCCAGTCTCTGTAAGTCTCCTCCTACTTCTTCCTTCTCCTCTACCAGTCCTTCTCTATTCTATTATCCCAGTTACACAATATTAGCTCCAGCTCCAAATTCTCCAGGCTTTATTTCTTCAAATATTTAGGATTAGAGTTACGTTAGGGTTTTATTTTAGGTTTCTTAACAGCGTTAGGTATAGTGTTTAGTCAAGGGCTGAAGTAAGTTATTTGTTTAGCATTTGGGATTGATTGCCGAGCGATTGTTGCTGGAACAAATGCTATGGAATCGATCTCCCAACCCTAGTCTAAATGGATATCATCAAAGGACTTGTCGGAGGTTTTATCCGACAAACTGTTATAAGCTACTGAAATGCTTGCATCTGATTGGCTGAGAGCAAATTTGTCGGATAAAATGTCCGACAAGTCCTTTGATGAAATGCCCCCCTGGTAGGAATGGAATGAGTGAACCTTACTGGTTGCCCTCATGCTTAAATGATACTTTGTGCCTCTGAATAGTTTACTAGAAAGATGGCGCATTACAAATGCTTTATCTTTTATTATTATTATTATTATTCTTGTTATTATTATTACTTTGGGATTAGGAAGGTGTTGGGGAAAACTTGGCCAGCTGATAATCACCCTACGTGGGGTTTTATAATTGTTCGGGTATTTTTGCACCCCTTTTAAAGAATATATATGTGTGTGTGTGTGTTTGTAAAACCATGTTTGCAACAAAAGAAGCAATCGTAAGGATGTCAATGTCACATTTTCTTTCTTTCTTTGGACTGTGATCGAGTCGAACTTGTCTTCTAAATTGCGTAAGTCTACGGTCTCTCCAAGTCATCTTCTCTAGTTTTTTTGCCAATCACAGGTCTTTTGTTTGATTCAAAGCTATTTTTACAGTCCCAACATATTTAGGCAAAGTTGACTGTATTAAATATTTAAATATCAATTATTTGTATTATGCAGGCATCTTTCATCAGTCAAGCTCTTCCATCCAACGTTCATCTCTTGACCTTAGAAGAGCTCAAACCTGGCGTGGTTCTCCTCAGGCTGGAACATCAGTTTGAGATTGCAGAGGATGCTACATACTCAAAACCAGTAACAGTGTCCCTCAAGGTATGTTCCAGACTCTCTTGCAACTCTCTTTGAATTGAATTATTGCATTTTATAATCCTTGTGCACTCAGAAGATCCTATTTACTCCAAACCTATATAACAGTGTTCCTGAAGGTACATGTATGTGTAGAGTTCAGACTCTCCTGTAACACTTTTTGAATTCTCGCATTTAGTTACCCTCTCAACTGGTTCAGTTACAAATGTACTACAGTTGCTCTCATGCATTGATTTTGGGATATGTGTCAACAACTAACGGTATCTCTAAAGTTCACTCTTTTGCAACCAGTTACATTGTATCTCTAAATCTACAGACTTCTAAATTTTATATATTTTTCTTAGCTCTCTCTGCCATTTCTATACTCACTCATCCTTTGTAACTATTCTTGGGATAATGCGGTGAGGTAGTTAAATATTGTTTTGATCGACCAAATCTCATTCCACAAAAACTCGTTCTTTTGGTAGTTGTTATGTATTTGGTGTTTTAACAAATGAACAAAGCAAATGGGGTTCCATCGTGATGGTGATGGAACCCCCTTTTCTTTGCTCATATTTTTATATTATTATAAGTATCTGGTGAGTTTCTTACATTGTCTCAATTTGCATTTGTGGTTTAAAACACTTATATGTATGTGGAAATAATGTTGAATATTTTCAAATTTTCCAATTCTAATTTTTTGTTTTCAATTTCAGAATACAAATTATCTTTAAATAGCACTTTAAATGACTTCAGCTTTTGTATTTTTCTGGATACAGGATCTGTTCAAACCCTTCAGTATTTCCACTGTGGATGAGCTCTCTCTAGCAGCCAATCAGCTCTTGAAGAGTGTGAATCGTCTTCAGTGGAGAATCGAGGGTAGTGCCACCACAACTCCAAAAGGTATGATACACAATCACTCATTGTATACCGGTACATATACATACTATAGAATCACTGACTGCCCAGAGGGACAAAGTTAAAATTTTGCCCAAAACTGATATTCCATGAGGGGTACATGTATGGTACTCTTTTCAGGTAACAGAGTGCTTCAGTTTGAATTGCAGTTCTGTTTCTTTTGTTTGCATTTTATTCCCTGTGTGAATTGTAGAAACATGTATTTTCTGTGAAAATGTGCTGGGCAATTTTTTTATTTGTTTTTTTAGGGGGGGGGGGGGAGAATTCACCCTTTCATCCTATAAAACCAATCAAGTGAAATAAATTTGTATTGAGTTGGGATTGAGATTAATGAAGTTATCTATGTTTCCTTAATATTGTACAATACAAATTGAGAGCTTTACCTTACATGTACTGTATGTACCAAGGCAAATTTGTATTCGTCTTCCATTGCCTGTTCACTGCGACATTTGTGGTTAATAAAATTTAGGTCTATGGTTAAAAGCAATCAAACATTCAATAAGTTGTCTGCAAATATATTTATTGATCAAGTTCATGTGGCAGTGGTTCAGTGGATGGAGTCCAATAATGTAGGTGAAATTTTCTTCCATTACATGTACAATTATGCATATTTTATTCAATCCGTGTTAGACTTCTACAAATTTATGATATACATGTCCCATCCATTTACATTCATGTTTGTTCATCTTTCCAGCTTTCAAGCCCATCCCAGTGACTGCACCTGATTACAATGTAACACTCAATCCAATGGACATCAGGACGTTCAATGTTACCGTCAGCAGACATTGAGGGGGGTGTTCGTCTATAGGTTTCAAACCTCTAAAAGTACACATGGTTTGCTACATTTTATGAGATGCAATATAGTCATGGCCATTTTAAAGATCTGTTTCTACCTATATGTATACTTATATGGAACTACAATGCATTGTAAAATCTGAGCTGTTCTCAAAGGATTGATAATAGCTTCTTTTTTTGGCATTAAGCCGTTTGTAAATTGAAGAAAATATGAACATCGTTGACTACACGTATTGCAATCAAAGACTGAAGCAAGTGCTTGAAAATGTTCCTTTGTATTTTGTTTAAAAAAATAAATACAATATTAAATCTATTCAATTTGATAGTTGTTTCTTATTTAGGACAGTATTATCAATAAGACTTTCAGTTACTTGTATAACTCCTTTAAGTAGATTTAAACACATGTATGATTTCTCAGGTGTTTTCATGATATTTATTGTTTGAATGTGATGAAATGTGCTTTTCAATTTGCCAATATTTCCTATACCTATTTGGTTGATTTTTTTATTGTGCTTTGTTCAGTTTCTATGTTTCTATGTAATGTTATCATCATTTTGTATAATTTTTTTTTTCAAGTGCATTTTAATATTCTTGTAAAGATTAAATTGCTCTTACTGTGTTGATGTCATTCAATGATAACAAGTGTTTGTCCAAAATTATTGATAGCATGAATTATAGGTGTTAGAAATAGAGAATATTGGAATCTTTTTAAAAGATTATAAAGTATGTAATAATGTACCAAGTTCTTGTATTGCTTTTGTAACATTTGTCTTTCTGTAATAATGCAGTTATTTAAGTGTCACTATTATATCATGTCTCCATATTTACAAAATACTTCAAAGTGTATCTTTGTTAACTCTAGTCTTCCATTGTCATTTATTAGTCCCAAACTACAAACACTATTTTGTAATCCTTTATCAGAACCTTATTGATTTTTTTTTTTGATTACTTTGCACTACGTTTGAGGTAAAACTTTATGAAACAAAATGAACTCAACATACACATAGTCTAGGAATGTATGGATGTCAATATGTTTTGGGTATCAAGATAAGTAAAGATACTATGTAAGATTATAAAATGCAGTTCACAATATTGAACACTTGCTTACTTTTTGTGTGGCAACTTTTGAAGCACCGAAATCTGTAATGAAATTGCAGTTTTGTCTTTAAAAATGATCATCTGTTTCTGAATTATAATAGCAATTGATAAAAGCATGTTCAATGAATTCGGTATGAGCACTTATTTTCTGGGAAACCAATATGCATTGAAACATATAAAGCAGCTAATAATTCTAGGCTCCCAAAGGTATTTGCGTTGGTTTTTACGCATGTGTTCTATTCAATAATCAAAATTAACAATGCCAAAACCAAAATCTTGAGCAATCCTCAAGTTCACATTCATGTGCCTTGAGCATGTGTGTATTTTGGGAAAAAAATGTTAACAATAATTGTTCCAATTACATGGAAAGAATCATTGTAATGAGGGAGTCAATTTTAAAAAGACATGTTTTGAAGATTGAAAAGGATATCCTTTAATTAAAAAAAATTGTGCTAATGATGTATCATATGATGGGCAATCATATATTTTGTTTGTCAATTTTTTTCTAAAATGAAAATAAGAAAGATTGCGTTCTTGTTTTCTTACTCGTTACTGCAGACAATGTTGTCAGTCAGTGTGCTGAAGGCATGATACACATTTACCTTGGGTGTCATAGTTGCATTGGCGGCGATCC
>CALNVZ010003433.1:35642877-35672945 GCA_940671915.1 Paracentrotus lividus
GATCCCGGGGGGGGGGGGGGGGGGACGTGTCTCCCCCCGATATTTTCTGTGGGATATCGTCCCCCTCGATTTTTAAAGCTGTACATATTTTTATTAGTGATTAGCTTGTGAGCTAAAAAGGTAAAGTTATGTCAAATACAATGCTAAATGTTATTTATAAGGCAAAATTTTCGGCTCGCACTTCGTGCTCGCAATATTTCATTAGTTTCTGCATAATGGCGAAGATGCGAATTTTGAGTGTATTATTTTTCACTTTCGGGTGTTTCCGTCCCCCCAGTCGTGACATGAATCGCCGCGCTTGCATAGTTGAGTTGTCTAAATCACTTTGCTAAGGCTGCAAATGTCAGAGCATAAATTTATTCTTTTTTACTTGGCAATGTCAGTTCATACTCAGTCACCATAGAGACGGGTAGAGTATGTTTCAATACTACATATTTTTCATCGTTTTGTGGGGGAGGGGGGAGTAAGGTGGGAAAATGACTCTAGATTGAGATGAGAATGTGAGTATCGTTTTTTCAAATTACTAAATATGACATGTAAAAAGATAATCAAATTAAGGGTATTAACCCTAAAAAGACTGGGGGGGGGGGGGGGCTCATTTCAGCCCCCCTCGACATTTTTTCGCGATAAATCGCAACGCGGAAAAAAAATTCGCCGAGACTCATGACTATTTTCTTTCAAGTCTCTCGCAACTTGAAACCAAATTTGCGATGCCGGCTACGCGGTTGCTCCAATATGTGATTTTGTGTACAAATCAATGCAAATTGTGTTTTTAGCCAAAATCATAAATGTGTAAATTCATAAAATCATAAAGATCTAGAGGGGGGGGGGGGGGGGGGCTCATTCAGCCCCCCAGTCTTTAGATGTGTCAAAATAGCCCAGTCTTTTTAGGGTTAATCGTGCTTGACCAAAATATTTGTAACCACTTAAGGCCCCATTCCAACGAAGTACTGTATATATGTAATATTCACTGGTGGAAAGGGGGAGGAAACGGGGTCCCCAAATTAAGAAAAAACAGGCATAAAACTACAAAATGGGCCGTTGCCCCCCCTTCCGAGTAAAAAAAACACAAAAAAAACACATTTTTTTTTTTTTTGACTTGCCAGTTTTGATACAGACTAAAATAGGGCATAGATTTTTGTCAACGCCGAAGGCTTTCAAAAGTAGGTCTTATAATACATATGTAGGTCGAAAAAATCCAATACCCCCGATTGACTCAAAGGTGGGGGGGGGGGGGGGGCTCATTTGAAGTGAAGTCATCTCAACAAATCGTGGAGTATACCCCCCTCCCGATAGACGCCCATCACTAAAACTGTGAATTCACATGATGAGATCATGCTTCTGGGAACGCGTTCCTGCATCGAACTTCACCATCAACAAAACATCGACATGTCTCGGATCCTCTCAAGAAATTTGTGTCCATCTGCAAAGAAGAAGAAGAAGAAGAGAAAAAGAAAAGAAAGAAGGTAACTCCGCCTTAGTTTGAATCTCTATGGACCATAAAAATCTGTTCAACTTAGGAGAAATTCGACTTATGAGAGGTAAGTAACACATGACTTGTATAAGCTGGACTGAAAAATTGCTTCGACTTAGGTGGTTATTCAACTAAATAAAAGGTCGACTTATGCAGAGTCGACTGTATGTACATAAATTTAATAGGGTAGGAGCTAGTTGAGATGAATGATGAAGAGACCGACATTATAGCCTATTTATGCAACTTAGGTGGATTTAGATTTTAAATGTCTTATTTTAAAGTCCCAGACCGGACCGAGAAATGAAAACCAAAATTACATATAAAACGAAAGCTAATGTTTCTTCCTAATACAACAATTCCCAATTTAAGCATTTTTATCTTCCATTTAGAAAGTATTTCATTAAAAAGGTGATCGAACCTCAACCAGGCCATCCCTCCCAAGTACTCGTAAAAGTACCCCTATTATATAATGCGGCTGATGACGTCAAAGAAGTTTAAGGGAATGCTGCTGCCAGGCATGATAGGGTTTCGGCTTTAGAAAACACGTTTGTATTGCTATGTCAGAACAATAGACCCCAAGTGTGCTAGAATTCTATTGTTCTGACATAGCAATACAAACGTGTTTTCTAAAGGCGAAACCCAATCATGCTTGGCAGTAGCATTCCCTTAAACTTCTTTGACGTCATCAGCCGCATTATATAATAGGGGTACTTTTACAAGTACTTGGGAGGGATGGCCTGGTTGAGGTTGGATCATCTTTTTATGAATACTGTTATGAAAATTTAATTTATTTTGGGGGTATTTATGTTATACGCCTACTTAGCTTTCAATCGATGTAAGGTTGTATTTACTCCGTCAACGGTCTTTAAGTCGCATTACTAGATATATATTTTTAGCATACTATGAAGTTCACATGTTTGGCCTTTATAGTACAGCTGTGAAACACTAATAGATGTATGTTATAAATATTTCATTAGCGATCTTTTCTCTCTCTCTCTTTTTTTATAATTTTTTTTTTAAATATATATATATTTTTTTTTAGAGGGGTTGTGTTTTATTTATTTATTCATTTTTTTTTTTTTTTTTTAAATCGGGCCTTAATGAATAGCTAAATATCTTACCATGATGATGTTGCCTTCAAAAGAACAATCTGTATCTCGTTTCTTCTTTATCTTCTTGCACCCTCTCTTCTTCACACAAACATCTGTGTATCCATCAAGGAGATATTGGCCAGGTGGACACGCCCATCCACTCACGCACATGCGCACACAGGGTCGAGAGCCACCGCGACGCTCATTGCGCAGGTCTGCACAGGTGGTTGATTGACAGGGAGAGAGACAACGCCTGAAATGAAGGTCACTCGTGATTGGACAGTCCTGGGGTGGGCGGGTCTTGCCTTCAAAATAAATCATAATGTTGTGAAGAAATATAGGATAAATGTCTTTAGAAGTTTATAAACATAAATGCCCCCATCACTTTCCTCGTCAAGATGGAGAAAAATGCCCAATATGGTTGTTTCTCCAAGGTGATTGACTTTTACTAATTTTCTTCGAGAGTGAAATCAAGTTAAAGAGAGGTTGACTTTGATTTGAATACATTTATGGGAATGAAATTGTATAGATTATGGGTTTATCTTATAAAAAGGCGTGGATAAAAACTTTCATAAAACGCACCTTATAAGTGAGCCTGTTTGTGAAAAGGTTCAGGAACACGGCCCTCAAATTAATACAAATGTTTTGATATTACAATGTAGCAGGCTTACCTGTTATAGGCATTCCATTACTATTAATCTCCTGATATCCCATTCCCATGGCAACATAGGCCAACAGAAAAATCAGCATGTATTTCGACATCATTCGTTCAGCATTCAGCAACAGTGCATACACAAATACAGAGATCCACTTTGATTCAAACTTACACGAATAAAAAGGAAGTTTCTCGTATCATTAAATGCAATGCACCAGTCATACTAGTGAGAAAGACTCCAGGCCGTTGCCATATCAGACAGACTCTTACATTAACATTAATGGTGAATTGGGAGTTAGTTGTGAGTCTGTATATGGTCCTATGGGAGATGTGACTGAGGATTATGCCATTACCAAGCGGATGCATACCTACGATTAAATTTCCTACTGAGAGGCAAATGGAAGTTAACCCAGTATTAACTCTTTGCCTACAATGGTCAAATTTAGTGAAATTTCATGTCTAACCAACTTGGATACAATCGTAATAGGCCTTATCAGTTTCTTCTTTATTGTTGATTTTAGTGCCGAAAAATACTTTTACTGATTGTTGTAAAGTAATTTCCAGTATTAAAGCCAAACAAGAGTCTTTCATATCGTTTAAAAAGATCAACAGAGAAAAAAAAAAAAATCCTTTTTATTCCACAAATTAATGTTGCATGCTAAGAATTAAACAATATGTGTTAATGCCCTTTTCGATCTGTGCAGAATTATTTAGTGGTTTTAAATGAACGGATGTATTTCCGTCCGACTGTGATATGAGAGTCAGTCAGACAGAGCGATGATATACACAATCTTTACAATTCAGAGTATTGGGTCTTTTCTCCTGATTATTGTTGGTCTGTAATTGACATCTTTCGTCTGACCGGGTATCGAAAAAGCATTTAAAATTATTTGAATTTTTCATGTTATTTTATATGGACGAAAAATAAAGATGAATCGAATCAGATTTAATTGAACAAGGGTGCTGTCAAATATATTGTCGCAGAATGATACTGGGTAAATTCTTGTTGACCTCGGGACAACCTTTCCGACTCCGGGTAACTATCATGGAATACTATCATGACATAAAATGTTGGGATAAAATCACCCGTTAATTAAAAAAAAAAAAAAAAAAAAAAAAAAAAAAAGCCCGAGCTTTTGATCCTACCAGAATCTTCGTCAAAGACAAGCTCGGGGCTGTTCATACCCAGGCTTACACAGGCGGGTAAAAATTATTTTGCAAAAAGGGGAATCATTCCATTTACATGATTTTAGAAGGGGGAAAAAAAGAAAAGGAAAAATAACTGTTCATAAGATAATCGTTGACTTGGTGGATTAAAAAAAAATATTTGTAAGGGTTAGTTTCTATAGGGATGGTGTACAAAGTGAGGGACTTTCCTTATTTTATGGTAAATATATTTTGTTTTGCCCCTACCATCCTTTATTTTTTCAACATAATATGGTTGGTTAATTTTACTCCTTGAAATTAAATTGGCCATCGCATTATTCTAATTTTAAAATCGAACCAAATGTTGTTTCCCAATTCTATCAGCAACTGAAATTAATATAATCATGATAATGATCCTTATCAACTAGAGGAAAATGCAGCACAAAAAAACGTTGTTCATTGACTGTTGCTATGAAAGGCAAACCCGTAGCAAATGTTGGAATCATCACCAGTAACCATTTTCAATACAGTATGCAAAGAATTTCAATAGCTTTTAAATCGGTCAATTGAACTTGAATAAAAGCGTTTACAGCAAGATTCACGCTTGTTTCGGGCAATGGCGGCAGCGGACTTGTACATAGATTTGATCTGATGTAGATGTATCAAATGGAACCAACACTGGTGTGGATATAAATCCCGGAAAATGGATTTTCTCCAGATGTTATTGGATAATAATCGGGTAAGTATTGACTGAGAACCAGCAATTTAATGTTTGTTATTATTGAAAGAGTAAAAGTCAGTGACTGCATGTTGTGTTTTTGGATTTGGCGCCTTTATAAAATGCACTTAAATCGGGTATATAACAATATAACAAAAGGCGGAATTTTCCAATGCTGCAACGTGTTATAGGCTATCACGAGTTCCTTAATGCCAATCCAGGAGAACCGTAGACTGAGGGGCCAAAATTTTAGGGGGAGGAAGAGGAGCTAAAAAAAGTCTCCCCCTAAAAATAAAATAAAAAAAGTGTCCTTTTGTGGGTTGATTAATTTATGGGACTGTTTTGTGCTCCCTATCTGCTTATAACATTCAACACTTATCTTTCTTTAAGACTGGGTTCAGTATTGAGTTGTTGACTTGATTAAACATTCACTTGGACACTAAATTTGTTGTCTGTTAATGATGTTTAAACATCAGAAAATTGCAACCATTTGTCACGCATAATATATAATTATCCATTATATATCTTGTTAGGCCTATACATTTTTTTTCTTTAGTGGAGGGAACAAAATCAAATATATATTCCAAATCTGTTAACATTATCATGATAGTTTTAATAATGCCTATTTTGTTCGAATATATTTTTTTCCTCATCAGAAAACAGAAAAAGATGAGCGCTTAAAATATGTGGAATACATTATACGCCAAGATCTTATTAAATATGGTGAACCTGGCAGCACTGTTAATGATGACCAGTCTTCTAAAAATCTACCAACAAGCACATCAACCGATGGACGCTTAGGTGAAAATGTGGACGAAACCTCTAAAGATGGTGTTGCAGGAGGCAAAGGTAATGATGCGTTGAATATCTATAATAGAGGAGAAATAGGTCCGAGCTATTCAAGAGGAAACGTTCCGGTCTTGGTTTCAGTTGTGCCAAGCACCGTAGGGCGAATGCAGACCGCACGCATAACAGCGACGCCAAACACCGAAGTTTCGCAGCGTCTACCAGCACCATTGAAGGCTTCGCCTACAAATCCAGATTCTGGGGGCTCAAACCACCTGGTGCGCGTGCCAGTTGCCGGAGCGGTCACCCTGTGCATCTTCGTGGAAGTTCTCTTCTTTGCCTTCTTAATTGCCTTCGTTATCATGCACGCCAGACGCATGATGAGGGACCGGAATGCCACCCAGGATGAAGTCGAATATGATCTCGAGAAGGGACACGTGAGCAATGACACTTCGTCTGGTGTTAGCTGCACCACTTCGACACCGTATTCCCGTCGAGGGTCGGTCTATCCTGGATTATGTAGCGCCCTCTCAGAGAACCTACACTGCATGATGCCGATGATGTCACCCATCGATTCCCTTGAACAGACCAAGAGGTGCACCTTCTCGGCTGGTACACCCGGTGGTATCCCCTCTGATGTCAAGCCTAAACAGATCCAAGTGAGTATAAAGGTTGACCGTCATCTTTAGATGTAACATTTTATAATTTATTCAATAAGGGCCTATAATCAACTGATAAATACCATAAAGATAACAATGAGGTGATGGATAAGTATGTATACTTAAAAATCATATTTACTTCGAGACATCGAGCCTTAGAAATTTTATTTTAACAGTCAAGCGTGACTTCGTAGAGAACAAGATTATTCTCTGGAAGTGTAGATCTTCGTTTCTTTGTAAGTAATTTATATTTATTTCAAATGTGTTGGCATATTTATATTGTTTCTTTCTCATTGCTTGATTTTAAACATTGTGTCGAAGGCGAGCTTGTCAGAGGACAGACAGCGTAGCAGCACCTGGCTTGACTTCTCCTCTGACACGAAGAGGGCTCTCTACTCCATGACGAGGTCAAGGTCAAGCCCTGAACACCTGGCCCCTCGATCATCGACATGTTCCAGTGCTGACCTGGTGGAGACCAACATTGGCCGGATCGACACGGGTATCTACAAGCGAGAGGAGCTCGCAGCAAAGTTCATCGGAAAATGGAAACAAAAGGGCAAGAAGGAAATTAGCAAATTGACATTTAAGGTCAGCTATGATAAGGAGATCGAGCTACTGACCGTGTTCGTCGACAGCGTGATCAACCTACCTAAAATACTCAAAGACGTAAGGCTTCTTCAATCGTTTTGTTATTGTTGTTTTTCGTTTCGTTGTTGTTGCAATCGTTTTCATTTCATTTCATTTATTCGTTCAAGGTACAGGTACATGTGGATAATTGGTTTGTTCACATTTTGTTTTTAACTCATTATCTTTTGAATACATAGAAATACATAGAATAGAATAGATTACATAGAAATAGTACAAACAAATCGAATTACCCCACTTATATAATTACAGTTTTTTCTAATACTTCCACCTGAGGTACATCGCAAATCTATTTTCGGTAGAAACTCACCCCTTTTTTTTTTTTTTTTTTTTTTTTCTATTCGTCTGTGTCCCTAAACCGCAAATTCAACACGATCTTCGTCTACCAAGCCAATAACAGTGACTATTCACCGTATAAGAGATTATATTCTTTCAAGTTATTTGATATCATCCTTTATCGTTTAACCTTTGTGTTTTTAATGTTGCTTATTGTGTTAGGCCTATATGTGATGAAATGATTTTTGAAGCTTTCAGGGATTTCGCCCAGAAAACTTAATATCATAGGGCCTAGAGGCCTGTCTAAAGTGTCATGTTGTGTTGTTTCAAAATGATTACCTAAACGACATATCATGTTTATTAGAACGTGAATCATTCGTTTCATTAGATTCAAACAACATTCGAAGTAGTGGTACTTGTTACCCAAAACACACAATAATCAATTCATCCGAACCTTTATCAAATCACGGCTATCAGTAAATCTAGGCTTTCGAGCAACAACTAAAAAACTACTAAAACCTCGGTTAGTGGTCGTCCAATTCGTGCTACTTCCACAGCAGGAATATGATAATGTGTGTCATAATTTTACAATAAAAGAGAGTACACAATATGACGAGCGAAAATTTATATTCTTGCATGTCAATATCAACCAGGGGAACGGAGATGTCTTTGTCAAGGTCGCCCTCGATCCCGATCACAAGCGGAGGTCAATGAACTCGAGTATTCGCCATGCCAGTAGCCGAAGTCCCGAGTTCAAGCAGAATTGCGCCTTCAGGATCGCACGCGGTGCCGTGAGTGAGATGCGTATTAAGGTAAGACCGACATAACCCGACCACCCCCACCCTACTCAGGGGGTCAACCGCACACGTATGGTCGTTCCGGATTCTCAGAGATATCCCTTATTCGGAGGGAAAGCCGTATCAAAATTACCTCCCCCCCCCCCCCCCCCCCATTACAGGCTTTTGGCGGGGAAGCTGCATCAAAATTACCCCCCTATTACAGGCTTTTGGAAGGGGAGCCAGCAAAATTACCACCTTTTCACAGGTTTTTTAACCATATTCGGGACCCTATTTCGGGATTTGTCCTCATAAATTGAAAACTAACCTAATAAAAAATAGGTCGGGAAAAAAAACTAAAGTACCCCAATTTGATTGATTTCTCGGGATTTTCCCCCTACCTATGTACCTGAGCCCCTAAAATATATCCCTTTCCCGGAGAAATCTGGAACTGGCAAACGTGTATAGTTGACCGCCTGAGTGGGAGGAGGGGGAGGGGGTGACCGGACCGTCCAGAGTTTTACATAATTTACCATTGGATATAATCCAGTCTTTCAAAATTAATAGACAAGTTGATTTCCAAAAGTTATCGGTGCACAAGGAAATTTGCAACGCTTTCTTTCGTTAAAAGCGTGCTATAATAAAATAGTTTTGATTTGTAATTTGAAAAGTAATATCACTGACATTGCTAATGACGGCATCTCACTTCGCAGAGACGTCTCTGCGACTCGCACACTCAGAGACGTATCTGATACTGAGATACCATCATAACGCATACCATTCTATGATTAATGTCGTTGATTAGTTGGTCACAGAAATTTTAAGACCACTTAGGAATCACTTGGAAGATCATAACAGTTTTATCCTTTACTTACTAGTTTGTAGAATATGTGTTATCCGTAGCTATGATGTGCGTCTACATTCTATCATCGTGACCATGGATGTTTCTTTGAACTTTATTTTATATCCCATTTTTAGTTTTCTGTGTGTGAATACGATCACTACTCCCATCCCATCGCCATTGGACGCGTCGACTATGCGCTGTCCAATCACGACTTCGATGGGGAAGAAGACAAGGTCATCCAACGTGACCTTGAGAAACCAGAGAAGGTATGCAACAAATTGACAGAGTGCAGTGTCGTATGATCTGATAATCATAATTGGTTTCAGCACACGAAATTTATGTTTGTACAATTTCAGAAGTGATTCATGTTGTTAATAATTATCCATTCTGCTGAATAAGTGTAACAATTTTGTCCCCAGTTTTATTGGGGACTGTCTTATTCTCAAGCGAATTGCTTATCATGTTGTCCTTCTTCGGCAAATGATACGTAATATTTATTATTATCTTGTCTTTCTTGAAAATATTTGATTATTATAGAATTGTCTTGACAATGTTTCATATCAGTAGATTTATTATTTTATCCGATGATGATTTGTTATCAAGAGAAAATATTGTACTTGCAAAAGAAAATAAAATTGAATTATAAATGATAATGGAAAACACCCCCTAGTCTATATTCGTAATGTTTTAGCATTCCCCCATATTGTCTATATTATTTGCAATGAGGTAGAAGATAGACAAGGGTTTATTCTAACGAACCCAAACATGTCAAAGAAAATGAAAAAATGTATGAAGCTGAGATATTAGTTACCATCACCCCCTCCTTTTTTTTTTAACTCAGGAAGAAGACGAATCGTCGATGGGTGATCTGATGGTCTCACTCACCTACCTACCCAATGCCGAGCGCGTCAACCTGATCATCATGAAAGCACGTAACGTACGACTACCGGAATGGGGAGACAAGGAAGTTGGACGATCAAGTAAGAACGTGAAGAATATAAAGGTGGCTGTATTATGAGAGCATTGCCCTGTAACAAAACAGAGATACGATTAATAGTAACTTTTAATACACAGATTACCATAGACTTAATTACGAGTAAAAGTATTAATCGCAAAATCGACCGTGTATTTTATGTTACAGTGCACGTATCTTGGGGCGGGGGCTGTAATAAAGGTGCCATGCCCCTGGGTAAACCAATATGATGACAAAGAAGTTAGCTTATTTGAGTGAGGAAAAAAAAAACCCTCAGCCAAATAGGGATTAAAAAAATACTAAAATGGTGCCAAAACGCTTAATAACCAATTATGCTTCTTTGAAATTTCTTACGACAGTAGCGCAGGGTTGCCAACATTGGTGGGCCCAGATACTCTAAGGAGGCTCAGGGACCAAATTCGTACTGTTTCACTAATGGTTTTTTGGCAAGATATTAACCTGAACTTTGGTATACCCATACCAGATGCATAATTATTTAATACAAGGTCATACAATTAAATTCCAATGTAATTTTACAACATTTGCCAGTGTTAAGGCTGGGGGTAGGCCGGATTCTTTCGAAAGAATTTCGGAAGCTGTGTTATATATTGGCATTTAGTATACAGACTCGATAAAAAGAATGCATTTGCAATCCATAAGATAGGTATTAAACAACATCCGCTTAAAAAAGCTCTGAAGAAATTATCATCAAATCTTAATATGAAGATAAATTGATTTTTGACAGGGATCGGGGAGGGGCCAAGCCCCCATGCAGTCCTTGGATGTCGCAACAGTGTATGTAAAAAATGTGTCAATTTTTATCTGTTGTCATCTGTTTACCTTTCATTCATTCAGTTCTTGATACCTTCGTGAAGATCACCATCATGAGATGTGGTAAGGTGATCAAGCACAAGAACACCAAGGTCGTCCGACGCTCCTGCTCTCCTGTCTTTAACGAAGCCTTCTCCATCGATCGAATGCGCCTCTCGGAAATGCCCGAATGCTGCTTCGTGCTCTCGTTGTGCGTTCGGCTCAACCAATTCCGAAGTCACCGCGTCATTGGGCGATGCGTAGTTGGAGGGAAAGACTGCGCCGTCGGTGACGGGTTGGCACACTGGAATGAAATGTCCGATACGCCACGGAGTATCGTGGCAAGATGGCATAAGATTAAGCAATAGTTGATAGGCTAGAAATTGCCTATGTATGAAATCAAGTAATGAATTGGTATCGGCTATGTACTTGTCAGAAAATCCAACGATGTGCTATGAAGTGTGTGGTAACATCAAGGTGACACGACATTTGCTCCTGCGACAATTGCTCCGGGCTTTATTTCGTCTAAGATATAGGGTTAGGGTTAGGGTTGTAATAGGGATTTATATTAGGTTTAGGGTTAGGTTTAGGGTAGGGTATAGTGTAAAGTCCCTGGTTGAAGTTAGTCATTCGATTAGTGTATGGAATTTATAGCGGAGTAATTGTCGCGGGAGCAAATGTCATGGAATCTCGAAGCTCTTTGTTTGTTTGTTTGTTTTTTCTTCCAATTTTAACCCCATGCTATATGCCGCAAGGATGTTTGGCCTGTTCCCAAACGTATACTGTTCAGATATTCTTATTCAGCTTGTCCTGTGCCATGTCACATAAAAGATACGGATTGATCGTTAGTCTATTGTAAATTGTGTACTAAGAATTAAAATCAATCGTAAGATTGATCGAATTAATCTCTTTTATGTTACAAGGCACAAAGCTCGGCCCAAGATCAATGTCACAGCTGATTGCAAACAACTGAGCTCAGTTGTAAACGATGTGACTGGAGATGATGTAATTTATTTCAATCAACTGTGACGTTGATCACAGGCCGAACTGTATATCTTCAAAATTTATTTTTTACAATAAAAACCGTTCGCGACAATTTGCGATACTTAACGAACTCTGACGATCTGTAACGAACCGCATGCACTACGTTCGCAAGCATTTAATTCTAATGTTAATGGTTCACAAACATTCGTATTAAGAAAATGCCATAAATCAGTAACATCACACAAGTTGATTAACTTGACGCACAAAAAAAGAAAAAAAAAAAAAAAAGAAAAGAAAAGAAAAAGCAGGCAAAAAAAATTATTATAAATGATACACAGAAGCACGAACTGTCGGGAAGTCGTTAAATTAGGCCCAGTAAACTTTGATAGAAGTAAAAACACAGTTTTCATAATAATTATCATATTCCATTTGAATAAAATTGATATTGCACATGTTTGTTTCATATTGTTCCCCAAAATTAATTTAATTTGGCAAAAAAAATTAAAATGGAACGGAACTTAATTCAAGAGACCACAAGAGACCACAAGAGACCATGAATGGATTTCAAATTTGACATTGGTTAACAGTCGACATGGGGGCATGGGACATCTAAGCATCGTCTGTAATGTCTGTTGAATGTTTTTTTTTTTCTTCTTCTTTTTTTTTCTTCAGTTGACCAAACACGTGATTCGCCGCTAATCTCCCTTTTAATTATCAAGTTATATTCGAACTTTGTAATATCCAAACCGTTATAAGTTCTCTGAGCCTCCTTTTTTTTCTTCTTCCATTTGCAAAAGAACCTTGAAACATGCTTTAGCATCTTTAAATGCTACTTTCCCCATTATAAATACACAATACATGTTTATTTACCCCACTTGAAAACACCCGCTACTATATATGTCAAGCAAACTTTTGGTTGGGTTCTGCAAACAATCGATGATTCTATGGTATCCAGTAGGATCGATACTATTTTCTTCCGGACAGAACACCGTTCCCGAAAACTTGGGTTTTTGAGGTCAGACAATTTTTTTTCTTCAAATTGTTTAGCAGCTACTGAATTCGCTCAGCAAATTGGTTTTTCATTTAAGGGTGCCAATAGAATAAGTTGTTACATAACGTCTGAACAATGAAATAGCCATGTGAGTGTACAGAGGTGTATCTGTGTAAACATTTCTTCCGATACACCTATCTTTTGCGTTTAGAGCGTGAAAATCATTCGGGGATATACCTTTGGATTATTCCGTAAAAATAAAAACTTCTTTTTGTACATGAATTAAAGAAGTTCTGCTAGGATGTAACAGCACACTCGACAATAAATGGTGTCTTTGATTGAAGAAAATGATGATTGCTGCACTGTGGGGCAGAAAAATATAATCTTATCGAACTAATGTTTAGTTCCCCGATAAAATGCTTTGATTTCTAAATCAGTTGACATATTTTTTCTTCAGAACGCTTGCTTCTCTGAAAAAAAAATGTATGTGTATAAGAATAGGAAAAGACACGAATTGTAATATTAAGTGATTTTTCTTTAAATGAGTACATGCAATTCTGAGGCATTTGGTGCTAATAACATTTGACAATAAACTATAATACAATACAGTCAAAACGATGTAGGCTAATTGTGATGATTACTGAATCCGCTTGAAAGTTTTATGTCTATGAAAGCAATGATGCATGTTAATATCTAGTTTGTGTTCTCTTCCGGCAAAGAGTCAATCTTTACTCTTCTTACCAACTAAACATTTGTAAATCTTCCAGCTCAATTTCAGGATGTTAAATCGGCTGTATGACCTGAACACGACCTGAAGGCGATCTGACCCCCATTATATTCATATATCGAGTGAGTCAGAAAAAAACTAAACTCCTAGAAAAATGTCAATAAAAAGAAAACCAATTTATAAACCCCAATTTATTATACATATTCCGAAAGAGCAACTCTTTCCGCATCTTTTGGTACCAAATTTGTATTATACGCTTGGATGAACACGGTGCATTGTTTGCGAACATGTAAATATCGAATTGTGCTAAAGTGGGAGTAAAATAAAAACAACAAAAAGCTATTAAAAAAAAAAAGAGCAACTAAATCCTGATTAAAATAACTTTTTAACAGAAATGTCTTGCGCTAAATAACTCGGCAGGGGTGTTGTTACACATATCGACTACATTTTGTGTGAAAATGAGATACATCTGTAGAGTCAGGCATGAGTGAGCACACGTCAAATACAAAACAATCACTTTTCAAAAGTATTAAGAGGCCTTTTTAGGTCTGTCAGTGGCAATTTACTCTTTGATGTGTACTCATTCGTGGATTAGAACTACGAATCAATTTAATTTTTTTCACATAATCTAGTCGATAACTGTAACAACACACTTGCCAAGTTATTTGGCTCAAAACAGTTTCCATAAAAAGTTATGCTATCCTATTCAGGATGGAGTTGCTTTTTTGTTCGCTTTTGTTGTTTCAATCTTATCTCCTCTCTTGCACAATTCAAAATTGACATGTTCGCAAACAGTGTGTTGTGTTCATCTAAGCATAAAAGAACCACACAACAATGGTACCAGAAGATGCGGGAGAAGTAATTTTTTCGGGATATGTATAATAATTTGGGATGGTTTTCTTTTTATTGACATTTTTCTAGGTGTCTAGTTTTTTTTCTGACTCACTCGGTATAGGGCATGCATCCTATGCAGCTAACTGGGAGACAAACAAATAGACAAAGACAAACTGACAAATTAATACAGAGCGAAATAGAAAAAAGGAAGAGAGAAAGAAGAGAGCATTGGGAGAGAGGGAAGAGGAAGTGAGAAAGAGGAAAAGGAGAAGGACAGGGAAAACTAAAATAAATGGGAAAGAACACCAAGTTGTTTTCAGTTTTTACAGCGCTGCCATTCATAATTAAATATTTACGACATAAGTGATCATGGAGATGTTTTACGATAAGGCGGCAAAATAGCTGAAGTCCTACATTTTTTATCTAGTCATTTCCTATGAATCATAATTTATCTTTCTGACAGAAATTTATTTTCATACGGTGATTTGTTCATGAATTTTACCAAGGCGCATGTATTTATATAGTTTATTTATTTTGATCTTTACTGTTTTTCGTCATATCTTGTGACGTGCTTTTATTTTAGTCATTTAATATATATATTAATCATTAAGCTTAATCATTATTATACGGTATCATATTCACAAGATAACGGTATGCTCGACTTAATTGAGTCGATCAGGTCAGGCCCCTGGCATGCCTGCGTACCTGTAGGCAGAAGCAGTCGTAGTGATAGTATTAGATAATCCCAATTGTGTCTCGTGCTGTCATCTCTAAGGATTGTCTTGAGAGTGTTTGCGGATGGGCTGTCAATACAGAAACCTCATCGATCCCTATAACCCAAGGGGTGTCCCAGAATAGAAATCGATGAGATACGCGTACCGCTATTCACTTTAGGTCCATCTAAGTCATTTGTCAGTGGGAAAATGAACTTATGGTTTGAAGACGCACAAAGAACGCTACTTTTATCGAATTGACAAGCGCTGTTACTTGTATACTTTTATACCTTTACCGCCAACGCGCCAATCTTTGTTTCGCATGTTCACTTGTTGACAATCTGTAGTGGAACAGGGACTGGGGTAACATGCTGTATTTACTTTTAAAAAAAGACAGACACAACCCATGTAACTGCACCGGACATACGTGATTTTCATTGGGCAGCTTTCTATGAGTAAACATACATTTTGTTTTAACCTTGAACTGATGCAATGATAGATCTTTCAGTCATAAGACAAGTCCGATAATTATGGCGGAGAAAATTGAGGAGGAGCAATCTGCGAGTTCCAAACAGAACCTGACGTGTCCGTTATGTCTTGATATCTTTGACGACGCAACCATCTTGACTTTATGCGGACATACCTTCTGTCGGAAATGCCTGAAGAACTACGACCTGACATACCCAGACATTGACCACATGGTCTGTCCTCTTTGTAGGACAATCACGAATTTGTCGTCGAACCGCATCGATGATCTCCTTACCAATGCGACGGTCAACGGACTCGTAGACGACTACTACGTCAAGTCCGGGGGAGTTCATGCAGTCCGTGAAAAGCGTCCCAAGTGCACTACTTGTAAACTTCAGTGCGAGGCTGTCTCATTCTGCAGAACCTGTAATAACTATATGTGTGATAAGTGTAGCTTAGGCCATGAGCAGCTAACCTTGTTCTTTGAAGGTCATGAAATCATATCCATAGAGGATATTATCCAAGGGAATGTCAGTATCTGTCAATATTCAACTGAGAAGTGCTTCATTCATAAACATGAGAATAAAGATATGTTCTGTGAGGATTGCAAAGTTCCTGTTCATCACAAATGCTTGATCGTCGGTCATCAAAATCACAAGATCAAGAATCTTGTGGACTTCGAGCAGGACTTACGACTTAAGGTTAGTTTTTTCCCCCTCCATGATAATGTTTGTGTGTGGATAGCTGATTTAAATTGGGTAAATCGACTTTAGGTGAATTATAGTGTGCAAAGTTAAGCAAGGGTTCCCTCCATCTGTCTTTCATCCCCTGTTTCTTTCGTTCTATCACAATGTTATAAGAGAAAGCGGAAAAGGTAGGGAGAAGAAACAAATGAAAGAGGGCAATGACGAGAAGACGAGAAAGAAGGGGGGGGGGGAATAATGAAGATAAGGGCAACACGTGCAGATTGAATAATTTGAAACCAAATAAAATATAAATGACTGTTGGCCTATAATTTTCCATTAATTTTGACGGCTAGAAGGATTGTAAAAAAAATCTTCAAGTTACTTGTTCACGTCACCATAACGATTTCATTGAAAAAACAATATATACTTTATGATGTAAAAAACTGAGCAATGCAAAGAAATTTGGCCGTCTCTGAAGCATTGAAAGAAAGTAAATGCGTAGACGAGACATTTACTTTTACTGAGAAAAGGGAGACCGGCGTCTGAAATCGAACCCTGTAACTGGCTACGCAATTATTTTTCCAAATTGAATTATTTTGAAAGTACATGTACATTATAATAATGTTTATGAATATATGAAGATAAATTCGAAAATGTCCAGGTCCATTCATAAAATAAAATAAATCCCCCAAAATAACAAAAATACCCCCCCCCCCAAAAAAAAAAAAACAAACAAACAAACAAACAACAAAACAAAACGAAAAAAAAAACCCTGTAATATTGTACTATAAAAAATTATGTAAATTATAGTTCCGGGAGATTACAATTAGCAATAAAAGACCTCCAGTAATGCATCGCATTTATCTGAAAAGGGTGAAGGTAGAGGACAAGATCGCAATTTCAGAAAAATGACAAAATAGCATATTGCGCTCCCGCGCGCGGGATCATAACGCAAATTGTAGATTTCGAAACTTAGTTGACCATTCGATATTTTCTTTTTATCTTATCGTAGTTTTTTTTTAGTTTGTATACATAATTTGTAAGTTTGATTTAGAAGGGGAGGGTAAAACCATTTTATTTTCGAAGGGGTTATGAATAATTGCACCTCCGCTTGGATTGAGTAATGACTATCCGATTCTGGATTAGCTATTAGCTATATATTTGTCTCTCCTTGTACTTGTATATCTATAACGCTAAAGCATGATATTATTTTGACCTTTCGATGATTATTTTATAGATGAACGATCTTATCCAGCATTGTACTGCCAAGAAGTCAGAACTGGAGAAGAACATCGAGAACGTGGAAGCACAACGCCATGAGGTACACACCTTTATGCTAAAACTGCAGGAAGATGTCGTTCAAGCCTACAACATCAAGGCAAAGAGGCTTGATCAAAACCAGCGAACTCTCATTGAGGAAATCGATGAGTTAAAACGAAGTTTTAATGACGATCTCGACGCTCTGAAGTCAATAAATCGACAGCGGATTAAGCGCATGTGTAGTTCGATGACACTGGCGGATAATGGCAGATTAGGTCGTCTTGAGATGGACAGTCTATCTGCTCACACCTCGCTTGATGACATGCCAAAGGAGGCTTCGGCTGCAGTCGCAATGGTGCACACACATAAGAAGAAAGTGAAGCTTGCAGATGATTCTAGTCAGATGGACGTACAGTATGCATCAGAAGCTGATCAAGGGGCTACACAGGCGGACACTTCTGATCACACTTCTGCGGCTGCAGAAGAAACGGCGAATACTAGGAGGTTTATGTCTGCAGAAGCAACTTGTCTTGATCTAGGGAACATCTCAGAAACTGATCCCGAGTTACAAGTCATTCAATGTGTTGATCTTAGGGGCTGGATGAATGGAATGACCTTATACTCCAATGACAGTGTGGCTGTTACCTATGGCTATAGTACACATGGCATAGATATCATTAATCTAGCTGGCAACATGCAACAGTATACGAACATACCAAGCGATGTGAAGGGTTTAGATCTTGTGTTTCAACAAGGCAGGTCGGTATGGGTATCAACCGGTAACGAAGCACATGAATTCTCTTCCAGCGGTTCCATGACATCAACCATTCGTGTGAAAGGCAATGAATACTCACTGAAGCTAAACCGAAGTCCATCAGATGAAATCATCGTAACTTACTATCATGGTAAACAAGTCAACATCTATGACCCAACGGGAACCACACTCAGACGCACTTTTCGAACAGAACACGAGACATGGCAGGCATCTGCAACCAGTTCAGGTTTGATTGTTACGAGTTCTTGTGATTACAATCCGAGCATGGTAACGATCTATGACAGGGATGGCAATGCTGGAGAACCTCTACAAGCTCCAAGTGATGTCTACCTGTATGCTGCTGTGGATGAGCAGGACAGGGTGTACGTAGCAAGTGTTGATTGTAAATCAAGTAAGGTTGTGATCAGGCTGTATGACATTGATGGTCTGAACCTCAAGGAGAGAGTTCAGTTCAATACACTTAACCTTAAACTAGGGAGAAGCTGGTGTTACTTGATTTCCCTCTCCCCAGAGTTGCTTGCATTTGGTTGTGACAAAAAGTTGTATTTCTTCAAAATATCACATTAGTCGATGGTGTTAGAATCTCAAAGGGTACTATAAGTTTAATAGACAATGTTCTCGAATCTCAAAGAGTATGGAAAACAGAAACTGATAAAGATACAGATCGTAAAAAGATTTGGGAAAGTCGGATAGAATAATGTAAAGATATGAATGGTTTCATTCCATCAAAATAGTTAATTGCCATGACATATAATGACATTGTCGTAGGGGCAGACTTTATGCACTTTTCATTATCTAAATGTCATGAATGCCTATGCATATTACCGTGTACAAGCGCGGCGATTTCGTGTCACGACTGGGGGGGGGGGACGGAAACACCCGAAAGTGAAAAATAATACACTCAAAATTCGCATACTTTGCACATTATGCAGAAACTAATGAAAATGTTTGCGAGCGCGAAGCGCGAGCCGAAAATTTTGCTTTATAATAACATTTAGCATTGTATTTGACATACATTTTACCTCTTTATTAGCTTCACAAACTAATCACTACATAAAAATATGTTGAGCTTTAAAAATCGAGGGGGGGGGGACGATCCCCCCAGAAAAAAAATCGAGGGGGGGGGGGGGGGGGGACACGTCCCCCCGTCCCCCCGGGATCGCCGCCAATGACCGTGTATACTGCAACATGTTATACGGTATGCACATAGAAAATCAGTCAACTTCCATCAACAGAAAATGCGTTTTCAGCTCATACAAAAAAGATAATATAATTATTTTTGTTCTGTCTTGTTTTGTTTTGTTTAAATTTGTAATGGCTGATACATGCAATAACTTATTTCCATCAATATAGTTTGCGCAAAGGCAGAAAAAAAAATTACCAAAGGAAATGAAAATTTATAAAAGACAATTATATATAAAAAAAGAAACATGGCAATCCTCCCCCTTGACATGACATCACAGCCTTATGAACATGTTGTCAATTTGGCATAATAATCAGCTATCATAGATCATAAAACATTTTAATAACTTGTATATTATTTGTCTGATTTTCTAAATCCTGTTTTTAATTTTTCCTCTAGTTCTTCTGCTTGGAAACAAAAACAATCAGATCCACCTTGTTTCTAGTATTTAACTGATTTATAATGCGTGAAATAAGAATAAATCTCCGAACCAGGAAAGATTCGATACTAAACCTTTATCCTGGCATTGGGAGACTACACCACTACGGATTGATCCATGAGATAGAAACGAAAATGTTTGTTTTACGTTACATTTTGTTCTTTTGTCCAATATGAGGGTTGTTGATGTTGATGAGTGTGTGTTTCATTTTGAGCGTGACTTTTGTGTTTTGTGGCTGGGGAAATTTTATTGTGCGCTTATAAATATAGGCCTGTAATTTCATTTTGTTTAGGTGCCTTAATTCTCAGCTTGTACAAGAATCCCTCTACATTTTTTAAAGATATATTTTTAATTTGTCAGACATTTTTATGGAGGATGAATATATTTTGAAATGAAATGAATCAAATTGATATATTCCAAGTCTTTCACATTCTGACTCGTAAATCCAGGATAAAAGCGTGCTTCCCGTTTTTTAAAGTATACAATAATATATTCCAAAATACATAAAAAGAAATACATAAAAATGCATTAAAAGAAATAATCTTTTAGAGAGATTGTTTTACGCTTCATTTTTGATATTTCTTATGTTGATTTTAGGGTAATGTGTGTGGTTGTGTGTGATTTTGGTTATTTTGACTCTAGTCCAGTAGATGGTCCCATAGGCCATGTACAAGACCCGGAAAAGTATTTTAGTACAAGGTTTTTTGGTTGATAGGTGTTCTATATGGGTATTTCAGAAAATCCAGCTTGGCAACCTTGGGCAACTTTTTTTATTTGCATAATTAGAATAATGACCTAATTAGCATAGTTTGTGTATGGAATATCTGTCTAATCGTGGTTATTCCTTTTAGTTAATGTAGAAAACCTGAATATTGTGTAATAAAACATTGTAAAGCACTTTTATTGAAGACATCCCATTGATTTATGAGATTAAACATTATGTAGATGAGCCTGGTCAGTTAAGAGTGAGCACTGAGGTGAAAATTTAATATTAAGATTTAGGGGATGAAAGTATTTTCAGGACTTAGACTAACATCTCAAGTTGTTGAAATACGATTTTCAGAGACATGCAATGATGAGAAGCTCTTAAAATATATCAATTTTCTACGGGGTTCCTAAAAATAATGTCACGGACGGACATTTTTCAGTAAAAGTAAAATAAGTCTCAGTTCAATATCTACACAACTTTTAATATTTTCTTTACTGATACAGAAAGGTTGAAAGTATTTCGAAACAAATCAAGAAAAAAATAGAAATTAAAACTGGGGATATAATTCTGTGCGATAAATTTAAACATTTTGATCAAAAAAATGTCCGTCCGTGACAAAAAAAAAAAAAAAAAATCAGAACATATTTCCCCCTTTGTTATTGCTTTTTTAAATTAAAATCATGCAAAACTATCTCCCATTACAAGACCTTTGCTATGTATGAATTATACTTTTATCAATTGTGATGCATTTATTTCATATAAATTTGAAATTTTGTCCGTCCGTGACATTTTTTGTCACGGACGGACAAATCAGTACTGAAATGCAATATGCTGCACTGGTTTTGGGTGAAAGTAATTGTTTCAATTACACCCGGTAATTATTTTGAATTAAACCCTCAATTTCATTCAAATTAGATTGCATGAAATCACAATCATATACATTACCCCCCATACAATACAATACAAAATTCTCTTTAATAACGCACAAATACATGTACATGTATGCAGGCGCAAATCCAGGATTTCCCGATTTTTTTTCTTCAAGATTTTAGATTTTGGACACCCAAAGTTTTACATGATACTCCAGTCAAGCAAAAATGTACGCTAAAAATGTTCACATCACTGTTCTTGTGGAGGGGGTGGCAGATTAAAAAAAAAAAAGAAGACCTTCTCCCGTCCAATATGTCACCCTTATTTTAAAAATAAAATTATTGGGTAGGGCTATGTATTTTTTTTTTTATTTTTTATTTATTTTTTTTTTTGGGGGGGGAGGTGAGGTGGACCCACCAGGACACACCTTGATCCACGTTTGACTTGCAAACCTTCGTTCTGATTATTTATCGAATTGTATTACAGTGGATTACAGGACAAGCAAAAGCGTACAGTAAAAAAAATTTCAGTCACATCAGTGAAAATTACTCCGGGTGGGGGGGGGGGTAGGTGTGAAAAAATGACCTTTGTCCGCCAAATGTATCATCCTTATTTAAATACAGCATTGAGTAGCGGAGGGTTTTTCATTTCATTTCATTGTTTATTTATTTATTTTTTTAATTTTTTGTGGAGAGGGGGGGGGGTTGGGATTGGGAAGGACCCCCTGGATCCGCGTTTGACTTTAAAACGTTAATTCGGATCGGTTGTTGAATTGTATTACCGTGGAATTTTAATATTCTTTGACGGAAAAGTTGATTTTTGCAACAGTTTCCCTATGATGTCCGTCCGTGACAACGAAATGTCCGTCCGTGACACTGAAAATGTCCGTCCGTGACAAAATGTTTTTAGCCGTCAATAAAAAGTGGAGCTTTTATCAAAATGATTTTTACATGGCAGCGAAGTAAAATTACTTGGCTATTGTATGATATGTTATTTGTTTAACAATGGCAATTATTTTAGATAGAAATGCTAAAAGAGTCATGAGAAGTCAGGAAACCCATTTCTATCGCGTCCGTCCGTGACATTGAACATTTTAAGGATTTTATTCTTAGCATGTATCCATGGCAACAAAATGTTGCCATCATTTGGCACATCCAGTGGTACCCTTCACTCTAAGAAAATCTCAATATTTCTCATGATTTACTTCTCACGGGCTGTCAAACTTTGAAAATTTGCAAAATGTCCGTCCGTGACAAACTGACCAGGCTCAGATATAATATAATAAGCATAATATGAACAATGGCCTAATTAGCATATCATTTGTAATATGGAATATGAGGTTGATCTTAATTAAAGAATCCTGGAAATGTGAATAAAAAGGCTTTTTATTGGTACGCTATAACAAGGAATTAATTTATGACAATATATTTTATTTGTACAGGTAAGATTTGCTTTGGTATTTAATTAGTATATTCATGACAATGAGCTAATTATGCATAGGCTAACAAAGACAAACAACAACAATAACAAAGAATATGAGGTTAATCTTAATTAAAAAATCCTGGAAATGTGAATAAAAAGGCTTTTTAATGGTACGCTATAACAAGGAATTAATTTATGACAATGTATTTTATTTGTACAGGTAAGATTTGCTTTGGTATTTAATTAGTATATTCATCACAATGAGCTCATTATGCATAGGCTAACAAAGACAAAATAAAGCAAGGACACAAAACAAACATTAATAATATGAAAACAGGAAGATTGTCAATTACATTTTTCATAATATTGATGCTTATTTCTTACTTTTAGTTTATTTCGTCTTTGTTAGCCGATTCATTTTTGCATAATATTGATGCTTATTTCTTACTTTTAGTTTATTTTGTCTTTGTTAGCCGATTCACGCCACACTGTAAGAAAAAATTAAACAAGATGTTTAAAAACTTAAACAACTGCGTGTTAACCGGTGAATTGCACAGCGTTGTTTAGAAATTAAACAACCTGTAGTTGTTTAAAATTTTAACACTCTTGTTGTTTAAAAGTTTAAAACAACCTGTTGTTTAAAATACCAACAGTGTACTAATGTGTAAGGCATAAGTCCTTCGCCATGATTGAAATGATGCGCCGATTTACCTTGCATGTAACGAATGATGCCATTAGCTCATGACTATCACGTGACATTTGCCTCGGCCTGTTTACACAAAACTGTTAAATATCTAAACTCTAATCTCTAAACAGGTATTTTTTAAGGCTATAAAACCACACTTTTCTGGTTTTAAACAACAATGTTTAAATATTAAACAAGCTTGTTTAACTTTTAAACCAACATTTCTTTAAACAGCGAATTTTTTATACCGCGTTGTAACAGTGCATTATTGCATTTGATCCCTCATAGCGTGCCATAGGCTAGTGGTAAATGCAGAGCGAATTCCTGCGTAGCCTTTTTGTGTCCTTCACAAAATTGGCATTGCCTCATTGAAGGATGCATCATTTTCTAACTGTTTTGTGTCCATAACAGTTGAGGATATGAGCTTTCTCTACATATAAATCTCTCCCCCCCCCCAACAACCAAATATTTTCTTATTTGGTAGCCGTTCAAAGTGTATGTTCTTTCTCAGCCTGATAATGCATTGAAGTGACTTACAATGTGCATTACATAGTGTTCAGTCTCTGTAGATAAACGAATGAAACTGAATCACATATAGCATTAAGCAATAAGCATATTATCTCATTGTGATGAATTTGCTAATTAAAAACAAAACAATTCTTACAATGAAAAAAATCTCATAAATCTATATAGAGACCCATTAAAAAGCCGTTTTATTCACGTTTCGGGATTCTTTAATTACGATTAGCCCATATTCCATATAACCTAATTATATGCTAATCAGGTCATTTCGAATTATGCTAATTATATTATATCTATATAACATAATTATTATCTCATAATCATGGATGTCTTTATAAAAGTGATTTACTATATAATAGTGCTATTGCTAATGCAACATACTAGTTATGTGCACGACAAATACTAAATTATCTCCAAGGGCACATTTTTTATTTCACCGAGGCCGTAGGCCGAGTTGAAGCATGATTGCACGAGGGATAATTTAGTATTTGGAGTTCACATGTCAGTAATGTTTGCATTAATAGAGCATGCACTATTTATTATAGTAAATAGACCCCTAAATCTTTGACCTTGCCGTAATCTGGTTTTATTTTGTCTAATGTTTGCAAACTTTGGTGGCTAATTAAAGCTATTGTGACGTATATTGTTGCTCCGCGTATCTATTGTTGTGCGCACCATTTTACTGTTATTACGCGCTAGCGCAACAAGGCAATCGAGTTCACCATTCATTTTAACACAGGTGAAAACCGTTCAATATAACAAAAAAAAAACGTTCAATATAACAAAAACCGTTCAATATTATACAAATAGTGCATGCTAGCGAGTGCAATATACCATAATATGAGTGTCCATAAATTTCAAATTTCTCGCGTGCGTTTATATTTCAACGAGGCCGTAGGCCGAGTTTAAATATAAACGCACAAGAGAAATTTGAAATTTATGGACACGAATGATATTGTATATTGAACGACAATAAGCATGTGCTTTATGTTATATTAGATGGGAACAGAAAATTGTATCAAAGTATATCTGAACTTACCTTACTATTTATATGATGAATCCTCTCTCCAAGAAAACTTGAAAATCCCTTAACACTTAAAAACAGGAGAGTTTTTAAACCTTGAAAGTTAAATGTAACGCGTGAACTAGTCTATGATGAATCCTCTCTTCAGCTCTTGAAGTATTTAGTTCTATTTAGTAGCTCTATTTAGTATTTGGAGTTCACATAGTCAGTAATGTTGCATTAATAGATGCATGCAGTATTTATTATAGTAAATAGACCCCTAGATATTTGACCTTGCCTAATCTGGTTTTATCTTTGCCAATATGTTTGCCAAACTTTTGGTGCTAATTAAGCTATTGTGACGTATATTGTTGCTCCGCGTATCTATTGTTGTGCGCACCATTTTTTTTACTTGCGCAACAAGGCAGTGCAGAAATTGCCGGTATAGTGCACGCGGTGCACTATACCGAATTACGGCATTGCAAAATAGGGCAATTGACCAATCAGAAGCCTTCTCTCATACCACCCATTTTATATAACAAAAACGTGAATGACACGTGACATCATTTCAGCCAATCACAACTCTTAAAATACGACCACTATTTACTATAATGTTTTATTACACAATATTCAGGTTTTCTACATAAACAAAAAAGAAAATTAATCCTATAGGCTAATATTAATGCATTGGCTAATATGCATATTAGCTTATTATGCTAATTAGGTCATCTAAAACAAAGCACTACTTAAAAGGTAAAAATAATATCAAAATGAATTTCTCGTCGTAAAATACCCTTAGAAAGTCGCTTCATTCATGTTCAGGTTCCTGAACTACGATAAGCCACATTTTCCAAATTTTGAAATATGCTAATTAGGTCATTATTCTAATTATGCAAAATAAAAAGTTGCCACAAGGTTGCCAAGCTGGCAACCAAGTTGAATTTACTTATATACCCAATCTAGAACACAAATCAACCAAAAAACCTTGTACTTAAAAACTTTTCCGGGTCCCCAAAATTCTACTGGACTACTCGTTAATTTATTTTACAATAAAAATGCTCAGGTGCTTATAATGATTCTACTTTTATATGTCTTATTAACTCTTTACACGCTGAATACATTCTGAAGGAAAAATAATGACAATTGTTGTTCAGCTATTTTCTCTGAATTCTGCTTTTCAAATAACAATTTTGATACTGGTATCTTTACTACAGACGTTACGTATGATCATCAGCTATTTATTACTTTCTCTTGTACAAAACTAGCTGAGAAAAACAATTATTACGATTGTTCAATTTAATTCTCTGATTGTGCACAGATGCCTCTTCAGCGTGGCAAGGGTTAATAAGTCACTAATGTTATTTGTTTTATTATAGTGTTAATATACATGAATTCTTATGGCTGGTAAATAAATCTTTAACTGAAGTGAATTGAATCGAAATGTTTGAAGCCTTATAATTCTGACTCATAAATATTGGGGATCCCCAGTGGATAAATGTGTAACCCAAGCCAGTGACTCGGACGTGCTGCATGATCTTCATTTACATAAAAGTTTCAGGTAAAGTTAGAGCCACAATATATCCCTTCATTTATTTTGTGAGGGAGCGAATTCAGCGAATATTAAGGTTTATAGTTGCTGTTACTTATTTCAATGTAAGGGATAGATTTGTTATACACAGTCATGTACGAAAAAATGAAATAAACTAGATTTCATATAATAAAATACAAAAGAAAAAAAAAGAGAAATGACATTAACAGTATGATGATAAGATTGTTCATTGAATTTGCATAAAATTTTGTACAGAATCGTTCCATCGAAAAAACGCAAAACTTAAAAAAAAAAATTGATAACTTTTGTTATTTTTCAGCCGATTTTGATTAAATATCTAAACAATGTTGTTCCTGCTAAATTTTATTTTTTTATTCAAATTATCTTAATTTCTGCCTGGAATCGTCCTCTATTAACTATAAAGATTTATTTATTTTTTATTTTTCATATTGAAGTCTGTTATATTTTAAGTAAAGTTATGACTATCTGAACATTAATGGATTCCATTTGGTATTATTTCCTCTTTGCTTAATCCAACTTCCTAAAAAGGGAAAAGTCTTCCTTCTTATTACATTAAAGTTATAATCTACTATCATTTCATGATTGGAAACCAGAAAATAAATGATACATTTTTAATGTTTATAATATATCCATTGTTATTACTGAACTTCAAATGAACTTTATGAAAGAAGCATGAATACTTCCATTACACATTTTGAGGGTTCATCATGCTATGTTTAAAACGAAATTATAGAGAAGGAAGGATATGGAGAAGAGAGTGTGTTTATGTATGTGAGGGGTGAGGGTGTGTGTGTGCGTGTGTGTGCGTTCGTGTGTGTGGGTGTGTGTGTGGGTGTGTGTGTGTACGGACGAGGGAGAAAAAATAGAGAGCGAGCGAGAGAGGGAGAGATAGAGGAGATGATTTTCTTGATGACGATGATGAAGATGAAGATGGTTGAAAAAGATAATGATAATAACAACAATAATAGTAATAATTATGATAATAATAATGATGTAAGAAATAATTATAGTAAGTAATACAAATATTGGGAAATATGTGGGCGCATCCAGAGTATATGGGGGCATTGCCCCAAAAATTCCGATTTTAACATGCAAAGTCAATGAGTGGTCCTCAAATTATGATGGGAGGATCGATACGCGTCCCCTAATGAGCCCCTGCTTGGATCCGCAACTGTTTTCTGGGACAGCTACAGCCAAGGTAATCGAGCGATCAGTCGGGAAATCCACTAGGTTCACCGGAAAACAACGCCATTGTATTCAAATGACGAAGGCTATTAAATGTGTATTTCCATCACAATTATGTTTCGTGAGTTCACCTATTCTAGGCCTCTGGGTTGCGATTTGAGCAACCAACTTCCACAAGTCAGCAAAATTGATCTAACACAGGACACATAGACTACCATAACTGATTCTTAGCAAACCAAGAAAAATATTTCGAATAATCATGGCTGAGAAGGTTAAAGAAGAGAAAGCTCCAATTCAGAACCTAACGTGTCCGTTGTGTCTTGACATCTTTGATGAGGCAACCATCTTGACTTCGTGCGGACATACCTTCTGTCGGCAATGTCTCAAGAAATACGATCTGTCACACCAAGACCTTGATCACATGGTCTGTCCTCTCTGCAGGACGATCACAAATTTGTCTGCGAACCGTGTCGATGATCTCCGCACCAATGTGACGGTCAACGGACTCGTAGACGACTATTATTGCCAGTGTGGAGGAATTACTACAGTCTTTGAAGTGCGTCCCAGTTGCACTGCTTGTAAAATTCAGATCGAAGCTGTTTCATTCTGCAGAACCTGTAATATCTATATGTGTGATAAGTGTAGCATTGGCCATGAGCAGCTAACCTTCTTCTTTGAAGGTCATGAGATCATATCTATACAGGATATCATCGAGGGTAATGTCAGCATCGGTCGTCATTCACCAGAGAAGTGCTTCACTCATACACACGAGAACAAAGATATGTTCTGTGAGGATTGCAAAGTACATGTTTGTCACAAGTGCGTGATCGTAGGTCATCAAAATCACAAGATCAAGAATCAAATGGACTTCGAGAAGGAATTACGACTTAAGGTATAAAGTTGGTTCTTATTCTGCACATTATTACTATTGTTTTCTTTTTCTTTGCATGTTTGGCTCATTCAACATAATCTTTACTAAATTATGGGGGAGAGGTCAGAGAGGATATCATTAGTCTCTCCCTGTCTTCAATGTTGGTATCTCACTTCGCCGGGACGTCTCCGCGACGGATAAAACTTTATTCCTTCGCGGATACGTCTCTGAAGCGTCTCCGCAACAATTTTCACAAACTGCCTCAAAACAGTTTCAAAGAACCGTATCAAAGTAGTTTCCCTCATTTACACATACAACACCACATCTCACCATACACAACCACGTACACCCTACCACACACCACACACAACACACACACATACCCTATCTCATCCATACCAGCATACACACACGCGCATACACACCTACAGCCTCAACGAACACACCACACACACACACAACTCCCTCACTCACACTCACAAAGAGTTTTAGGGCATTACTACATCCCAAACATTCAGTGATGGTCTTAAAAACACCAAATGGGAATTTTGAATTGGTTACTGTGTGTGGGTGCGTGAGTGATGATGTGCGTTTGTGTGAGGGAAGATGGGTGTGCGTAGTTGTGTGTGGATGTGATGAGAGTGTTTTTGTGTGTGTGTTGCGTGTGTGTGTGTGTGTGTGTGTGTATACACATATTATGTCAACATTTGTTTTTAATCTTCACCCAGCTACTTGGCGCAAGTGAGATCTTACCGACTTCTGAAGATTGTCTGTTATTCAGTCATGCGTGGAAAGATCCAAATAAACATGGTACCAACATATGCTGGGAGAATGACTTTACAAGACATATCATGAAACCCATGATTAAATGTTCATTCTTCAAACAAGACAACTTCAAAATGAAGGGACACATTTTTGACTCATTCTGTAGGCTTATAGGAGGATACCGATACGGCCTGTATACATTATTTTCTTTTTCTCCTTCTGACTGGTCTTGTTTCATGTCCTCATTTACTCCCAGTTTTCATCGCCTTTATTCCTTATTTCCCCCTACCATTTCGCCCACTATTTATTTTTCCCATTTTTTCCTCGCCTTAAACGTTCTTTTTGTTGATTTGTTTTAATTCCTGCCTTTTCTACTTTCTCACATTATAACGAGAGAAACGGAACAGTAATGGTGGTATCTCACTTCGCGGAAACTATTTTGAAACTATTTTGAAATGAATTTGGGACTACTCTGAGACAGTTTTGAAAACTAATTCGAGAACGTTTTGAACATTGTCGCCGAGACAGCGAACGTTTCATGAGATCGCGGCGA
>CALNVZ010003433.1:35679256-35697574 GCA_940671915.1 Paracentrotus lividus
GGAATGGGAATGCTGGAGAATCTCTACAAGCTCCAAGTAATGTCTACCTGTATGCTGCCGTGGACGACCAGGACAGGGTGTATGTAGCGAGTGTTGATAGCGAGTCTAGTAGTCCTAAGGTAGTGATCAGTCTCTATGACATCGATGGTCTGAACCTGAAGAAGAGGACCGAGTTCAATCCACTTAACATTAGACTAGATGTATTCTGGGGTACTTATTTTGCTATCCTGTCTCCAGATCTTCTTGCGCTTGCTTGTTGCCAAAAACTGTATTTCATCAAAGTGTCACATTAAGTGTGATTATTCTTTCTCCTTTTATTTCTACACACAAAAAATGAGAACTTGCATATATGAGTGATCAAACTCAAATATCCAAGTATTTTTGACAATATAGTGACACAATCCATAGAGTGGCTTACTCATAAAGCTAACTCTTGAAACACAACCGTTTCTATGAGATATTTTAATTTGACAATAAATAGTGACACACCAAAATGAGTTTAATTATCTACTCATTTATTGAGTAACATAACTAATTGTTTGTGAGTACATTGCACAAACTACTATGTGAGTAACGCTTTACATCACTCAGAGAGCGTAAGTAAAGGTTGCACGAACTCATCAACTTGCGATGAGTTTTGGTGCAACCTTTACTTACTGACCTCTGAGTATGTAAGCGTTATCTCACTAGGTTGAGTCCTATTCCTTTTTGTTTGTTTGTTGCCTGTTTTGTAATGATATTTAGTTAATTGTTCCGATGATATGCACATCATGGCATCAATTCACTACAAACCAATACACTGCATTACTCACTTCAGTGCATCAATGTGCACACAAACCAATACATTGCATTACATCACATCAAATGCATCAAATTTATTCCAAATGTGTACATGACTGATCAAAATTAATGGGAAAATCCATGCATGTTAATACTAGCTGTTAGTGTATCAGACGATGTATATCATCGGAACATTACCAAATATCATTATAAAACAGGCAAACAAACAAAACACAAGGAATTAGGACTCACCATAAGACAATAGAGGCATGGCAATGTCTCTCCGCTCTCCGTTCCGCTATACATGTACGTACGTACGCGTAGAACATTACCTCGTGTGCAGTCTTGATGTCCGTACTCGTGATTCCGATAGCGCGTTCCCGGGCGCAACATGTACAAGTACCGCATAAGCAAGTAATAATTACTCTCAAAGACTTTCACGAGACTTGAGACGTACGAAAGACGTGTCGTAGTTACTCATACTAGTGAATTACAGGCTATAATAGAATTTTCAGCAATTCTCACTTTACCGATTGTTAGTGTTTTTAAACCCGATCATCCACCAAGCCGTACCAAGTTGAAGAGAAACTCAACTTGCACAATGTTTTACGTAATTGAACATGTAAAGTTACTAAGGGATACCTCAAGAAAAAAAATTATTGAGTTATATATACTCCAATAATTTTTTTTTTCTTGAGCATCCCTTAGTTAACTTTACATGTTCTGGAACAGCGGGTGTGTACTTTTAACAGAAACACAGATTCTGAAGTAAAAATACGTGATATCGAATAAAAGCACTCGCCTCGAGAGTAGCAAACGGGTTTTTACTCATGGAAACTAGTTCTCAATTTTTGTGTGTAGATATGAAATGTGCGCTTAAATATAATTATTCCAAGGTGATTTCTTTTGCTCTTAATTAAGTCTTATTGAGTCTCCTTTTTTATTTTCATATATACAGTGCGTTAATCATTTAATTCCAAGGTTATTTGCGCCTTATAAGTAATTAAATAAGGAGATCAAGTCATTAAATAGAGCATCCTTTACTACTTGGAGGCATCATCGCAGAAAACGCCAGGTGTGAGAAAGGAGATTAAAAGACGGTATAGCGCTACAGGCAAAGTCTGCCTTTTCAAACTGAGCATATCCTTAGAAATCATGAGTTGAGAACTAAGTAATATGGGTACTTAATTAATTAATCAATCCGGTTCTAATATTGAAGCTGAAGCAATGGGCAATAACAGAGATATGACAGAGCGTCTTGGCATAGCTGTGAAATTGTGGCTCCTCAGAAGATGCTGAATATCAAATGGTCTGATCGAAGTTAGCAATGAGGAAGTGCTAAGAAATGCTAATGTTAAAACAAATGCTTTGTGACATAAAAATTAGACAGTTTGAGATTTTGGGACACGTAGCACGAAGGGAGGTTTTAATTAGAGAATCTGTCACTGACAGGAAAGTTCAAGGAGAGAAGGAGTAGAGAAGGAGAAGAAGTGACATTCGATGGACAGCTTAAATAATGGCTTGAAGAAGAGAAGAGTAGAAAAAATAGGGTTACAGCTGTAAATGGAGTGTGTGGGTTGTGGAAAACATGATCGCCAAAGTCTTCAGATTGGTACCTGAATAGAATAGATATAAATAAGTCATTATTATTATATCTTATCATAGGCTTCGAAGATATTCAGGATGGGGGGGGGCTCATTTTTCTAACCAACTATTTCGTGGATTTTTTTTTATATAACTCCCCCTCCCCCACGCTGACAGAGTTTTTGAAAATGACGAAGTCTTCTTTTCATTTTTTTTTTTTTTTTTTTTTAAGAAAAAAAAGTGTATCTAAAGCCTAATCAAGCTAACCCGATTATGATGTAAAATTCTATGAAGACCTTCTTGTATGTGTTGTATGCTTTATTATTTTCTTGTGAATAATATGCGAGCACGAAGCGCGAGCTAGGAAAAATAAATCGTAAGGGGAGCCGAAAATTTTTGATATATCAACCTGAAAACGATGCTGCGCTCATAAAGAAGATACTTTCGTTAAACAATGCGAGCGCGAAGCGCGAGCCGAAAACATCTAATATGTTAACCTGAAAATAGTGCATTTTTAAACATGTTTTGTGCTATGCTCATAAAGAAGATACTTGCTTAATTAAATAATGCGAGCGCGAAGCGCGAGCGGAAAAATTTTGATATATCAACCTGAAAATATTGCATTTTTAACCATTTTTGGTGCTATAAAGAAGATACTCACTTAATTAAATAATGCGAGCACGAAGCGCGAGCCGATATTTTTTTTTTACAGTTGAGGTCAAAAGTTTGCACCTGGTAAGAAAACATATAAATACGATTTTTACCACCATAAGAACATTGGGCATTATTTCATAAATATGGTTAGGCATGGTATCTACTTTGATTTTTTTTTTCATAAAAAATATTTAGAACCATATATATGGTTGGTCTTATTTCAGTTTTGGATAAATTCAATGGGTCAAAAGTTTACATACACAAACCGACATTAGTCTTGCCTGTATTTTGCTTTATTTTACGTTTTTCACTTGTTGGAGCTGTCAAAGAGCTTTCTGTATCCTGAGATTATCGCCCATTCCACCCGCAAGATTGCAACCATTCAGTCCCATTTGCAGGTTTAATTTGGCGAATACCATTTTTGTTTACGTCTTCCTATATCATGTATATGGTTTGTACAGGAATCTGGTCTAGACACGTGACAACCCCTCCATAATCTCCCCTTTTCTCTGTTTTACCCACTTTAAAACTAATTTGAATGAATGTTTGGGCTTTTGTGGTGACTGAAGACTCGATTTTAGTATGGTTCCAACTTTCAGGCTGGCATATTGATATGATGCTACATGCTCCAACATCACACTACACAATGTTTAAGCCCCATCGATAAACCCTATAGATTGTAAAATGTGTTGCTGGAGCATGTAACATCAAATCAATACGCAAGCCTGAAAGTTCGAACCATATTAAGATTGAGTCTTTAATTACCACAATAACCTAAACATCCATTTAAACTAAATTTTAGAATGGGTAAACGGAGAAAAGGGGGATTAAGGAGGGGATGTCACATTTCTGTATAAACCATATGGGCAAACACAAAAAATGTCACTCGCCCAAGGAAACCTGCAAATGGGACTGAATGGTGTAATCTTGTTTGGGGAATGGACAGTCATCTCGGGAGAGGTATATACAAAGCTCGTTTACAGCTCCAACCAGTAAAAAAGAAAAAAAAAAAAGAAAAAGAAAGCAAAATACAGGCAGTACCATCACCAATTTTGGTTAGTGTATGTAAACTTTTGACCCATTGAATTTATCCAAACTGAAGTAAGATCACCATTATGTTTCTAGATACTTTTTATGAAAACATACTCTTTGAAATCAAATTAGATACCATACCTAACAATATTTTATAAACATAAATGATGCCCAATGGTCTTATCTGTTTATCGATTTACTATTTTTGTATATACATGTTGTCCAAAGCTTATTCTTATATACCTATCATATTATGCATGTATAGAGAAATTGGAAATAAAATAATAATGAATGAAAAATTATAGTTTGCTATTTATCCAACTTTTAATGTCCTATAAAAATGGCTGAGATCTATAGAAAATTAGAAATATATTACCATTTTATGCCAATGTTTAACTATTTCATTATATCATGTAACCAATATAGTTTACAATTGAATTGTCACATGGACAATAATATTAACTTTGAACTTTACGAATAAAATCCATGGAAGAACAAAATAAGTGTAAAACACATTTTGAGGGTCCACCGTGTATTTTATAAAATCCAAATAAGCATCGGAGAGAGAGGGAGAGACAGAGACAGTAGAATGAGAGGGAGGACGAGGAGGAGAGAGGGAGAGTGATAAAGAGAGACAGAGAGAGACAGAGAGAGAAAGAGAGACAGAGAGAGAAAGAGAAAGAGACAGAGAGGAAAGCGATTTTGGAGACAAATTATCCACATCTATCATGATAGTTTTATTAGTTAATTTTCTTGCCTCCTCTCCTGCCACACTTGACGGATTGTTATACAAACGTCCTTTTCAGTAAAGAAAATTATATCTCCAGAATGTTTACACGGTATTAGCTTTTTCCAATCAAGACAGAGAGGGCAGCAATACATCTTCCAAGCCAAAGCCATCAATGTATGAACATAATTTGACAAAATCGGTTACAGTTGGGTAACAACATGGCGCATTTTCTTTTGTAATGTGCTTGCCTAACAAGGCAATACGATCCATGTTGTAACTTACTCGAACCGGGTTGGCCAAACTCATTTTATTGATGGCTCTGTTCCAATCTATAGTAAAACTCTCTATGTCAAATTCTTTCATCATACAACCTCAGCCACACCTCTGAGAATGAGCCCAAACCAATATCAAAGATAACAACAGATAACATTACAGTGAATGGCAAGCTAGTGATTGATTTTGTGTCTGTATGGTGATCAGGTGATAGTGTGACCATGAAGTTATGATCCAGTCACACTCCTGAGAATGAGTCCAAAACCAACACGAAACCAAATAAAAGACTGCAATCCTTGAATGACATTGATTTGGAGTACTAGTATGTCTAGAGAATATCAGAGGCGGCGGAACGAATTTGAATGTGGGGGATCACGATGAAAAAAAGGCACTTTTCTGAAAAAAGGGGCACTTGAAATCAGAGGCTTAAAGGAAAAGTATTTGGATAAGTAGGGGGTGCGCAGAAAATTTATCTTTAAATTTATGCTTTAAAGAATTTTAATGGCTTTGTATTTCGCGAAGCGCGAGCTGAAAATTTTAGTTGATTATCAAATATATTCCCTATTTAGTATCCGCGAGCGCGAAGGACGAGCCAAAAAATTTGAGCTTGAAATTTGAGTTAATTGTGCATTATAGACCTATTATCCGCGAGCCGAAAATTTGGGATTTTAAAAGACATATGGAGTAAAAAAGGGCACTTTTTAGCATTAAAAGTGCCCCTTTTTAGTATTAAATGTGCCTCTTTTTAGTATAAAAATGGCATTTTATTAGCTAAGAAAGGGGCACTTTTTGGTCATGAAAAGGGGCACTTTTAGGTTGGATGAAAAAGTGGGGGGGGGGAGCACATTGCCCCCTGCCCCCCCCCCCGGTTCCACCGCCTCTGCTGGAGATGGTGTACCCAGTGTGACGTCGAAGTAATAGTCCAGTCACAACTCTCAGAATGACTACTCATGAACCCCAAACCGAACCAAATATTACATTACCGTGAATGGCAAGTTAGTGAATGGTTTGGAGTCTGTATGGAGCTGGTATGCCCGGTGTGACGGTAAGTAATGGTCCGGTCACATCGGATCGGTGAAAGGACTTCAAACTATAACAAGACAGAACAAAAGATTACATTACGATATAAAGCATTATGTTAGGATAGCAAATAATTGATTTAGAGTCGGTCTTGGGTAGCTTTGGCATGTTTGTTGTATATTTGGTTGAGCTATTACATACTCCTTTCATATGATTGATAATATGATTGTGATTAATGGGTGAGATTATTGAACTGTATTTGTTTTAACGATTGGCAGTGCATTGCATATATACCGTATGATTCCCAACATTCATTAGAAGTTGTTTAACATGTTTGATCTAGTGCTATATGAAGTTCATTGGACACTATTATAGGGGTTGAAATTATGGCAGAAAAATGAATTATATTTCTTTTTACAGATTATGGATTCCACAGAACTACTTTGCGATAATAGCTGTTATCCAATTATAGGAACCTATTTCAAACATGAATTTCCATTTTCTGTTTGTGAAAAAAAAAATCGGATTACAAGCGTGATAATCGAAAGATTGAACAGTATGGGGGAAAAACAAAGTTTCGACAAAGTTTATTTCCCTAGTCTTGTACGAAGCAACAGGCATGACAGCTGAGTTTACTATCATCAAAACGAACGGCACCACCACCAAACATTGCCAAAGAGATACAAACTTTTTTTTTCATAAACCCCTCAAAAAAAAATTCCACAACTCGACTTTGGGCCATGATAACTTTTCATATACGTTTCAGTAATTCCTGATTATTAGAAAGTTAATTATTTGCCTTTGTATTGATATCCTATTCGTAATGAGTGTCATGCTTCAATGCACAGGATATCTGATTATGGAGTAAAGTAAAAAGTAAAATGTTGCAAAATGCATTGTCATTGATCACACTGAAGTTCAACAAAACGACTTTGGAACCTTGATAAAATTTTAATGTGGGTTTTAATCATTGTTGACTTTTATACCACTTGAAGGTTCATTTACTCTTCCCTTATATTGATACCCTCTTTGCAATAAAGTGACATCATGTTTGAATGCAAAACACTCATGAATATAATGCAAAGTGAACAGCTGTTATTGCTCACTTTGAGTAACTCGCAACACACAACAAGTCAATAGTCCCAATAGGCATTCAATTTGCAACTTTTGACTTCTGACTTGTCCTAACATTCAGGTGTTCTGTGCATGTAAGCACAAAACTGTCGTTATAAATAGGGTATCATTGAAAAGAGGAATAAATGAACTTGACAATAAAAATCGATAATAATTAGAAAATACGCAAAAGGTTATCAGGGCCTAAATTCTAGTTGCGGAACTTTCTTTGACATGTTTGTGGGTTTATATATATATATATATATATATATATATATATATATATTTATACCGAGTGACTCAAAAAATTAGATTGACTCGTGAAGTAATGCACGAATGAGTACACATTAAAGAGCAAATTGTCACTGACAGACCTAAAAAGGCCTCCTAATACTTTTGAAAAGTGATTATTTTGTCTTTGACGTGTGCTCACTCATGCCTTACTCTACAGATCTATCTCATTTTCATTCAAAATGTAGTCAATATGTGTACCAACATCCCTGCCAAGTTATTAAGCGGAAGACATTTTCGTTAAAAAGTTATGCTATTTTAATCGGGATGAAGTTGTTTTTTTTCTAGCTTTTTGTTGTTTTGATTTTACTCCCATTCTGGCACAACTCGAAATTGACATGTTCGCAAACAATGCGTCGTGTTCATCCAAGCGTAAAGACATACCACACAAAAATGGTACCAAAAGATGTGGGAGGAGTTAAGGCCTCGTCACACCGAGTCCGGTCCGGGTCACGGCACGGGCCCGGTCCGGTTCAACACTGGGCAAAAACGGTCGAAATGAAACGGCCGTGTACTATTGCAATGAGACTGGTCACAACAAACACGGGCTGTGCCGTACTAGCCGGAACGGCAACCGGTACGGTTTTTATGGGATCGCTCTTGGAGCGATTTGAGACGGTTTGCCGTACCGGTTACCGGACCGGACTCGGTGTGACGAGGCCTTTACTCTTTCAGAAAATGTAAAATAATTTGGGGTTTATAAATTGGTTTTCTTTTTATTGACATTTTTCTAGGTGTAAAGTTTTTTTTTACTCACTCGGTATATATATTTCAGGCATTTCTGGACCAAATTTGGTCAAATAAAAGGTGAATATATTTTTAATTAGTAATCTAACATCATATATATACATGTATAAACTCAATTCTATTCCACCTAACAACGTAGTAAAACATGTAAGCCAAGCGCCATCACTCTCAAAACTAAATGATCCCTTTAACAAATGTATGTGGCAAACAATGTCGGCCTATCTGAATTGGTTTGTAGCTGGGTTGCCACCCCTGCCTCCTAATTAAGTGTGATAAATTGGTTCAAAATATTGCGACCCCAGTTCGCTCTCGAACACAGCATCACTACCGTGTCTCCAATCCAAATCATTCAATTCACATGTTCCATCCTCTCGAAGATTGAACGAAACACATTCCAAGGTTTCCAGGCAGAGAGCACTGCACTCCGGCAGGCTAGCGGGCTGGGGTGATGTGGTGAGGAAGATGTGCCCCTTTAGAATAAGGTTGGTGAAGACTCGATGAAACGAAAGCGAGTTTGTCTTGGTCATCGAGTTTGTTACTGAAACGATGAAACGAAATGATGGCACGAGTTAAGTAAGAGATAAGGTGGGGCAAAATTTATTAAGTTTGGCGGAGATGTCCAATGTCAGAAAAAAAAAATAGTGGCTGCATGGGGTATCCCAAATTATGCCCATAAGTGAAGGGAGGGTGTATTTTCTTGTATAAGGCGGCGGTTGATCCAGGATATGAAAATAAGGGGAGGGTGTAGCAGCCAAATTTAAAAAAGAAAAGAAAAAAAAGAATAGGTCATGTAGGTGTGTGTGTGTGTGGGGGGGGGGGGGGGGGGTGCATTCGAAAACTGTTCTAATATTAACTTGCACCTGAAATAATGACTTTCCCCAAAACATGAGGGGGCATGTACGTTACGCCATCGGGTGCACCACTTTATACGCCACGACTTGGTGTAGCATGCTTTAACGAATTATGTATTCTTGAAAATATGACCTAATTCAGTTCAGTTCAGTTCAGTTTATTTACATATTCCAATCAAACAATAATAAAAACAACAATTTTATGTCATTTCAATACTATACATTATTTGATAAATCATAAAATGAATGACATCAGTAGCATAAGAAAGAAAGAAATATGAAGGAGCCTAAGTTAAAAGCTAAGCTTGTTACATTATAGGCTCCTTTGTGAAAATGATGTATAAGAATACATAAAGAAATAAATAAATACAAAGATGTATAAATAGGAGTAACTGAAGAATGTGCATTAACATATCTCTCTTTTTTCTTTTTCCTTTTTTTTCCATTGAACTACCTATCTGTACGCAATGGTAATAGTGAGGTTTACCGGGATGATGTCATCATTATTTTTATTTTTTTATTTTTTTATTTTTTTATTTTTTTTTAATGTGTAATGACGACATCATCCCGGCACTACATTATAATCATACATTAATAATATTATACGCAATGGAAAAAGTGAGGAGTACCGAGATGATGTCGTAATCAGTCGAACGACTAGTAAACCAAGATGAAGTGAAATAGACATTTACAATGTTCAAACCTGAACGTCTACATCTTTAACTTACTTATTAATTTCTGACACATGGAATAGTGGGTATCTGTCGGGCTGGAATCAAACGTTGTGACATCTGTTGCATTAAGTACCACTGCCGCTGGTGTAGATCCATCCACATGTGGCTCATTATTTCCCCAAACTGTAAGTGTAAAGAGTTACAAAATATGATGCAAGTTTCTGGAGGAGCAGAAGGGAAATACAACGATAATAGAATGAGAAGTGATAGCATGGTCGAAGACAGATATGATAAAACTCTTAAAAATCATTATAAATGTGAATTATATTATTACAAACTAGATGAATCTTCGACCGCGCACGGTCGGAAGGCATGCCTCCGTATTGCCACATCGGAAAAAAAAAGGCATGGGCCAATGTGAGTATTTTACATCCATTTACACCAAGACATCTTTGAGATATTGACCCCAAATCTATTAAAGTTGTATCATCAGAATTATTCCACTAGGAAGGATGGCACTGATGTAATAAAAAGGATAAACATGTTTAATGTTGATCTGTCAAAGGTCCTTCAGAAATTGCACAAACGATCATTTACATAAATAACCAGTGACCTTTAATGTCCTGACCTCAAAAATCTAATCAGTTCATCTGTCCTCCCACATGACCCAAGTTTGAGTTGATCCATAAAACGGTTCAGAAGTTACAGGCAAGAGACGTGCCATTTTCATGTATACAATGACGTCTGTGACCTTTGACCTTTGACTTCATGACCTCAAAATATAATAAATTCATTGTCCCTACCATATGCACACATGACCCAAGTTTGATGTTCGATCCATCAAACTGTTCTTAAGTTATCGCAAGAACAAGCCAATTTTCACGTACACAATGTCCTCTGTGGCCTTTGAACTTTGACCTCATGACTCTAAATTCTAATCAGATTATTGTCCGTCCCATATGCACATATGACCCAAGTTTGAAATTGATCCGTCAACGGTTTTTAATGTTTATTGCGAGAACACAGCCATTTTCATGTACACTATGACCTCTGTGACCTTTGACCTTGACCCCAAAATCTAATCATTCATTGCCCTCCCATATGCACACATTACTCAAGTTTGAAGTTGACCGTCACACAGTTTTTAAAGTTATTGCGAGAAACGAACCATTTTCATGTATACAATGACATCTGTGACCTTTGACCTTTGACCTCATGACCCTAAAATCTATTCAGTTCATTCTCTGCCTCCCCATAGGCACACATTACCCAAGTTTGAAGTTGACCCGTCAAACGGTTTTTAAGTTATCTGGCGAGAAGCGAGCATTTTCATGCATACAATGACCTCTGTGACCTTTGATCTTTGACCTAATGACCCCCAGTCTAATCAGATCACTGTACCCTCACCATAATGGCATACATATGATCAAGTTTTGAAAGTGATCTCCGTCAAACGTTCTTAAGTTATCCGAGACGAAAACGGGACGGAGTACGGACGGACGGACAACCCGAAAACATAATGCCTCCGGCACCACTTCGTGGCGAGGCATAAAAGATGTAGCACTATATATACATGTACATCTCGCCGCAAAAGTATAAACTGCGCACCCAAGTCCCTTAAAAAAGATTAGAAACTCATAATGAAAAATAAAGTTTATAAAAGATTAATTTCCATGCACTTACTTATGGGAACAAAGCAATGTGTGGCTCCCTATTGAAGGGGGAAAAACAAGAAAGAACGAAGAAAAGGGGAGAAAAGAAAACTTGCCAACCACTCAAAGAGCTGAGGGGGGGGGGGGTAAAATATTCGGAGTTCGTCCATCCATAAAACTAACGTGAATGTTTTATGAAATTCCATCGTCACATATGGCTAAACAAAACTACATGAAAGACTGACACTAGGCCTATTTTACAAGCCTTAAAATGACATGCATTCAGATCAGGTGTTAGGTGATCACGGTGCGCCATAACATATCAAAGTTAGATTAGTAAACTAATTTTTCGATTCTTTGTTATTTTTTTGTGTCCGTCTCGTATGCAGAATCTTTAGCTTTCGTAACTTCATTTATTGTATTTGTTACATTGACTTTTTATATCATGGTAAGATATCCAATTGCTGTCTCTATAGGCTCGACATTATATATGATCAACTTGTGAAAACAGACACAAGTTACATAACACCCGTAGGGTAACTCATTTTCCCAATGAACTGTGGCTGCAGGCATACGCTGTCAAGTGAACTGTTATGACGCTGTCGTAATCCCAAATGAATGGGCATCTTTACCTTTTCTGCGATTCACACATTACTTTACCTTAACTCTTTGCCTGCCAAATTCGACTTCAGTCACAAGTGTACTTATTAACTATACAATCGTAACAATTCATTTTCTCTGTAATGGCTGGGCTAAAAGATCTAAATATCACCGACAATGCTAGGATCAGGTCTGCGGCATAATTTCTCATAGTTCATACTTAGCAAATATTGTTATATCATTTTTAACAATTAAAGAGAAAAGTCTTCTTTTTTATGCTTAAAATTAATGTGGCGTGCAAAGAGTTAAGATGTCCCTTACCTTTATACAATTGTTTCCCATCCACGCAGAACCAGTCCGCTTGGTTCCCCTCCCTCTTGCATCCCAACCAGAGGTTGCTGACCGGAGTGGCCTGAGCTTCGGCGTAGAGGCTCAAGAAGTGTAGCTGTCTTCGGGAGCTGAGGGTGGCTAAACCAGCACCCATTAGAATACACTGGGACTGTGCTTCTTGGTATGGGGTAGGGTGATCCTGCATCAGGTAGCAGAACCCTTCCCACTGGGTCCACGGAGCTGGGCACTCAGATGGGCCTTACAATAATGATAATGATAATGATAATAATTAACAAAGATTAGTACCAAAAAATATGATAATTGTTTCTGCATTAGCGCAGTTATACGTACGTAATGTCCCTAAGCAGGGGCGGATCCAGGATGTGAAAATAGTGGGGGCGCAGCCAATGAGTGGTTTAAAGATAATTAGGCGGTGGAGACAGCCCACGCCACTTTCGCCGCTGGATCCACCAATGCAAAGTATGCCATTTAAATTTTTTTTTTAAAATTATATTGTTCTATAATTTGCCTAAACAATTCTGCAGCAATGCCCTGTAAGACAAAGACTTACGATCGATAAAAAGTTACGATCGATTTTTTTTTTCTCGGTAGCCTCATGTGGAACGCAGGTACAGTCATGGATTAGGATTAGGATATGATTAAGATTAGGGTATGGGCTAGGGTTAGATTTAAGGAATCATCAATACTTTGGGGCAGCCGCTGTCTCATCGGATAGAGGCTACTGACTTATCCCGGGGGGGGGGGGGGACGTGCCCCCCCTCGATTTTTAAAGCTTAACCTATTTTTATGTAGTGATTAGCTTGTGAAGCTAATAAAGAAGGAAACGTATGTCAAATACAATGCTAAATTTTTATTATAAGGCAAAATTTCGGCGCTCGTGTTCGCGCTCGCAACATTTTCATTAGTTTCTGGCATAATGTGCGAAGTATGCGAATTTTGAGTGTATTATTTTTCACTTTCCGGGTTTTCCGTCCCCCCCAGTCGTACATGAAATCGCCGCGCTTGGTCATATGTCTATCATCATCTCATGTTTCTTCTTCTCTTCTCAGAGTCCTTGCTCCCATTCTTCTGTTTGATTATTTGTATATTATACCTGATACATTAAAGATATACTTACATTGATATACATTGTTTCTTAGGGGAATCCAACTCTGAATTAGACTCTAAAACCATTAAAGAGTATCAGCCTTTTTCACCAAAATTGCGGGAAATAATGCAACTTGGCATAACTGTAGAATATGATCGACTATACTGTCTATCCAATCTTACTGTCATAGGTTGCCTAGATCAGTAATACGAAACGAAATCTGACTACCCAAGTCTTGACAACAGCTCTCCATCAACAATCGTTGAATATTACACACGCCGAATAAAAACAGCGGTGAGCGGCACGGACCGCGCACAGCATTTATAACACGCCCACGTGCATTATTCTGCGCTAACGATCAGCGGTCGCACCGTACTTTTCGAGGTTCGAAAAAAATAGGAATGAATTTTGATAATCGCAATAAAATGACAAACATACACATTTGAGCTTAACATGTTGTGGATGAAATATGTATACTACTATATCCTCTCAAAAAGATATACCTGCAAATGGGCTGACACTACCTTTAAGGCACTGAACGAAGGCGATCCAATTATGCAAAAGAGTAGTAAGATCTAGCAGCTCATAAGCCGGCGAGCCAAAACTGATCGACTGATTGAAAAGTCTTATTCTGTAAACTAAATATTAAAAAAAAAAAAAAAAAAGACAGTCCGACTGCATGAATGTATAAAGACAATTGTAGAAGTTATCCAACAACATGCCAATCAAAAAGTTTGATTCCTACTTTTTTAAGCCTATGTGCAGCTTTAAAAAAAAAAAAAATAATAATAATAATAATGATAATAGAATAAATCAAATGCTTTCAATAGAGGCTTAATAAGTCATGTTTTAAGAGGTTATACTTGTAATCGCGATAACAATAATGATAAAAAAAATGTATTAGAACATTAAAGTAGGTCAGTGGCATAAGATTGAAAAAGAAACACGTATCTTGAAAGTACTTTAATATCAAATTTATTCTTTATTAATTTATTTAGGCTGATGGGTTGATTCCGGCAAAGCAATCAAATACAATTTAATTAAACGTCAAACCCCTCAATGGACTGGCGTCCAATTTGGAAATGGAGCGTGATCGGACATTGAAAGGAAAATTGCATCTAACCTTGTATGTCATACGAACAATTAACATGACCCAATCATAAGAAATTATGACCGACATTTCATTTTTTTTTAAAGTCAATAACCATCAGTTATTAGTCCCTTACTCTGAACTCCAGGGTTGAAGATCGGCATCTCCTTCCCCCATTTTATGTGCTCTAGAGATGAGATAATAAATTACGACAATTGAGACTCTTTAGAATTGTAACATCTTCAGATTCGTTTTGAAATCTGTGACTTATTTCCTTTCATCTTTTCAACTACCTTTTGTAAGATTATACACTTTTCTTCCTTCACCAGAGCATGCTTATGATTATCACGATGACGAGACATTTTTTTTATATTTTTGTTTTGTTTTGCTTTTGTTTGTTTGATTTTCTTACTTTTGAAGGTCAATATTCAGCGGATCACTATAGACAAAATAGTTTCTTTGATTTTAGCTACCCTCCCCCATTCACTGTGTCCGAGACACGCCAATAATAAGAACACTAATCTTACCATTAGCATCTGCCACTTGTGAAGCGACGAGAAAGGTCAATACAGCGAGAAAAATCACCCGAAACATGATATCGTTGACAATTTCTTATGCTCTGAAAAAGGAACATCTCCTGCTGAAAGGAAAGCTGATATTAAAGGATGATGTTTGCAACAATGCAGTTAGTACGCTCACCCTCTGCCTCTTGTGCCATGCTGATAGCAAGAAGGACGTTAATATTGTACATTATGCACGTGATTTAATGCCTTTATGTCACTCAGGTGATCTACTGATGTTAATTAGTGGTGGCGCTCTTCGTCTTAGGTTAATTTGGCGGTCACACCACATTACACTAAATATATATTTTTTTCTTTTGTTTGTTTTTGTTTTTTTGTTTTTTTCGTTCATTCATTTGTTCCCCTTTCAGTCTCTCTCTCTCTCTCTCTCTCTCTCTCTCTCTCTCTCTCTCTCTCTCTCTCTTCCCTTACTCGCCTATATCCGCCCATCTCAGTCTCTTTCTTCGTATACACGTCTGCACCACAAACATTTTATTTCTCTGGCGATAATTTATCATTATTTATGTCATTGTAAATTTCATTTTTTCTATTTTATTATCTCTATTTCATTTTATATTTTGTTTTCATGTCTGTATAATTTACTTTGTATCTTTATTTTATTTTTTATTTATTTATTTTTATTTATTTATTTTTTAAAAAATTTTTTTGTTGCACGGCCCCATTGAAAAACGGCCAAGCTGCTCAACTGGGCTTTTATGAATAAATGAATGAATCAATTCAAATAAAATCATATCAATTCGATACACCAAATTACTGCTCCTTATTACATGCAAAAAATTGTCATAAAGTTTCTTAATTTCCGCGTGAATTCGTTTAACGGTCATCCAAAATAGTTTTTCACTTATGTGTTGTAAAAATATGCTCCGATGATATCTTCTTCTTTTTATTTATTTTTTTTAATCTAACTTGGTTATTAAATTCAAGGAACATGTTTATCAGACCGACTCACTGTAAGTGCTGTAATATGATGACGGAGAATTTTAGGAGCTATATGATGACATTTATGACATTAATGAAAAAAACCCTCAGCAAATAAAAGCCCAAAGAATTTCAAGACGATTTTTATTTGCAGTTCGAGGTTACATTGATTGCTCAGGCGCGGACTTGTTTTCAATTTGACAATAGACTACATTTAGTCAGAACATTCTTTGTGGAAATGGCGAGAGGATATTTTATTGAATTTAAGAATCGATCGTTAGTGGTAAAAAAAAAAATAAAGTAATACAGTTCTGGCAGACACGTACCATGTGACGGCTCACTATTCTATTACCAAAAGACTTTTATGTCTTGTTTTCCACAAAAGCCGAGATGATGGGTACGCATACTTCTCAAGTATGCGTAGGCATACCTATCATCTCTGAATAAAGTATAGACCTCACTGTACTATTTTTACTTACCACTTTAATTCTAATATTATTCATTCTAATTTTTGCATGGAGGAGAAAAATTATTCAAGGATTAATAAAGTCACGAGTGAAAAGTAGAGAAACTAGAATTTCAAATAAAATTGAATACTTGTTTTTGAGTTATTGTGTATTTGCTAATACTGAACTAGAGGGCCGGGCGTTTAAAAATAAACTAGGTCTGCATGTACGCCTAGAACGAACTGAAACGCGTGCCACAATTTTAAATCATTCCAGATCGTGGCTTATTTACAATTTTATACCAAAAGATATCAAAGCCTGATCATATTTTACTAGAGAAAAAAGAAGTTGTATTAATAACAATTCTGAGACTTAAAATGCCCCAAATCCACTTGGAATCAAGGGCGTAAATCCGTGGTGAGGAGTGGGGGGGATGATCGAAATAATTTGCCAACTTGTCGCTATCTTGTTTGACATAGGCCTACACAAGCACTCGTGACACACGTTTTTAATACCCATATATTAAGGCGAAATGGATTTGAGAGGGAGGGGGTACGAATAGAATTTGTCTTTAAATGTATGCTTTTAGCTTATGGCTGCCTTGATTAGTGTTCATTTCAGTAATGGAAAAACTAATGCGAGCGCGAAGCGCGAGCCGAAAATTTTAAACTAAAAGTTGAAGATAATTGTGCATTATAGGTCCTATTTAGCATCATCGAGCGCGAAGCGCGAGCCAAAAAATTTAAGCTTAAAAAAGATATGTTTGTGCATTAAAGGTCACATATAGTATCCGCGAGCGCGGGAAAAAAAATATAGGCCTATAATGATAGCAGAGGTGGCGGAACGGATTTGAAAGTCACGGGTCTTGATAAAAAAAAAAAAAAGTGCACCGTTCTGAAAATGGCTACACTTTAGATCAGAGGCATGGATCTATAGGGAAATATATTCGGAAACGGAGGGGATACAACGAAAATTTGTCTGTGAATGTATGCCTTTAAGAATCATAATGGCTACCTTGATTATTGTTCATTTTAGTAATGGAAAACTAATGCGAGCGGGAAGGGCGAGCCGTAAATTTTAAGGTAAAATATATGTTTGTGCATTAAAGGTCCTGCATGAAAAGTAACCGCGAGCGCGAAAAAATAACGAAACAAAAAAATATATAGTAGTGCCGGCGAAAAGGATTTGAATGGGGGTCTCGATGGAAAAATGACACATTTTCTGAATAGGGGGACACTTTAGATCAGAGGTATAGACCTGAAGAGAATTTATTCGGAGAGGGAGGAGGTACGAAGAAAATTTGTCTTTGAATGTATACTTTTAAGGCTGCCTTCCTGTTCATTTTAGTAATGGAAAAAGTAATGTGAGCACGAAGCGCGAGCCAAAATTTTAAAGCTAAAAATTGGAGATATTATTTTGGGCAGTATAGATCCTATTTAGTATCAGCGAGAGCGAAGTGCGAGCCGAAAATTTTGTATCCATTTAGAAGATGAATAAAAATTTAGAAGTTAAATAACACTAACAGCGATAGAAAACAAATCCACAATCTCTGCTATGAAAATTTTGTGAGCTGCAGGCCCCAACCCCTCCAACAACCTAGCTCGCACACAACTGCATTAATGTAATTGCATAATTGTCAACAACACTTTCCTAAGGTTTATCCCCAGACGAGGGGCATTGGATCCAACCTTTTTATACCTAGGTTAATGTTTGTTACTTAGTGCGAGGTCGCATAGCGACCGAGCAGGAAATTTTTTGGGGTTTTGGAGTAAAAAAGATGCATTTTTTAGTATTGAAAGCGCTATTTTAACCAATAAAACAATTATCTAGTGTGTTTTTTTTTT
>CALNVZ010003433.1:35697970-35730148 GCA_940671915.1 Paracentrotus lividus
TTTCTGCTATTCAGGCGTACCGTTCGGGGCGAGTCCTTAGCTAAACAAACCAACAAACATTGAATAAATAGTAAATAAAATATGGTTTTATTTCAGCAATACGGAATTTCCCTCATGCAATTTTTTTCAATAACATTTTGGTCTGTAATTTTTGGAGATTGACCATTTCTACAGTCAAGAAAAAATCCATTTTCGCACGACGTCCAGCTTTTGATGTTAGCTTATCGAGCCAGACAAATCAATGACCAATGGGATAACCAATAAGACGGTGCGGTAAAATTTTCGGAGTTTTGTACCTGGGAGTTCGACATAAATTTAGCAAACGTTTTTGTTTAACGAAAGAAATTTATACAGAACAAAGTGATAGATCTGCGCACCAGCCAAGGAAAATCTTCTGGCTTTAATTTGCTACCACATACACACATTATTTTTTGAAAAGAATTCACACCTAAATATTTTCGTCCCACAGTACCATTTTAGTTGACACAGACTGTAATAATGGCGGGTATATTATGTAGTCTTATATGTTCCGATCAGCGAAGAATACTGACTTAAGAAGCCAAATTGAATATACATTATTACTGTTGAAGAAACAGCCACTTGCCCGATGAGAACCGTAATTATGGTTAAAAATCTAAGTATATAATCCAATTAAAGCAAGCGGGTTCTTCAAGTGCTCTATCCAAAACAAAAATGTCTACCGTCCAAATTTTGTATTACCCAGAACAACAATTAGCGTAATAAGTGTGATAAACGATTTAAACTTTTTTTTACTCTCTTCTCTCTCTCAACACACACCACACTCTCTCTCTTCTCTCTCTCTCTCTCTCTCACCTTCCCTTTTATATATTCTGCAATCTTCTGCAATCCTTGTCTTGCGACGTTGTTTGAAATGGATTTCCTTATCTTTTATTCAATTTAAGGGTAAATTGTAGTCTTTATGTATTTTGAATGCTCTTCATAATATTCACGTTAACTATATATATGATATTTTATTCGTTTATGGTTTCGTGCTTACATAAATATGATATCAGAATAAACATTATGAAAGACTGCTCAGTTGGTGAATCATTAAAAAAAGCTCTTCGCATCTATAATGTAGACCTAATGTTCGTTTTTTTAAAAAGACAATTTATTAACTATATTGTATTTAGGATTTTGTTAAAGTATTTGTTTTAGACAGAAGATATCATATTCATTTTTATATTGTTGGGTTGGGGCTGATGCTATTAATACATATTCGCAATATATTGTTTTCAGTGCATTCTTTTAGTTAATATGTTTATTATTTTAATCGGTTTTTATGTATTAAACATAATATTGAGAATAATACCTAACACATTAACTAGTACCACAATATCTTGGTTAAAAGATATAAACATACAATAAACAGGACTCATATCTTGACATTTTTTTTGGTTGAAATTTAGCGTTTCCGTAATACTTCGCAATATATTCCCATATTTAGTTGGGAAAGATATTTCTAACAAGAAACAGTTAGTTTGATACCCATGCATGATTATTATTTCTATTGGATGCAAACAAATAGATACATGTATGCCTGTTATACCTATGTTACCTACGAATACATAATATTTACACCAAAATAATGGGCGGATTCCCAATTTTGGGGGTTACATTGATGAGTAATTCCTTTTTCTTTCATTAACGTGATTAAGGTAGTACATAATTATCTTAATTAGCGTCGTAAAGATTAAACAATACAAAGTGACTCAACCCAATATTTTTAAAACAGATTGTCTTAAAACTGTAAGTTTAATGAGACATGGCACATATAATGAAAGGAGGAACACAAGCCCTACTTTTATACCTTTTAACCATTGTTAGAATCTTTATTGATGGAATGGAATGACATATTTGGAAGGATATAAGGCCGCAAAATTCCCACAGTATCAAATTAGGGTACGTGTATTCGTAGGTAACATGCAAAAAATGAGTTTTACTTTACCCCTCTGTCACAAAGTCAACTTGGGAGAATAAGCGTGGCAATTTATCAGGTTTATAGGTTGACATATTGACTTTTATTGAATCAAAGGACTAAATCATCGAAGAGGTTTGAAATTTGGACTCGACGTTTTGGCCTTGTACACTTTTCGCTGGAATCGACCATATACACTCAAGCTACAATATGGTAATATGTTATATTTCATCATGTTATATTAATACATTAAGATAATATTGCATTAACATAAAATATATGTAGTATGCCTAGTAATCCATTTGTTATCTTTAGGGGGAAAAAGCCGAAAGAAAGTGCAAAATGATTATAGGGTCACAGGCGACGAATAAGTATATCTGGCCTATGAAAACCCTTTTTAATGAATGAATTATCATTTTGAAAAAAAATGGATATATAGGGTACCCGAAGGGATATAGGGAATACCGGACGGTCACCACATGACCAGCCCTAGCTGCCAACATAAGATCAACTGAGTTGAAATACCGACATCTATTGGTCAGGTGGTCTGTCTGGGAAGGTTGAATGCTGTATTCGACCACAACAAGTGAGAAATCTCCTAGAAAACTACCACAATCTGTCAAGGTAGGAAAATTTGCAGCCTGAAAAATGGCCTGATGTAAAAATGGACATTTTAGAGAATGTGATGGTATAAAAATAGAATTGGGGCATGACCTCTATTTCATGCATTATGGACATGTGTGGAGGGTGGGTCAAACGTGTATGGAGTGTATGCACTGTACAAAGCCTGTGTATTGGGGTGGTAATGTGTTGAAAAGTGCTAGTCAGTCATTTTTTTGTGTAGGGAATACCGGAGACCACATCATGGACGGTTGTTTGTTTTACTTCCGGGTTGAGTTGCTAAGCATGTACATCAAATAGTAACTTGCATATGAAGAGTTTGATTCCAAAAGGCGCTAAATCCACTTTTAGTGTTTTAGAGTAAATCAAGGTTTTTTAATTTACCATTTTATCTTATCCATTGTAAGTTTATTTTGATATATATGATAAAGCTATCGTATTCGAATAATTAAATCACGTTTTTAAAAATCTAGCTATCAATTTCAATTTTTAAGAAATTTTTATAATTTCAATTCCCATGGATTTAGCGCCTTTTGGAATAAAACCTCCGTCAGATGCCAATTTTTGTAGATTTAAAGCCTATAAATAAATGAAATTCAAAACGAAACACATGAATATTGCTACCAGAGTATAGATACAACTTTTCTGATGTATAAATTTTGAAAATATATATATATATTTTTTTTTTTTTAATATCTTATCTTTTTCAAGACCGGGATTTTCGATGTTTTATTCCAAAAGGAGCTAAATCCAAAAATATTCATAAAATTATGAAAACTATTTTAATAATCTAAAAATTTTGCACGGATGATGGAGGCTGGTAGCCACAACATGTGCTAAAAGATCTAATTGTATTTTGTTAGGTAAAGTGGTTAAATAAACAAATCCTAAATGGCCATAGTGGATTTAGCGCCTTTTGGAATAAAACCGTTTTGGATTTAGCTACTTTTGGAATAAAACTCATATCTGTGACCAATTTTTTTCAAACTTCCAAAAAATATTTTTTTATCCAATATACTGCATTTGATTCCCATGCCTAAGATGCACTTAATTAACCTATAAAATACATTTTGGTCAAAAGTGGATTTAGCGCCTTTTGGAATCAAGCTCTTCATATATAATGTATTATATTTATTTATTAAATTGTTTGACAATTTTGAAATGTCTATTTCTCTTTATTATTATTGTGATATGTCATGATCTACATGAGATATGAAGTTATTCTGAGTGTTTTGAAATTTTGTAGTAAAATGCATATAATCTTCTAAAAATGGATAATGTTATAAAGAATCAATATAAACATGTTGAGTTGATGGTTTACATTCAAATCAGTGCTTCCAGACAGATCTTTATACCAAAAAAAAAGGGTAAAAACATACTGTCCGGTATTTCCTACACTGAAAAATTACCGGACAATTTTACGATGACGTCATTATTTGCATATAACTGCCTCACCAAATATTATTTTGATTACCTCAAATTTTTTTGGAAAATAAAGTTGAATGATGTAGCTAAGCAATGATAATCTTTTTCTTTTGTAATTTTATTGTTTTCATGTGCTAATTAAGCAAATGAGCTTAAGTGGCCGGTATTCCCTACATCTACCCTACACTCACAAAAATTGTCTATCAAAAACTATTAGCACTGCATCAGATCTACAAGGCAAAAGCTGAACAATGACTTGTTCTTTATACTCTTGTTTGAGCACATTAAATTTCCATACAAAATTATCATCATCGCCCACAAATTTTTAATGCATGCATTAACAAGAGAGGTCTGCTCACAACCACTAAATTCAATAAAAGCCTACTACAGACTGTATCAAATAAAATGGTAGAAGTGGGAAAAAAAATTTAAAGTATGAAATTTAATCATAATCTAGTAGTGTTTGATATTTTCATAATTGCAATTTTTACATCTCATTATGTGCTGTAGATCTTACATGATAAGTTTTCTATAATCAAGTAAAATCTACTTTGCGCATGCTTTTCTATGGCTTTGGGTTGTTTCTCACATAATAGCCATGAATTCAGTGCCCCGGAACATTATTGTGTGTAGTTTCGATTAGCTCCTCGTGGCACAAAACTTTTGTTTTACAAAAGCAAAATCATACAGAACAAAGTACATTAGCAAAAAATTTTTTTTTTGGCTTTAATTTGGTACCAAATACAAACATCATTTGAGAAGATTTTATACCTAACTCATTTTCCCCCGATGTACACATTTTTTTTTTTGATACAGTCTGTAGATTTGTGCCTTTTGTACAAATTGCTAATGGTAAATGCCTTTCAGACTCTCTGTTCCAAAGGTATTGACCGTCAATATAATTTGCTTTAGAGATATATACCAAGATCGAATCATTATATGACATTAATAATATGTTTTCAGTGGCGGATCCGGGATTTGGAAATATGAGGGAGAATCGAGGCAGCCGAAAAATAAAGGGGCACCGTCAAAATTTTCCAATTTTAACATGAGTAATTTTCATATTCCTATTTTCAATTATAGGGGACGCGTCCCTTTTGACGCCCTGCCTTAATCCACCACTGTGTTTTACATGCATCGTACTGTCAAACTTTAACAACGTTTTCTGAAATAATGTAAGTTTCTTGAGTTTGTTGTAGTTTATCCTCCTAAAAAGTCACACACACACAAAAAAATGCTTTTAGGATATCAAGCCTAGCCATGGTAGCGGTTTACAGATCATTTGCGCTTTGTTTTACAAATTCAGCATAACTATCATTATTATTATTATTATTAATTACAGATATATTTTCACATTGATGCCGAAACAGCAAACATTACTTTTATTAAAACACTTTCATGACTTTTAGGCTGGAGTTGGCTTACTCCTTTTAAGATCATAGTCAAGAAAGCAAAACAAGTTGTTATAAATTTACAAAGAGCTTAATATATACAACGCCATCGATGTTTTCTCTCTTTTTCACGAATTCAGCTTCTTATTTGGCATTGAGTGCATCTGGTTAAGGTCTTTTTCAGTCCCTGTTTGAAAGCTTTATACCGGAAAGCATAGACAAACGGGTTGACGCAAATATTAAACGTGGCTAAGATGGTCGTGTAAAGATGCAGACTACTTCCAAGGTAGTTCGAAGGTACCCCAAAGACGTTGTAGACGAAAAATGTGACCTGGTTCGGAGTCCAACAAACCAGGTATGTCATGTAAACGATCAGGAGAGTGATGGTGATGTTGCGACGTCGAAGGTCTCTCCCTTCCTCAGCTTCGGACTTGGCGATTGGACGCGCATTGTCAACTCTTTTGTTGGTGACGTTAGCAGGTGCAGATGGTTGAAGCGCTTGCATTTCATTTGATTCCGTTGCTGAAGCTTGCACGGGCACGGCATCGGTATTCATGCTAGTGGTTGGCGGCTCGACTGATGCCGTCGCTGTTCCGGGGTTGACTCGCTTGAAGGTGCGAAGCTTGGTTGTGATTCGAGTAAACGAGAACCCCATGACGACGACGGGCATGAAGTAACTCGAAAACGAAGGCGCAACGCGCTTGAAGACACGGACCAGCGCTGGTTGGCACGATATATACAACTACTACTTGATTTCTCGTCGTACGTGAAGGTCGTAGCGCGGCGAACATGATTTGTAGAATCGTGTGCGGTCAGCCAGGCTACCCCGCCATAATATACACGTCTTCATTTCACAACCGCGTCATGTAAACGACGGGGTGAACGACGGCGATGTAACGCTCGATGGAAATGATTGTGAGATTGAACGTCGAGATCGCAAAGCCGCTGAATGTAGCCACTCTAGAGTTCCAAACCCTGCAGAAGAGCTCGGCTCCAAATCCACCATGACTTGGTGTGTAAGGATACCACGTACTCTGTGTGGTGTGTGAGATGAGGATGATAGACGTTATGAAGTCGATGACGGACTGCGTGACGATCAGAAGGTTGGTGTTGTTCTCTTTCGCCTGACTTCGAAGCACGGCGAAGCAAAGCGCGTTGCCCAATACGCCCAGGACACCGAAGATAATCTGAGAAGCGGTTGCGATGGCAAGATCAATAGGCATTGCAGGAGTTTCATCCATCTGTCCTGGGGATGTATCATTTGTAGTACTCGCCATTTCCATGATTTCAGTCTGCTCGACGGCAATGCTTGCGAGAAAATGAACAGCGCGTTCTCCGATTGATAGTCATGAATTTGAAAAATAGAAAGTAGCTTCGCGCCAAATCACTAATCGTTCAAGTCATCTTATTGTAAATAAAACAACATCAATGCAGAGATGGTGTTGCCATGCCAACTGCGTCTTTTCTTGTCCTAACGCACTTGCCATTCGCTCAGAGTTAATCAAATATTGGGACATTGTGATCATATAAATGTCAGGTCAATTCTAAGTATAGGTTTAAGTCAGCTATTACTTTAAACATGATGAACCAGACATGGCGAAAATAGAAATCGATATTAAAATACAAACACATGTATACACAAATACTCGCTACTCTGCTCGGGCACAATTGAAATCAAACGATGAACACAACGAGCACTAAAAGACTTAGGCCGTGTTCACACATGTTATGTGATGCCAGAATCAATGCATATTAAATCATGGAGGCAAGCAAATTGATTTTAAAGGCAAAATGGTGAAAATGCAATGGCAAACAAAAGTTTAGTCAGTGCAGTGTTATGTCAATAGCACATCAAATATTTATCTTTAACATTCAAAGAAATTCGGATCTCAACATCAAATTGAACAATGTTTCATTGTTTGTGTTATTTTTCTTAACTTTTTTTTTCTATCAAAACTTGTTTGATATCAGTGAAAATAAAAAGAAACAAATTATTGACGATTGTTTTATTGAAAAAAAAAAGTGATTCGGCGTTGCTTGACAATCTTGTATAAACACAAACTTAGTATAAACCCAATTTAGCCGAGATCAGTGGAACAACATAAACAGAATTGCATGTGAGATACGTCAATATAATACCCTTGATTTGAGCTGTTTATACAGGTTTTATATTTTATCCTTTCCCATTAACATGATGAATAGTTTATATAATAAAAGCCTGAAAGTACAAGTGCAGGCATACAAGTCTATAAAAGATGTCGGAGTAAAATTAATCAAATATGCACAATGACAAGTACACGATCGAAGGTAAATCCTTGTCATGTCATTTCTATTGTATAATTATAGAACCTATCATTTTATCATGTCCATCATAAAATGTTTAGTAGGTCCATCATTAAATCATGTATAATAGAGTATGATGAGGTTCGTATTGACCTTTTCATGATACTTTTTTAACTTCAACCTTCTAAGCCTTCTATATAACAAAATAAATAAATAAATAATCGACCATGTCAATGTTCTTGAAATGGAAAATTCCATCATTTAATCATGAAATGTTTAGTAGGTCCATGATTAAATAACGATAATGAAATATGACGAGGTAGGCGTTGACCTCTCTCGTATTGATAAGTTTTAAACTGCAAAAGTTTAAGCCTTAAAAAGAAAATTCGACCATGCAAATGTTCTGCTTGAAATGGAAAATTCATTGTATAGACATGATGTGAAAGCAAGCAAATTGATTTGTGATGTTTGACAATTTATAAGTTTTAATGAAATCAAAATACATTTAGATGACAAGCATTGTGTAGGCATGTATCCAGAGAGGGGAGGCTATCCATTCATTGTCCAATATGGTGGCGGATTCATTTATTTTTCTGGAAGGGTTAAAAGAAAGTATTTTTGTGGGGCCGTCTTAAAGACAGTAAAGTTGAAGCACTCTTAAATACTCCCCCCCCACACACACACACACTCAGGGGGACGTATGGTTGTTCCAGATTTTTAGAGATACCCTCTACCGGGTGAGTCGGAAAAAACTTTACACCTAGAAAAATGTCAATAAAAAGAAAACCAATATATAAATCCCAAATTATTATTTATATTCTGAAAGAGTAACTCCTCCCGCATCTTCTGGTACCATTTTTGTGTGGTATGTTTTTACGCTTGGATGAACACAACGCATTGTTTGCGAACATGTAAATTTCGAATTGTGTAAGGATGGGGATGAAATTGAAACAACAAAAGCTGACAAAAAAAAAAAAAAAAAAAAAAAAAAAAAAAAAAAAAAAAAAAAAAAAAACAACTCCATCATGAATAAAATAGCATAACTTTTTAACACCATTTTTTTAAAAGCCAAATAACTTGGCAAGGGTGTTGCTACAGTTATCGACTAGATTCTGTGTAAAAATTAGATTGATTCATCGAGTAATCCATGAATGAGTACACATCAAAAAGTAAACTGTCACTGACAGACCTAAAAAGGCCTCTTAATACTTTTGAAGTGATTATCTTGTCTTTGACGTATGCTCACTCATGCTTGACTCTACAGATTGATCTCATTTTCACTCAAATTGTAGTCGATATGTGTAACAACGCCCTGCCAAGTTATTTAACGCAGGGCATTTTCGTTAAAAAGTTATGCTATTTCAATTAGGATGGAGTTGCTTTTTTGTTAGCATTTGTTGTTTTGATTTTACTCCCACCGTCTTTTGCACAATTCAAAATGTATATGTTCGCAAACAATGCGCCGTGTTCATCCAAGCGTAAAGATATTACACACAAAATTGGTACCGAAAGATGCGGGAGGTGTTATTCTTTCAGAATATGTATAATGATTTGGGGTGTATAATATTTGTTTTCATTTTATTTATTTATTACAGTTTATTTATTTATTTATTTATTTCTGAATGAAACATCACATTGATACATAGAAATAACTCCTTGGAGCAAACATGATCAAGATAATATAAAACAGTTAACAGTCAAATCTTACATATAGATAACATAATTTTGATCAAGAATATTGTTGGAATATAATGGAGTAACATACAGAGGTATAGCAATATAAGCTTAAAGCTTGAGACGTTGCCATACCTGTACACTCATAATTAATCATCATTTACGAGATAATAAGTATACAATGGGGTAAAACACTAACTAATACAAAAAAACAACTCAATAATCTACTAGCACTTGTAATTCAATGCAGCAAATCAATAAAACTAAATACTACTAAAACATTATATACAGTAATTGTTGAAAGAAGGATGAAAGAAGAAAGTAAGAGGAGGCAGCCCTATCAAACAATGCCGAAAATAACATAATAAATGATTTGTAAAATGTATGTATAAATTATGGGATTTGAATATCAAATTTTTCATTATATATAAGAATATACAAGAAACATAACATCATTATAGTAAAAGAAAACAAGGATTGTAATAATCACTTCTTGGAGAATAGCATGCGCTTAATCGCATTTTTAAAAGAGTGTACGGTATGCAAATTTCTAGTGCCATTTGGTAAAGCATTCCAAACATCCGGGCCATGATGTCGAACTGATTTATGAGCTAATGCGGTGCGGGGATTGACTAAATGTATATTAGCTGATTGTCTAGTTGAATAAGAAGAGTGAACATCATTGTTTCGCCTAAACATAGACGAAAAAGAAGTAGGTAAACTTTTCTTATTGTACCTATACATAAAGAGTGCGGTTTGCAGAAAATGTATGTCATTAATCGTAAGGCTCTTCAGCTTGATAAAGAGTGGTTGTGTATGGTCAAGAAATCCTGACACTTTTCTAGGTGTAAAGTTTTTTTTTTTTTTTTACTCACTCGGTATAGGCCTATCACAGGCTTTTAGAGAGGAAGCCGTATCAAAATCACCCCCATTACAGGTGGTTGAAAGGTAAGCTGCACCAAAATTACACGTTTTTACAGGTATTTGGACCATATTCGGGACCTTATTTCAGAAATTGTCCTCAGAGAATTGAAAACTACCCCTAATTAAAAAAAAAAGTCTGGGTAAAAAATGCTAAACCACCACTATTTCCATGATTTATTGGTTACAACTCGTTATTCAGAAGGGTCGTTATTCCAAAGGTACGTTCTTTTTTAAAGGTTCGTTATTCCGAAACACGTAAAGTGCCAGTACCTCGATGTTTGTTAATCCGAAAAATAATTGTGGCGTTATTCCGAAGTTTCGTTAATCCAAAAACGAAATAACGTTCGCTAATCCGAAGCATATCAATTCTACTCTATGTAAAATGTAAAGTTAACGTAACCAATGTGCGGCATTAAATCGTAATTAAACAAGGAGCGTCCATTATCTAAGAGGCCAGACGCAACAAAGTGACGTGAATAATCACGGGCTGTAGAAGGCATAAATCTATACAGCTGGCCTTGCAATAATAAATTAGCTCACAAAAAACTCGCGTAAGAAGACTTCCCTCCAGTGGAATGGTATTGGTCCGTTCGGTTGAGCAGTCTACTCGTGGAGTGAAAGATTGCATGAACTTTTATCATGTTGTTACAGGCCCGTATAACTAGGATTTTTACGGGGGGGGGTTCGAAATCTGCAAAAGTGGACAAAAAGGTACGTCACAAAATTTTCACGTCACACGCTGGCCGCGCGATAAGCGGGCAAAAAAGAGTACTATATATTAGCTAATAGGGGTAAACAGTCGTTCGATCGGCCCAAAAGAAATTGATAAGCAAAAAAAAAAAAAAAAAAAAAAAAAAACCATTTTCATCAACCATCTTCATCTTTTTTGTTGTTGTTGTTGTTGTTGTTGTTGTTGTTGTAAGCGGACCACTGGTCGCCAGCGGGGGGGGGGGGGGGGGGGCGGTGGGAGGGGGGGTGGGGGGGGCTATTCGAACCACCGCGAACCCCCACCCCTTACCCTGTGTTACGGCCTTGTAGGTTAGTTAATAGATTACTCTCCAGTGACCAGATGGAGGAAATACTAGCATTTGGGCAAAGCTTATAACATTGATTTGTGAACTTGAAGTAGTTGAATCAGAATTTGCATACATATAAACATTGATGTTCAATATAACAATGAACATAGTGGTGAAACTTTCATCAAGATCTTGTGAAGACGCCGTTCACTGTTTTCTATGCGATATGCATGTGATAAGCGTAAATATTGACTAGTCGAGGAAAGAACTCTCTTATGATTCACTGTCAAAAATGACAGACTTTTTTTTTAATCATAAATTAATGAATGTACCATCTCCGGAAGCTGAGAATTCAAGCTTTTAAATCTGCCTTGAACAATAAGCTATAATAGTATAATGCGGTGCTGAGGAATGCAAAAGTATGGCAGCGCATGACTATTTGAGGCCAAATATACCATATGTACAGGAATTTGATCTGACTAGGCTTTCGAATTGACAAAAGTGACAGAAACTTTTTTTTTTCCCCTTTGCAATAAGTTATTCCTATTTTTTTTGAAAATTCAGACTCTTAGCTGTACTTATTCAAGTTGACATCATTTCTTTGAAATGGTAGTTGCTCGCCACAAATACAAGAAAATAAAGTGAAAAACTGTCCAAAATACAAAAAAGTCATATGGGCACGTTCGCTTTGAAGAGTAGAATGGTAGCGCCCTCGAGATCTCTTTAAGTTTTACAACTAGAAATGATGATATGGTTTGGTAATCTACCGAAAATGAAAATTTAAGGTATTCGTATGTCCGGAAACTGTGACGACATAATCCTGTGGCTAAGACCGGGACTCGGAAGGAATCAGGCGTGGAGTGAAGGGGCGGGGGGCGGGGGGGGGAGGGGGGGGTGTAGATTAAGATTCAGACCTCGCCTGCTTCAAACTTGTTTTTTGTAGGGTGGGCAAGGGCTGTTCTATCGTTACGCACCTGGCCAATACGCCCCGAATTCTTTAATGGGGTGTCAATAGGGCTTATGGGAACTATTTTCAGTTTCCCGTGCAATTATCGTTTCATGTTCTAATGCATATTTGTCAGACCTGTAAATTTCGCTGGGGGAGTATTGGTGCATTTTGAAATTGTTTTTTCCAAGTTCAATATTTCTACTAAAGATCCATTCTTGATTAATGTTTACCACGTACAAACCTCTTATAAACCTGAAAAAACTAAATCATTAATTCCGCAATATTGTATCCGCCCGTCTTTATTTCTTGAAGAAGTTATTTCGAAACATTATCGGCGGCGAGTTCTTCCGATAAAGAATAAAATTCGCTACTAAAAACGGGTCTTTATCACTCCATAAATAAATAATTAATTCCTCAATTATATCTGCTCCATCTTTATTTCATTAAAAAAGTTATATGGAAACGTACACCTCGTAATTCCGAAGGTTTGTTATTCCGTAGGTTCATTATAACGAAGTTTCGTCATTCCGAAACACGTAAAATGCTTATACCTCGATGTTCGTTTATCCGAAAATAAAAAAGCGTTCGTTAATCCGAATATTATTTTGTGGCGTTATTCCGAAGGTTCGTCATTCCGGAAACGAAATAGGGTTCATTATTCCGAAGGTTCGTCATTCCGAAAACGGAATAGGGTTCGTTATTCCGAAAATGAAATAAACTTAATTTTAGTAACAAAAGCTGTGTTGTAATTCAAAAACAATGATATTATGCAATAATATTATCAGCGGAGGATGATACATGTGTATTTTGGGGCAAAGCATGTATTGCATCAAGTCAGAAGTGGTGTGGATCAAGCTTAATTAATTTCGATTTTATCTGAGCAATATTGCTCCCTGAGTGAATGGATTAAGAATGTTAGGGACTGTGTGTTGGTCACCCGTCAATAACCTCCAGATAAGGGGCATTTTTTTTTCGGGGGAGGGGTGCCATTATTGAACAGCTTCTGCTGTTAAATTTTAATTTTCGGAGAATTTGTTTCACAACAGCGACTTCTACCGATAACGAATTCGCTATACTAAAAACGGGCCGTTATCACGCCATAACTAAATAACTATTTCCGCACCTGTTTTCGCTCCGTCTTTATTTCATAAAGCCTATTTCGAAACCGATTATCGACGGCGACCTCTTCCGATAAAGAATACGTTTCGCTTCTAACATCGGCCCGTTATCTCTCCATAACTAAATTATTAATTCCGCAATTGTATTCGCTCTGTATTTATTTATGATTTTAAAAGAAAAGTATATCAAAACAATGGCGGAAATCAATCTTTTAATATCGGAAGATAAAGAAGTCGCCGCCGATTATGTTTCGAAAAAAAAAATTCTGTGAAATAAAGACGGAGTGGTCATGGGGTCAGTGATAAAGGCCCAAATTAGAAGAGAAACTTATTATTAAGCGGAAGAACTCACCGCCGATAAGGTTTCCATATAACTTCTTCGTGGAATAAAGACGGAGCGGATATAATTGAGGAATTAATTATTTAGTTATGGAGTGATAGAGGCCCATTAAGTAGCGAATTCTTTATCGGTAGAAGTCGCCATAGATAATGTTGTGAAACAGATTCTCCGAAAATCAAGATTTAACAGCAGAAGCTGTAAAATAATGAAACCCCTCCCCCGAAAAAAAGCCCCCTTATCTGGACGTTATTGCCGGGTGACCAACACACAGCCTATATAGTCCCCAACATTCTTAATCCATTCGATCAGGCTGCAATTATTGCTCAGATAAAATCAAATCAAGCTGGATCCTCGCCATTTCTTAATACATGCTTTTATGTATCATCCTCCGCTGAGACTATTATTGCATAATATCCTATTGTTTTTGAAATACAACACCGTTTTTGTTACTAAAATAAGTTTATTCCATTTTCGGATTAACGAACCTTTGGAATAACGAACCTTATTTTGTTTTCGGATTAATGAACATTCGGAATAACGAACCTCATTTTGTTTTCGGATTAACGAAAAATTATTTTGAATATAATTGACCTGAAAATTGTACATTTTAACCGATTTCGTAAAGCTCATAAATAGGATATCTCATTAAACAGATGATGTGAATGCGAAGCGCGGGCTAAGACTATGATGTATATTGATGATAACGGGACATTTTCGTCACTTTATCATCATGAATACTAGCTAAAAGAACCCATAGGCCTATCTCAAAATAATAAAAAAAAAATTCGAAGCTGTTGACGCCCTCTACGTATGTTGGCTAATAGTGAACTTGTTCAGGGCAAAAAGAGGCCGAAAAGGGTGTGTAACGGGAAGAGAATTCGCTGTTTTCCATCGACATCATGAGTGAAATTCGCCAAAGGGAAGGTGAACAAGTCAAGAAAGAAACCTGTGACGATGTGGAAGTCAAAGAACCAGAACCAACGAAAGAGGAAGAGGTAAAATGATGTGTTTACTTTTTGTCGCACTTTTCCATCAGTAACAGCTGGGAATGGTCGCCGAACCCTCCCACGTATGTGCACTCTACACGCAGTGAATGGAAAGCAGTAGCGCCGCGCCATATTGGCCGATTGCGTGCAATACGGTCGAGAGGTGGCGCGCGCTATTTATTAATTTATTACAGAAATAGACATGAAAGGGTCACTTTGGGTGGCTTTTTAAAACTGACCATGTAAAAAGGACGAAAAATTGCGGTGATTATATATTCAACGATGTAATGTCGATAAAAAGGGCCACCCTAATTTCAAGGATTAAAGCACACGGAAACAAATCTGTATTTTGCCGGAGTTCCAATGCTTTCTCGTAACGAGGGGACCAGTTATTTCATAATTTCATAGGCATCATAAATCCACTCAAAAGAATCCATTTCATTAATCTTAAAAGCCTGACCACTTAACTAGGGGGCTAAATATTTTGTATAAGTTAAAATAGGTACGTCCTCTTTCATTTTATCCCATTTAACATTATACAGTGTTTAATTAAAAACTTTACAATCTATGCAGCCTTGCATAATACCCTGCGCCGCTATAATCACACCAATTATACGGGCCGTTTAAGCGGTTATTATTTCAAATGTAGTTGAAAAACGACGTTCCTAATCCCCTTCCTCTCGCTCTACAATCACTCAGTCGTCTTCCCGCCCCCTTCAAAGCAATTTCCCTCCCACATAATCATTCAAATTAACTTTTCAAACAAATATTAAGCACACGAACACAAATCCCACCCCCCCCTGTCCCACGATACTATCAAACCCGATCGGCCCCTCATCTTAATAGTGTTGAAAGTTGTTATTTCATTACAGCTTCTCCTTCATAACATACGATGCTTTACATCTAAAGATTTTCTTCATCTTTTTGTCCTTCCTTAGTAATTTTGATCATGAACTAGGTTTGATGGAATTTAGATTAAAAGATAACTAATTATTTGAATATGATCTTAAAGATGTTGCAAGAATTATATATAAAAGCTAAATTGTAGAGAATAGAATCAATTGAAACTCAAACCAAAATGGAAATAAAATATGATATGACTCCTAATATATTCAAAAAAATCAAAGAGATCACACTTTTTGGCCCAATGGACGACTGCCTCGCACCCCAAACGCCACCCCTCCCTCCTCTCTCTCTTCTCTCTCTCACTTCCTCATCCTCTCACCAGGGGGGGTGGATATTTTGTAACAGAAAATAGAAGGGGCAACCTTCAGTAGATCAGGCCTAATCCAAAGTTTAAAATAATAAAACAATGGCATTGACAGAAATAGTATTTTATTGTCAAATAATAAGAAATTATGTAACAATTAAACCTTTGAGTTTATTAATTAAAGGCAGAGACAGTACTATTACTCTAACAGTTAAGAAACTAATTTTTGGAATAATATTTGAAAGGTGACTATAGATCTATCATCATGATGCAACTGCCCATTTTTTTTTTTTTTTTTAAGAAGGAAAAAACACTGTAATAATATTACTAAAACAATTTAATACCATCTTTTGGAGTGGGCAAAATAATGAAAAATTAATTTTTGTTAAAGAGCCCCCGGCCCCCACACCCCCCTCCAATCTTGGAACCACTGCATTATAACAGCACAACAAAACAAAACAGAATCAAAACCAATCAACACCAGGCATCAACAGCAAATCAAAATATATAACTCCCAAAAGCAAACAAAACTTAGATAAACAGACTAAATCTATAAATAAATTTAAAGTCAAAGAAAATCCTGCTGATAAGACCGGACATCCGTCTCCCTGACGGTTCAAGCTCCCGAGCAGTTTCGGGGACGAGAGCTCCCCGGAATCTACGTTCAGTCACACGCGCAACAATCTTGGTCTGTACTTTATTCAGGGCTACGACGGAATCTTGGTTAATTTCAAAATTTTCGGTAAATCATTAGGTATTAATATTTGAAAATGAGAAAAAAAAAAGTAAAGTGCAATATGAATATTTACGAAAGCAACTATCATAACACGTCCACCTTATGACAGAACAAAAAATGGGGTGATATTAAAAGTTTACTTCGGTGAAAGGAGTTGATGCTGGCTCCAAATGGAATACCAATTTTGAAAGACGGAATGACTGGAGTTGCCACGCGGCCACAGCTGTGAGATGATACCGGCGACCATGCAAATGCCAGGATACGGACCACGAAAGAACGGGCGCTGTCGTGGTCGTTTTGAAATTTTAAGCACTTAGAAGCTGATAATTTGTCTAAATAAACAATTATTATTAACTTTTTCAGATAAAATCTTTCATAAAAATATTAAAAATCAAGGTCTAACCATCCAGATTACAGTAAGGCTGTAGGATATTAACTGAACTACTTTTTGAAATATGTCACTCGGCAAAGAGGGTGTCAGAACTTACGATTGTTTGGCTGAAAGTCTTCCACTTCCCGGGCTTGTAGCTGAAAAGTTTTAGTTACACTTGGTATAATGAATGACAAAAAGTTAGAGCTAAGTTTAAGAATAAAATTTCCTTCAAAATTATTTTTTTTAAAATGGCCAAGCAATTATATGATTGTGCAAAAAACAACCCTATAATGAACCATAAATTTCACACGAAAATACAAGGTATTTTAAAAGCGTATTTCTAACATTTTCTCTTGATTACGTCATTTTCAATATAACATACGCATGTGGGAAAAGAGGATGAAAATCTGAATTGTAATCATGCATTATCATTATTTTGGGTATGACAAGGAGGTTTGATTGGTTAGATTTGCAGTTAACCAACAATAGAGCAGCAAATCAGCGCTCCTGATCGGCAAAAGGGGGAATTAATGGCGGCGCCCAATAAGTTTCCGGGTTGCACATACGTGCTCCCCGCTCATTTATATGCAGCTGTCGCCGGTCTTGTTTATTTTTGTGCGGGGTGCATGCAGTGGGATTGCACTGCAGCGCACACTAGCTCAGTAGCTCACCTCTGAAGTATTGACAGCGTCCTAGATCTACACGTAGAAATTTTTACTCCATAATTTATGCACGACGCTCGAATGATCACGTTAGCATATGAAATACACTACCATTGTGCCTTCCAAAGTCAATGAACAATAGTCACGATAAAATTTAGATTCGTCATTTATTTTTTTTGGTAAATCTAACGATCAGGGAGTAAGATTTAAGGGGAGTGAGAGCGATTGCTCTCCCAAGCTCCCCTTAAATGCTTTTTTGGGGAGTGATTTACAGAGCCCCTTGTAACCCCAATCTGACATGAAGAACAAATTTAGCTCCCCTAAAAATTCTCCTTGAGAGCCTCTAGGAGAGCTATTTATAGCTCCCCTGTAAATTTTAAAAATCACTCCCTGCTTTATTCGTTTTCAACTGTCGGGCCAAGTCCGACAGTGGATTCGTTGAAGTTCCTTTTCATATTTCTATTCTTTATTCTAAAAAGTATTGAAAGAGTGGCTTTGCGGCGCACGTTTTGTGAAGTCGAGTCTCGCAGTTTTTCTTGCGAAATGGGTCCACCTTGGTTATGATTGACAGCGCGCACGACAAAAGCGGTTTTTATCGGGAGCAGCTGAATCGTGTTGTTCAGTTACGGTCAACGCACTTTAGTCATCGCAACCAGGAGGCGGAGCTCCACGCGAAAGCTAAACAGATGCGCCCAACAATAAAAATGCATTATCTTCTGGCTCTGTACGAACGACTTAGTAGGCATTTCGATGTGTCCTGGCTGGCAGTGTATTTTGATCATTGTTGATTCTCCAGTCTACAGTTTTAATGCATTGTTCACACAGAGCCGAGTTGGAAGTACGAGTTTGCGCGAGTAGTCACGATTTGGCTTTTGGGGCAACTTGGGACAACTCTTCATTTAGATTCCTCGTATCCTAACTCTTGATAACTCTCCATTACTCGCCTCAGCTTAAAGTTGAATTAAGAAGACGATCCCAAATAATGAGATATTTACATTAATAGCATCCTCACGACTCTAACTTAAAGGACTCCTCCGGGCTGGATTTTGCATTATTAGAAAAAAATAAAGTAAAATCTAAAAAGCACAACACTGAAAATTTCATCAAAATCGGATCAGAAATAGCAAAGTTATGAATTTTCTAAGGTTTTGAATTTTTTTATGAAACAGTTTTTGCCATCTTCAAATTGGCAAACTGATGATGTCTCAGTCTCCCTACTTTCTTTGTATTTTATTGTATGAAATACCAATTATCAAGATTTTCTACCCCAAGGACATAAAAACAGGGATTAATCCTTATGGAATGTTCAAGGTCACTAGTGCTTTTACAGTACCTATTTCATTATGAGGGATAGATTTTCTGTATACGCAATATATGAAAAAATGAGAAAAATAGGATTTCATATAATAAAATACACAAGAGGTAGGGGGACTGTGACATCATCATTTTACTCATTTGAATATTCAAATATACAAATGAGACAATGAGACAATGCCAAGAACTGTTTTACAAAAAAAAATCAGTACCTAAAAAAATGCATAACTTTGTTGTTTTTCATCCGATTTTGATGAAATTTTCTGTGTTGTGTTTGTTAAATTTTACTTTACTTTACAAAACTTTTTAATTTCAGCCCGGACTCCTCCTTTAACTCTGAGAGAGACGTTTCAACTCCCCAAAATAAGTTTAGAATAGTAAATTTAAACGATTTATCCCTAACCCTGGTTTCCGTGATCGCTCCGGTGATGCGTACTGAGACTAGTGTTCTAGCAGGGTGACGTCACGTGCTGCACCTATAGTAGCTGAGTAGCCGATCGATCTTTCGCTCCATTTTGCTTACGTGCCATCTCATGAATTCTTTGTTGCTTATAAGTTTCAACTAGCTTAAATACAGAAATCACTCGGTAGGCCGAGAAGTATATGGTCATATTCAAACGTGAGTGACACGACATTTGGACTGATAGAAGGGCGCATATCTTTGCACTTGTAGGTTATGAATGGATCATGACTACCATATTATGTATAATGTAGGAGTGGCAGTGCCTTAAATTCAACATTTCAAGTTAATAACTAAATCCAAATCACCTGTATTTATATGCCATGTTAGAGTAGTCTATGAAAATTACTTTAAGCAAAAAAAATCTGACAAAAGTGATTTGTATTAAAAATAAGAGGCATTTAAAGCACCATAGTCCAATACGTGCAAATTCCTGTTTGCTCAATTATTCAGCGTAAGAAAACTGGATCACAGAATTTTTTAATTTGAATAATTGTTTGTATTGTAAAGAAGCTTTTGTGTTGATTTCAGATCCTAATTTGCATTTTCAAAGGCACAGCGCCACATTAAAATTTCAGCTAAATGTCCCACTTAGTCTGAATATGACCATATGTAAGTAGAATTGTTTCACAATTTCTTCGTGAGTTTGTGGTATGAGTGTAGACGATCCTGCGATTCCTAAGGACATGATGGAAGGTGGAAAAACAACACACAACAGTATAGTAACACACATGTTCAAGCAAACAGTGCGCGCTAGCGTTGTTGTGAGTGTGTTGGCCGGATCTACTTTACGACAAAGAACTCGATCGTACTCTCGTTGTAGAAAGAAAGAAAAACAAGTGAAAATATCGATTAATAACTCATTATTTGCAATCTTATTTCACAATTTAAGACTTGAAAATCGTTACTTATGGCAGTTCCAAGCAAAACAGGACATGGAGCTGAAATTTTAATGTGCCGCTGTGCCTTTGAAAATGCAAATTAGAATCTGAAATTACCACAAAGGATTCTTTACAATACAACCAATCATTTAAGTTTAAAAAAATTTGTGATTCAGTATTCTTGCGCTGAATAATTTATCAAACCCAAATTTGCATGTATGGGACTATGGGGCTTTAAATGCCTCTAATTCTGATATCTCTTCACTTTTTGCCAATTTTTTTGGCTTAATGTAATTGTCATGGTCTACTCCAACAAACTTTGGTATTAATATTTCTTTATAATGCATTTCTCCTCACGAAAAAGACCGGGAAACCAGATGTCACTCCGTAACCGTCACTCCGTAACCGGACAAGGGTTCAAGTTTTAAGTCATAATTAACAAAATATTCAACCAATTTTTTTATGCAAGGTGGCATATTATACCTAGAATAACATAGAATCCAATCAATAACTCAAACTTGTGATAGCCATTTAAATTTCACAGAGTTTAAACCTGGTGTATAGTTTTGGTAGCAAAAAAGGAATTGGCACAAAACCGATCAAATGTAGTTACATGTTGTCCACATTGCACTAAAAGATATGTGTGAGAGATCTTATGACATTCCTTTCAATATTTCCGATGAAATTCATTTATAAAGTTCGAATATAGCGCAATCCAACTGCCGTTTAGACCTCTGCTGACAAATTCGCACGCCCGAAGTTACGGCGTGAATTAGTGCGAACGATCTGTGTGTAACACCCACACAAGAGAATCCCCATTGGTTTTCCACGTGAGCGCTAACCTGTGACGGGTCCCCGACTTATCTTTTTTTATCCTTATATTATGAAATAAAGACACTAAAACGAGATTTCAAGTACTATAATTTGCTTTATTATAGTTATTGGATTCAATCTATCATAATTTATCTTAATGTGAATCAAAATAATTTTTTCTTTCTCCCGAAACTATACACCAGCTTTAAGCAAAATGTTTTCTGCTCAAATATGCATGTCCATTTTGCGTCACTCCGTAACCATGATTATGAATATTCATATCTCATTAATTAAGAGGATCACTATAAAAAAAATTATCATTTTGAAAAGAGGGTACCATCAGCTTTTGTCATGAACCATTTCTTTGTACATAAAGATTAAAGTATGGATGATAAACTTGTTTGAATGCTGAAATGTTGCTTCTGAATGTCTCTCCGTTACCTTGGAACTGCCCTTATACTATTGTCTATACAAAGTAAAGATTTGTGCATATGATTTGTAATTTTGTGTATATGGCTTCCTTCGAAAAACATTGGTAAAATCATCTCTCTCTATCTGCACAGCATTCTGTATTTACCTCCGGGCACTCGAATGTACCCAACACCCGTCCGTGACGTCACCCTCAACGTGTACTTCGTATACTAGTCTAATCAGGGCATGGAAGCAGGCTAATTTCATAGACTTTCAAACCAGAATATCGAGAAGATAGAGGAGTTTTATGATATGCTATCTGTTTGAACAGCTTACATGAGGTATATAATAGGCGTAGAACCCAAATTTATAGAAATTCATGCCCTTCTTATAGCAACTTTAACAACTCTTGGCAACTCGAAGCAAGTCACGTGAGGTCGTAGTCCTGAATGACTGGTTGGAACAACTGGCATTAGACTCCCAAAACTTGTTAAAGACTCATCATGGACTCTTTGCAACTCATACAAAATCAGGTCAATTTGCATGAATTTCCGTATACGAGTCTTGCACGAGTCTAGTACAAGTTTGTAGAGGACTCGTATGAAGATCTTGACAACTCGACTTCACTCGTAATGCACTATGCTAAACTAGGGACAAGATCAGAATCACTTGAAAAGCATTCGGTAGTACTCGCTAATAACTCTTTGCTACTCATACATGTACTGGACCCAAATTAAACTTGGTACAAACTTGAGTTTCCACGATTTGGAGCTCCCGGAAACTCGCAGGAACTTGTACTTTCAACTCATGAACACCCATTTTTATATCGTATAGAGGTCGGCACTACTCGTCTGATTAACTTGACTTCACTCGTCATACACTCCTTCAAACTTGAGATATACTCGACCAGTACTCTGTACTACTCGTTGCTCACTCTTTGTTACACGTACTGTGCTGCGTTGAAATCGCATTTGACTCAGTGCAAAATTGAAAAAATGTACAATTTTCCCCCAAGTTTCCGAGAGTTAGAGCCTGCAGAAGCTCGCAGGGACTCGTACATATCCAACTCGCCTCTGTGTTGACAATGCATTACTACACTAGTCTAAATAGGCTCTAGTCTACTTTTGTCTGAACTTGTATCATATAAAAATCTTTCATTGCTTTTTGTATGTGTGACTTTAACTTTTATTTCATAATAAAGAGTACTTCATATTCTATTCAATGATACGCAATATATAGCCTGTGTTGGGATGGATGACAGAGCACTTGGAAACCAATACCCAAGGAAATAATCACTTTTATACGAAAGAGCACAATGCGGCCATCACATGGCAAAAGGGTGTATCTGAATATTTTGACTTTTTCAGGTTTTGACAGGGGGAGGGGGGTGGGGGTTTAAAAGATGCTCTTTTCATTAGTCCAACTTTCATGTTTGGAGGACATTTATTTTTTAAGATAGCATGGGCTATCTGCAGCTTTTTTTTCTTTAATTTCACCCAATCGTGTGATGGTAAAATGGTGTATCTTACATATATATGTACACCCTAAGCATACCTCATGAGTGCTCTGCAGTTGTCGGTAAAATGATGTATCTGCAAGATACACCTTTCTGCCTACATAAAGATTTAGTATTAAGCGAGCTCCGTGAAATATGGCAAAGGGGTATATCTGCTACATACATCTTTTTACCTTATCTACGTGAATCTGATATCGCCTTCCAGATTACGGCAAAAAGGTGTATCTGCACATATCCCTTTTTGCCAAGTGCATGATTGAGCCAGTGAGCTCCTCAAAAAAGGGCAAAAGGGTGTATCTGCAACATACATCTTTTTACCGTATCTGTGTATATCAGAAATGTGCTTCTGATTCACGGCTAAAGGGTGTATCTGCTTAATAGCGTGTTTGTTTTATGAGAGATTGTCTATTTGTAAAATGGATTGTAATTATATACATGTAGAAATGAGAGAAGGAAGTGGGCAAATTACAGAATTGAGATAAGTAAATTATTTTACATAATGGAATCAATATGGTTATAATTTTGTCATAATTTGATTATTTTTATAAACCTTAGTAGCGCCCCTTTGAGATAACAAGTGATGAAAAGAGAGAGAGAGAGAAGAGAGAGAGAGAGAGAGAGAGAGAGGGGGGGGGGAATGAAAACAAAAAAAAGAGAAGAATATTGAAAGAAGGCTGTCATGCAAACCCAAAATACACTTTAAATGTTGGGAAACATACTGTCACTATGTCGGATAATGTTTGTTGGTTAAAAAAACCAAAAAAAACAACAACAACAACATAATAATAAAAAAAAAAAAAAATAATTCTGGCATTATTACCCAATTTAGCAAATTTATTGCCCAATTATTGGTTTTATTATCCAATTTGGGCAGATTTTAACCAATGGTTGTGTGGACAGTATAATTATGTTGCCCATTGTAAAAGTATTTTTTGTCCATCTTTTTAAGATGCCACTAATTCAAATAAATCGCCTATAAATCTGTAGTTTTGCCTTTTACCAAACTATTACCGATATCAAGTGTGTAATATTTTGTCAAAATGTATCTTTAAAAAGTGGTTATTCTGTAGAATATGATGGGCTAAGTATTATAAGAATGACATCAAGGGATAGTTTTCATTACATTGTTAATATATCTTATGAAATTAAAATCATCCAAATGATCGTTTTAAAAGGTTTACAAGTTTAAAAGAGCCAAAACTTCAAATTGAATTTGCGAAGAATGCGCATTTTGCAGATACACCCTTTTGCCATGTGACGGCCCGAATGAGAGAGCAATAAAAAAAAAAAAATCATCAAAATCAGTCATAAAATGAAAAGTCTCATGGTAACTTCTATTGGTATCCTCAAATTGGCAGTATTGCTTCAAAATGGAGAGTTTTCCACAAAATCAGCCGTTTTTAAGCAATATTGCCAATTTCAGGATACCCAAAGATGTTACAACTAGACTTATCAAACTATTTAAAAAAAAAATCAAGTCCAATTTCCTTTCAAAAGTTGCTGATTGTAATAGGGCAGGTCCACGCTATTTTGCAATGTAACAAACGGGACATTCAGAGACAAAAATAGGCTTTTTTGATAAATCTTAAATTGAAATCCCAATCCTTAGGTATATTTTTGAAGGTACATGTACATGTACTAAGAACCTTCAACAAAATCAGAAACAATAAGTGAAATAACTCAATTCATATTTAATTTATGATAATTTATTCGTTCGTAACACATGGGACCAGAAAAAAATGTTTTTTTTTTATTTTGAATTTGTTCACATGATACTAGGAATTTAAAAAGCAGATAAAAACTTGCATAGTCACAAACTTTGTAAATACACAGTTTAATGTCAATACAGCCTCACATTTTCTAGCAAGGTCAAGTTTTATAAAAATATGACATGTAACACAGTATGGGACAGTAACACATGGGACAGTAACACGTGGGACAATTATTCCATGAAATATTTTCCATTACATATTTGGTGTAGCCAAGGCGTAGCAACATATTGTGTAAAAATATCCCACTGATAAAACAAAAGACCCATAATACAACACATTAATTACTGTAAACAAGTAAATATTTTGCTTCATTACTGAGGTGGGAGGGCGAGTAATAAAACTATATTATTTTACATCAGCTCAGTAACTTTTGTGAGACTACTACTCAGACATGAATACCTTAAGAATAAAAATATGGAAAGTTATGTGCTACATGTAGGTTTGTGATATTTTCACTAAAGGAAGCCAAGATGATATTGAAACAGAAAATATGTACATGTACTCTTTGGTTGTATTCCTATAACAAAACCTTTAGAAATAATATTTGAAATAGCATTTTTAATGCATTTTATCATTTTTTTCATGAATATTAATGAGCCTTGTGATGTCATATGACCTTGAAATGACTTTTTGACCTCATTTGCATTAAGTTTATTTCATACACTTTGTGGTGATATATGAAACATATGTACTTTTAAAACATTACTGACACACTTGACACAAAAATGGTAAAAAAAATGAAAAATCACCTTCTCGGGAACAAAATAGCTTGGACTTGCCCAATAGTCAACAACATTTTGGTAAAATTTTGAAGTTTGTAATGAATTCTTATGTGTTCTTTTGTTTTATTTCTTTTGTCTTCTATGATTTTTATTTTTATGTATCTCTTAATGTTTTGGCTCTTTTATGTTTTGAAAATGAAAGCAAAACATTATCTTACATTCTATTTAAGTCCGACGTGCAATAATGCAATGTTGTATCACCTACATTGTAATAACACAGTGTGTAGTTTGTTTTAAACTATAGTTGCACTACACTTTAAAAGAAAAATTCACCAAAAGGCATATTTGGGGTTGGCAGCTCAGTTGGGCAGCAGTCATGGATGTTTTATAGTTGGTTGAATTGGCAGAGACCCCTCCCCCAGTCAGAATAGACATACATGTAAATCTGTCTTTGTATAAAAAACTTATTAAGTATAAAGGAACCATTATTTTGACGTGTGATTAGGAAATTTTAAAAATACAGAAAAATTCAATTATTACCCATTTGTGAACTGAATGCACCTATCCCCTAAATTGTTCTACCACGTTCTTAATAATTGCATCTACTTTTATCTGAAAGGCCTTTAGCATCATCTTGGATATCTTGAAATCAATCAAGGTACATTTTTTAAACATCAAAGACGAAAAAACATTAAGAAATCCATTAAAACAAAAACAATCGAAGACAATAGAAAGTATTAAAACAAAAGAATACAAAGGAATTCACCTAAAACTCCAATTTTTTAATCAGAATGTTGTTGACTATATTAAATACTCAGCAACTTTTAACAATAAATTGGGCATCATAGCAAGTTTTTAAACAAAATATTAATAAATGTTTAAAAATAGACCCTTAATTTGCATAAATAATAATAATTAATAAATTGATGCCTCAAAATACAAACAAAGAGTACAGGGTTATATTTTACATACACGTGCTTCAACATCTATGCAAAATTTTACATTGATCGGATCATTATTGGCTGTGATATCTTATTTTTTCAATAATTGAATAAATTAGTGCAAAATCGTGTTTTTACACTTTTTGCATATTTTTGACTAATTTTTGAATTCCAAGGAGACTTGTTGTGATAAAGCGTGAAGCATATTGGTTGCATAATGTATTTTTGTACACTTACATCATTTGGACTGAAATACTGGACATGAAATGCTTATTAAAAATGATCCAACATTCTCCTGTCAGTGCAAACCAGGTCTGACTTGAAAGACTATTCTCCTGTCAGGTTGCTAGTAGCTATTTTTAGGTGTGCGTCTGTGTAACTCTGAATACATTACCTGGATACCTACATGTAGTTGCCTACCCATCTGTTTTGATCTTTTGTGAAGCCTGTTAAACACATGCAATTATTATCTACAGTAGATGTAAAAATAATGTACACATACATGTACACACATAATGTTCACATTCACATAATAAAATAAAATTCCAAGATTGATTATACCGGTAGGTTTGATTCTAGGGGAAAAGGTTTACTCGTCTCAACACACAAGCAATCTATTTTTGGATGCCAATTTGCATCGAACTGGGAATAAATTACCCATACATGTATGTAAATTATGAATGTTTTATGCCTCTCCCTGCAAATAGTGTGTGTGTCAGGGGTGGTTGGGGGGGGGGGGTGTTGATGCCCATGCCAAAAAAAAAAAAAAAAAAAAAAATAAATGATAATAATAATAATAAATGGGTAATGTGTACGTGTACATTGTAGGATACAATACAATTTTAATCACAGTGATCTAGTTTATATGTGATGCGTCACGTCGAAAGGAGAGACTATTCGCAATTTTTGAAATCCATTTTATTTGATATTATCTGATCCCGTGATCCATTGCCTTGAATTTTGATATATAACCCGACTTTAAAGAGTAAATAGAAGTGGAGATATTAGCCTCCTGGCAACCCCGCACGGAGAATTGTGCTCTTGGAAATCAAAAAATCAAAGAAAAAACGTTCTGCGAAGTTTGACTTCCTTTGTACCCCGCGCCAGAAAAATAAGAACACCTCTGTCACCGCTGTACTCACCGAAATCCCTTAGCAACCACTTGTTACAAGGTAGAAAGAAATATTGACCAATGGAGAGCTGCATTACAGGATATACGAGACAATACTCGTCCGTCACGCATGATCAGGCAAGCGCAGCAAGCGAAATAACCGCGATGTTCAATCTTCCAAAAAAAAAAGAAGCTGAATTTGGTTAGTTGTTTTATATCTTCGTCAAATAAATGAAACGTCATGCTCTTTCTAATGTTTAAGAAAAAGTCCGCCTCTTTTAAGAAAAGTGTTACCAATCCGGCGCTAAATTAGTTAAAAACAAAACTATTTAAAACCTTTGGGGTTTATTCCGATGTTGCGTGCGTTCTTTGAATGTCCAACGCTACTCTTACTCATAATAAAGCGAGTCATTTGATCTAACTCTCTTGGAAATTTTTAAACATAATAATCGTCTATAGACTAAATTATTCTTGTACAGGCTATGCATTTTGTTTATATTCTTTGAATAAGTAATATGATAGAATATGCCTCCAAAAATGTTTTAATTTTGGCCTCTCCGAATGTATTTAGATTTCTCTGATCACGTTTTTATGAGTGGCTGGTTAGCTTAAACAATGAATATAAATAATAAATCGTAATAGATTTCTGCTCGGATCTCGTCTTTTATTGATCAAACTTTGTTACCAGTAATAAAGCAAAGAAAATATTAGATGAATTTCGTTAGAAATGAGAGTTATTTTGAAGAGTAATGCGGTAGTTTGGTGTTTCGTGCGTGGTTTAGTAAACGGGCTGGACGTGTTCTTAAACACCACCCCTCTACCCTTCCTCCGCCTCAACACATAAACCTCGCCCACGCAACTCTCACCGCGCGCTCCACGCCCTCACCTACGCGCTCATCGGGCTGCCTATCTCACCTACGCGGAGACCGTCTCCGCCGACGTCTCACAAACTCGTCTCATAACTTCGTATCTCTAAGCCGCCTTTAAGTTGCTTTCACACAGTAGCTTCCCAAAAACGTGACCGATTACCAGCCCGCACGTGTATAATCTAGATCTGATTGGCCACCCCCCGCCCACCCCCCTTGTAGCTCATTGGTTTCCACATATGATGCAATCTACTCAACCAATTTTAAAACCATATTTTTTTTTTCAATTTTACAATTAGCATTCTCCTTACGCGCTTCTTAAGACTTTAATCTAAATACTTGTATCCAGCACAGTATTCATGATCACGTCACCTCTTTTGTGTGCTCTAGTGTTCCCTGACTGCGAACCACATTTGTTTTTTTATAGGGGGAGGTTTTAATTTCCCATCAGGGACAGACAGATATCGCGGCGGCCTAAAATAAACATGCTGAAATTAACAGTTCATTTCTTTGATCCAGTGCTTAGTTCAAGCAAGTCAAGTTAGCTTTTCCCCACATAACCCCCCCCCCATCGCATTGTTGATTTGACAGTTCGTCGTTGCGTTGCTCCGCTATTCCCGGATGCAAACGCTTTATTCCGCAGCGTTGCTGTTGGCATCGCACAGCTGAGGTGCAGCTAAAAGAGTGTTAGTTCGCTATCTCGCCTTCACACAAAACGCACACACACAACAAACGCCAATAGAAATCACACAACACATGACCGTGAACGTCCAACAAACAAAGCCATGCGTTGCTAAGGGCGGAGCTCAACGGAGAGGGGAAATGAGCGTGGACATGCGCTTGAATGTCAGGAAAAAAAAAAATTATGACCGAAAAAAACACTCGCCGAAAAACTGCTTTTTTACCACTTTCCCGTTATCATTTTCACTCATTTTTTTTTACAGAGCAAAGATGAAGCATGGTAGAACCAGAAAATAATAAAAAAAAATTTCCTCAAAATTTTGAGTTTTTTATTAGTTTGTCGATTTACTCGGATCTTTGATCTGCGACTTCTCTCTCATTTCGACAAGACGTATCACATATTACATGTATGTGTACATGTACATGCATGGATGGCTTTCCCCAGAGATATTTTTAGACCTGTGTGCATCGTTCCTTGACGGAATTGTATGATCCAGCTAGGGACATTCAATACATGTCATGTAGGCCTACATATATACAATGTACATGTTTTTAATAAATTATCTACACTTTGTATGCAGTCCCAGAGTTTTTGTCAGACTATATTGACACACACTGTTTGCATTAATTAACAAAATTTTACATGTAATAGGGCCTACATTTATGGCTGTTTTCATTGTGTGGTTATTTGTCCTTCTAATGTGTGGTTATTTGATGTTGTTTCCCCTCCAAATTTTTCAAGATGGTCATTGCAAAAATTAACACAAACATTTCAAAATTTTGTTTTTGCAAATACAATGTACATGTACATTGTATCCCCACCTACATTGTAGTCCCAAATCACAAAAATTGATGGATTTGTTTACAAATGTTTGATTATTACACTCCTAATGTCTACAATATTGGAAGCTTGTACTTTGCATGTAATTTACATGTACCACAGGCAGTAAATGAAATTAAAAGTTACATATTATCCCCAAAAGAATTGTACACTTGGATGCATGCATTGAAAGAAGTGTTGATCTGATAAGAATGCTCACTCAGAATAACCTTTCATTGGTTTCACAATTGCATGGACTTGAAATTGGTATCCAAGGCAACCAGCCCTTTTGTCTCGAGAAGATGTACATTTGTACATGTACCAGTGTGATGCAAACATGCTGTGTATATTACAATTAATGCTGAAATGCATTAACTATTAACCATACTTTCGACAAAAAATTGCTGCATCTACAAGTAAGTTCACAGTTTTAAATAAAATTTCTGAAATATGCAAACTACATGACGTTTAGTTCATGTAAATGTATGTACATTTCAAAAAAATTGTACATTGTACATACATGTATATTGTGCATAATTTTAACAAGTTACATTGTAGATTCTATATTAAAAGAATAAAGAGTAAACTAGCGCAGTATTCATGAAGCAATTGAATGTGGAAACATAATTTTTTTTTCAGAGACCAACACGTGTACATTTTGTAAGTACGGTACATGTACATCAAAATGATGTGCTACATGTACATGATGTATAGGATAACATAAATTTACAATGCATTCAGCAATGTGTTATTTGTACAATTCATATTCAGGTGAAAAAACCCCACAATTTTAGATTGTGGCAAATTGAATCAATTGCTCAAATTACGACAAATGTTTTTATTTCCTGCTTCTTGTGGATTGTGTTTCATGCTACTGGAAATCCTAAGTGTTCAGCTCTCTATTAAGGAAACATAGGAAAACAAATGAGCGAGGATAGCATGCAATTAAATTTGATGAGGCCAACCTACATTGTATTATATTTAGTGTCGGTTTTAATTTAATGATTACAAATATAGAGTTGTACAGTCTGTCCCCCCCAAAAAAAATGGTACAGTCGGGGAAACAATAATTTAGGTGTGAAATCTTTTCATATAATGTGTGTATCTGGTACCAAATTAAAGCCAAAAGATTTTTCTTGCTGATGCGCTTTGTTCTGTATAATTTGCTTTCATAAAACAAGTTATGCCAAGTTTTGTGCAACGAGGAACAAATCGAAATTATGCACTTCTATTGTTCTGGATTGCTGATTTCATAGCCATGGAACTGAGTGCGAAAACTGGATTTTTCTTGATTGTAAAAAACTAGTCATGTCTCAAAAATTACAGCAGAAAATGTGATGAAAAAAATTGCAGAAGGAAGTCTGATTTCCCTGCTTTATGAAGATACCAATCAATATCTGGTTGTGGTTTATCTTCATACTATAAAAAAATGTTTTCCACTTGTATTTGACACAGACTGTATTCATCTTATAATATGGTATGATCAATAAGTATTTAACATTTATGGTTCATATTGGTGAAGAAGACAAACCTTGAGGGCAAAGTTGAAAGCCAATGATTTTATGATACTGTTGTAATAGCATGTAATTGCATTCAATAACAAAGATACTGTACATTTATAATTTGTCAATTTTTTACACCGTTGAAATCTAGTCAAGCCAAATGGTTTCATTGTTGATTTGATTTCGTATTTGAGTTTAGTACTAGGGGTAATTCAACAATCCAAGCAATGGGGGGGGGGGGCAAGGGGAGCGTTGAAAAACATTTTACATATAGGCCTTGGTTATTTCGCCTGTTTAAATCTTAGAATATGAAAATGAACCTCTTTCATTAGTGTGCACTGTATACGGCTTATGCTAAAGTGTCGCGTTGTGGCGCGGCGCGGCGCGTTAAAAAGTGGAAATAATCGACGAAATAAAAATAAGGCTGCAATTGAGAGGAGAAATCGATATGAGGTTGAGTTTTGTGAGACGAAGCACACGTACACTGTCCGTCGCGTGCAATGACGCAAATTGCCAAGAGAATAAGGGAAATACCTGGTGCTAATTTTCACGAAATTCCAAACATACAAACATGCAGTACACACACACACACCCAACACACACACACAAACACCAAACACATACAAACACCCGCACACACACACACACGACGCCACACCACACAATACGTGCCAACAATGTCTGAATTCTTTCCTTTTTTGTAGGACGCTTTAAAGACACC
>CALNVZ010003433.1:35730173-35799843 GCA_940671915.1 Paracentrotus lividus
TAAAGCGTCCTACGAAAAAAGGAAAAGATTCTGAAATTTTTGGAACATGATTATCATTTTTTGGACTCGGACTTTAGCTTAAGCCTTGTGTGGGGTAGTGTGATGTGTTGGTGTGTTGTGTGGTGTTTGTGTATGTCAAAATTGTGTGACTAATAGTTCCAAAACGATGAAAAGTTCGGTCGATCCTGTTTACGGGCTATCGGCAGCTAGTTGACATCAGCAGCAATCAGACAACGCGATGGTCTAGGTCCTTGTCCACTTCCTGTCCTGGTCCACGTTTCACATTGGGTTAAATTGCGAATTGGGGAAAGCTTGGATTTAGTGTGCTGTGGCCTAGTCCCTAGTACGCGGTATATGGTCACCAAGACGACTTTCATTAATCTATCGTCTCGCTTGGACAGACTACCCTATCGTCATCTATCGTGTAACAGCACTTAGAGAACTATTGAATGCTTCTCACATCAACTGTTCAGGAGCGCCCAGGGAGCGCGCCGACGGGCCTGGTTCTATAATGTAAGATAATGTGATTCGGTAGCTAAACAATCCGTCGGAATGTCTTTATACATGTATCCAAGACTAAAGCAGATTTGATTAAAATACCAAATAAACCATGCGTTACTCTCAACAAATAAAATATTTATTACAACATTTATTATCATAAATTAATCCGCATCGATAGAGTCATTTTATAATTTCTATTAGGATGCACACTCATATTATAATTCCCCATCACAATCTACTTGTATCAAATTCTACCAATTTCTGTTACCCTATGAGTGTCTGGAAACGTTTGACGACTAAGTTCTAATTACCTTCTTTAGTTTATGATGAAAAAAAATACCAAATATACCAATGACAATCCGAGAATCTGCCGTTAAAACTATTCCACTCAGGAAACATCACATAGTACTATTTTCTCGAGGGCCATCGCCCCCGAGAGAGAATAGTACTAAGTGATGTTCCTGAGTGCGAATAGTTTTAACCGTTCTGAGAATGAGTCAGTGTATATTTGTTTTATATCCCTTCCACATATAATACCATTCCTTTTAATTTTTTTAATGAAACAAAATTATATAGTTCGATGTAGAGAACCGTTGAGAAAATACTTGTCTTGCCTAACATCATCGTCTGTATGTAAGCGCACCTGGTTCAGTGCAGCTCGCCCGAAAAGTTTCCGTGGCATGCAGTGGAGAATTCAGGTAAAAGCCCCAGCCCAGAGTAGCACCCTTGCCGTGCGTTGCGAACAACTCGTGAATTAGGGTGGGGGGAGGTCGGAAAAACGTTATAGTCCAGTTTTCCCTTAGGAAAAAAACTGTACTATGCCCTGACTCATGAAGAAAACGAACTATTTCTGTGAAACGTTTTTCTTAGTATAAACTATTTTTTGCCTTGTGACACCTCAATGCAAACAATCTTAGCATAAGATATAATAGTTTCGTACTTCTGGTACATTTATATTGCATACTACTCCCAAGTGTTCTGAAAACCCAAATTTAAATAGTCAAATTTCGTTGTTATAATGAGCCACTATAACTAAGAATTTATGACCACCGGTTAATATTGGTGGTGTTGTTTGCACCGACTCATTCTGTAAATAGCTCATGAATGCACTTTTACGACTGCGAAGAAGTTTCTGGATGGTATTACTGACCACATTTCTCTAAAATGCATTTAGCACAAGAAATCTGATAACCAGTCTTCGTAGAGTTGTGCCCAAGATTATACACAGAATATCAAATTGTAACAGGAGTATAAATTCATAAAACCATTTGTCAACTAATTTATTATATAGGAACATACACGAGTTATGTGATAACTAGCCTATAAGGTTTTAAATGAATACGCGGACCTTGTTGCCCTGTAACACAAAGACTTACGATTTGATTAAGAGTTACGATGATTTTTTTCTTGGTAGGTGCGCTCATTTTGGAAAACCATTACAGTTATAGAATTAGGATTATGATATGATTAAGCAGTAGGGTTAGGCTAGATTAGGATTAGAGATCATCAACTTTGGATCATCCTGTCCATGATGAGAGCTACCGAAGAAAATAAATCAATCGTAACTTTTTATCAAAATCGTAAGCTTTGTTGTTACACCCCAATCCTTTAGTTTAGTGCGTGAGTGACTGTACCCCATGCTCTTTAGTAAACCTTGCATTCCATTATTAATCAAGTATTTGTGTGCATGCCCTTCGCTCTTGTCAAATAATGCATCAAGGCATACTTCATAACAATAAGAAGCTGATGTTATCAAATTTAAATCCGGGGAAAGGTAAACTCAATGATTGATTTAATTTTAGGATTTAGAGATGTGTCATAGTTGCGCTTTTGAAAAGACATCACGCAAGTAAAAAAATCCATAAGAGTCTGATTTATGTCAACCGTTAAACTATCTTAGCCCTCTGTAAGTAATTAATTGTGGCATGGTTAATTGAATATACCCTCTGCAAAGAGATAAAGACTTATTAATCTTATTTATTCAATAACACCTGTTTTGAAGTATTGCAATGATAACCTCTAATCGCCATGAACAAAACTGCGTCTTATTTCAGATAAAAATCAATGGCAAAGGGATACAAAACTTCAAAACATTGTTAAATTATTTATCTCTTTTCTCATTTATACTTTACCGCCCTCTCTGAGAGTGGCTACTTACTCAAATTTCTCCAAAGAGTACATGTATGATAATCTTTTTACAGCTCTAATCTTATTTAATAACATCCCCTGGTCTGTCCACTTCAAAACTTAGAGCTGTTAGTCCTATATTGTATTCATTGTCTGTACAAGCATTTAAAAAAAGTTGCCTTTCATTTTAGTTGTCACGAAACTAAGGCTTGAAACTGAAATTTTATCACATGTTTCAATTATCTGTGGGCCGGCAGCACTGAGCAGCCGCTTTATCGCCGCTTGCTCTATCCCTGGATGAAGTTTCTGATTTTATGAAAATTATGAATGATTTAAGCCCATTTCCATTACCGAGCTTAGACTATCATTTGTGTTTCTGCGAACTGCGTTAAAAAAATATATATGAAAATTTATTGAATTGATTCATCAAGTGATTAATAAGTTCAAAACACATTTTCTATTCTTAATTCTTCAAGTACGCGGAAAGTGCTCTATGAGAAATGCATTTATGATCTGTGTAAATTTTCCCATTACTGGCTTTATGAAATTTCCAGTGAGTAGGTCTATAATCATTATTTGTGTTAAAATGCCTGAAGTTGTATAATGTGGCAAATAGCTATTGGTATTTTTAAAAAGATTAATAAACTTTTAATTTTTGAATCTTCTTGTAAAATTAATTGGTTGTAGAGATTTTATATTCTGCTGCTACAAAGTACTAGGTTAAGGAGGATGGAGGACAATAAATGACCAGTCACAGTGCAATTGTAAGAAAATTAATTTACCCCGATTAGTGTGAACATCTTTGTTTCTTTCCAGTGTCAAATTAAATATTCAGTTAAATTTAAGAAGTAAATCGTGAAATTTTGAGGTGGCGTCCTTGTTTAGATGCGTCATAACACATATATGGCCATTCATGATTTATACAAACTAAAAGACATCCACCAATAACTTGCAATGTAATTGAAACTTGGCAAATGTCGGCATAATGTGATATTTCTCACGTTTTCATCGCTTGCTAGTTAATTCCTAAAAAGGCAATATTAAGAGAAGACTGATCGGTGAGAGAGAGAAGATGAGAAATATAGAGTTGGGCGAAATTATAGAAATGGAGAGCGGATGACTTTAACGACTGTAAACTAGATAAGCAGGGGAGGGAAGCGTTAAAGCCAAGATTATGCTTCTTAAAAGCTTCATTAATAACAAGAGTTGTCAATAAGCCAACCGATTAAAAACTATAAATTCAACACCGAGTAAGCAAACAAATAATTTTGATGTCATCCGGTTGCCTATGGTTGCTAAGCGGACGTTGCCTCAGCCCGCCCGACCTATCCCAGGATATAAGGTATTAAGACTTAATCATGAAACCCCTATTGCAAAAAAAAAAAATCGTGACTTTTTTATTAAAATATTTTTTTTTTTCTTTCTTTTCTTATTTAATCTTCCGGGCAGTTTAAGGCGTAACCGGTCCTGCCAAAATTTTAGAAATCCATATTAACCTTGTTGGCCAACATCCATTGAATAGACTATACAGAAACGATGTGGAAGAAGGTGAAAAATAGTTGCATTAATCATCATTGACAGTTTGAATTGCCTGCTAAGACGATTTCTAATCGTAAATGTTGTCAGCCGAAAGGTACTTCATCCATCTCCAAAATGGAATCACATCGTATGCAATAATAAAGGAAATCGAAGCCCTTTGATGTGCCCGCGTGAGCCCATGAAGAATCTATTACATTAAAGAGCCTTTCCACCCCCCACCAAACTCTTTTTGTAAAAAAAAAATAGTAAAAAACGAAGTATACGAAGGATCCAAAACAGTGCTATAGATACATTCATTCCCTGTGTTTACACAAAACATATAATCCGCACCGTTTACAATTGACCATGTTCCAAAATAGTTCAAAAGGCTTTAAAGACACCTTATTTTTTTTTCGTCGATTATTTCCACTTTTCAGCGCGCCGCGCCGCGCCACAACGCTACACTTTAGCATAAGCCCTGTATACATTGTTAATTTGTATAAATTCAACAAAAATAAAGTACAATCACATACATGCCAAGTCTCACGCATCTTTCGTGAGAATCACGCATTTCGGGTAAGTCTCACAATCTCATGCAGAACACCCCATTTCTCATGCAAAATGAGTAAAAGTAGCATTATTATAAAAAAAATTTTACCATTTTGGAGTCTCAAAACGCCTTTTTTTGTCGCGTATCAATTGCAAGTGCAATGTTTTCAAGCTGGCGATCGTTAAATGCAAGATAGCTTACTACGTGAAACGTGTATAGTGTGTGCGCGCGCGCCTATTTTGTGTACAAATTACTACTGCGCACGAACATGTGGTAACGCGTGCCGCATGCGCACCGCTCTCAAACACGATATGAATGATCTCACGCAATTTTTAAAAAAAAAACTTGGCATGTCTGCAATCAGCCTACATGAAACTGTACAGATTTATATGAACCATCCATGTACATTTATGTAAGTTCTGATGCAGCTTTATGGTGAATATCCTACATGTACATGTATGTAAATGTACAATGTAAACTTGCCATTATATTGTCTGGAATATACAATGTAAATGTACATGTATTGTAAATCTACGTACATGTACAATGTACATGTTGCAATACCATTTCAGAAGTACAGGCGAAGCTTTACTGTGAGTGTGAATGGGGAAGAGATTGCTAGTCTTGCTGTTAGATTATCTTGTATACACACTGGCATACTCAGATTGACTAAGTTAAGTACTAGTCCTAGAATGAGATAAGATTTTAGAAAAGCAAATAAAACATTTCCCCCCTGTCATTGAACTGTCCGAGATCTGACATTTACACCAAATATAAGGCATTTCAGGATTAGCAACTATATAGCTTTGTTGGGGAGGTGGGGGGTGGGGGGAGGGGGTGGGGTAGGGGGGGGGGCTACGCATATATTGTAGTGAAATTATTTAATAAATTTAGATATACAATGTACATGACACACTGTAGGCCTAGATTAAAAATATCAACAACTCTAGATCAAACTCTTTTTATTACTGCAAGTTGTAGGCCTATTGTACAAATGATGTGTACATGTTCATTTACATGTACATGTTTACCTTGTTTGATTGTACATTATCTTCCTTTAGAAATTATAAATACTTTTAAATAAAGAAAATTTTGACACATTTTATTGATTGAAAATAATTTGTAATATTCAGGACTACAGCACCTACATTATTAAAGTTAAAGAATGTTAAATTTAATATTTAAAATTGTGGGCATTTTGATCGGTTAACTGCGTTTGACCAGGCTTTTGTACAGTTGAAACTACATGTAATGGAGAGACACCCTCTGGTTTCTCTTTGCCATGCATTTTCTTATCAGACAAATTCAAACGTCATTGTAGGTTAATTAGATTCACGTGTACATGTATGGCAATCAGATAATGTGCTGAATAGATAGTTGTTGATTATTTTATGGCTTATTTGTACAGTGTTGCATGCTAATATGTGTGGACTGATATGTTCATTCATCTGCAATCATGATTTCTATTTTTGGCATACATCTACATGTAAATACGCATACATGTACATTTGTAGACTCACAAGAAAAATGTGCTTTGTCCAGAAGGGGGTGGGGATTTTGTTGTATCTTCCATACTTCAGAAAATGTGTACATGTAAGTGTGTTGGTTTTAAATGCGCCCCCCCCCCCAAAAAAAAAATAATAATAAATAAATAAATAAATAAATAAATAAATAAATCAATAAATCAATCAATCAATCAATCAATCAATCAATCAATCAATCAATCAATCGATCAATCGATCGATCGATCGATCAATCAATCAATCAATCAATCAATCAATCAATCAATCAATCAATCAATAAATCAATAAATCAATAAATAAATCAATAAATCAATAAAATAAAAAATAAAAAATAAATAAATAAATTAAAAAATTAATAAAAAAAAATAAATAAATGAATAAAAAAATTAAATAAAAACTAAAATAAGATGAAATAAAATTAGAAAATTAAGAAATTAACAATAAAATAAAATAAAATAAATAAACAAATAAATTTAAAAAAGAAATGTTTAAAAAATGAAATGAAATAAATGAAAAAAAAAAGATAAAAATAAAATGAAAAAGTAAATACAAAATTAGAAATAAAGAATGAAGAAAAATAGAAAAAGCCCCAAATTCAATTTGTATCTTTTTTCCCCCCGTGAACAGAAATCAATACCGGTAGCAACGGGATGCGTTCCACCTGAGAACCTGGCACTCCCGGAGATAAAGGAACCACCTATCCCACCTCAGAAGGACAACATCCCACTCTTCCTCAAGGGTCTGCCTCCAAGGTTTGTCATACACAAATTAATATAAACAAATGTAAACAGTTTTCATGAAAAAATTGGCCAGTTAGATTGTTGTTGTAGACTAGCAATAAAGTGTTGAAAACCAGCATTTTCTCAATGTGTTTGCTGAAACTATTACTAAAACAAATGACAGTCGCATTACCGAATTACCCTAAAACAATCCCACTTTGTTTACAACTTAATTTTTTTTTTTAAGATACACAACTTGATTACTAATCTAATTTCGTCCAAACCTTTCTTTGATTTATCTTCTCTCTCTTTCATTGCCTCTCCCTAAAATTTTGGATTTCCCTAGCAATCTTTAGCTTTCCAATGAAAAAAAGTAGAACATTATTATCCATTGTAGGTTTTGTGAATGTGATTGATATTGTATATGAATCAACAAAGTGCAATTTTTTAAAATAGAAATTTCGTGAAGATTATCAATATTTCCATCTAGTTTTATTTTTCTTTGCAGAGACATTATAATAATCATTTTTCATATTTTTTTCTTCTTTCAGATGGCAGAACTGGGTAATTCGTGGAGCAGTGTCGTTTGCAATGGTGTTTGGTTATGCTCTCATCATCTATGCTGGTCCTGTAGGACTCACAGGATTGGTAAGACTTCAATTGTTCTTACGCTTTACATCATTATATCCTTATCTTCAGGCCCTTATTTCATCCAAATGCTATTTAAAATGTTATGTTCTTATCTCCATATGCCCGTATACGGCGTAATGTGTCCCTACATGTATGTGATGTCACTACATGTATGTATTAACCTGATTACTGTAAAAATACTACAAAGCCGATTAAATTATGGTTATCAATTGTGGTTGCCTTAAGTTATTTATGTTGAAAGGTGAGATAAAGACACCAATTCATATATCAATGGGTAAATTAATTATACACAGTTATCATTTACTCACACAATGATGAGTGAAATAAATCATCAACAAGAGGGATGTTCCTAATTTTTCAATTCCGCAAATATGCGGTCTTAGTACACAACATGTTAAATAGTCTTTGTTTTTTTCTTTATTGCCCTACATTATGCCCTTATTCCATTACATATTCATGAACATTTTATGTAATCTTACAGCTCTGGAGAAAATTATTAGACTATTGCTCTTTTTGTCTTTGCAGCCCATTCTTGCTTCAAGAATTCAGATAAATCTTTCTTTTTGACCAGCTTATGTTCCTGCATCCTGTCTTTGATTTCATTCCAAAGATTCAAAACACTGAAAACCTAATATTAAAAAGAGCTTGGTCTAATAATTTTTCCTTGAGCTGTGTTTGAATTTGCCCTAAACTCTGTTGCTTAAAGATTTACTTATTATAGTACTTTCGCCATCAATTGAAGCTTTCATGTAATACTGCACTTTGATTGGCTGTTGAGCACCGTTACCATGGTAGTTACTATAGATGGCAAAGTTACCATAATAGCAACAGTTTATGCAATTGGGCCCATATGTCATATGTCAAAATGCATACACATTAATCTGAGACAATCTAACATTTTTTATGCGTAGATCCTACTGATTGAGGTGATGTGCTTCAAAGAGATCATCAGCATTGGTCACGCTGTCTATCGCACTCAGAACTTGCCATGGTTTCGGACGCTCAGTTGGTACTTCCTCGCCTGCGCAAACTATTTTGTCTACGGTCAGAGTCTGAAGGATTACTTTGGCATCGTCCTGAGAAGAGAATTGGTAAGTGTCTGAAAAGGAAAAAAAACGGTTATGTCAAAGGTTTGAGGACTCAAGATTATCAATATTCAAAAGGTTCAGTATTCCAATTCCTGGCCTGAGAAAATTACTTTGTCTATGGTCAGAGTCTGAAGGATTACTTTGGCATCGTGCTGAGAAGAGAATTGGTTAGTGTCTAAAAAAAAAGGCTCTTTCAGAGGTTTGATTATTATGAAGGATCTTTATTCCAAAGGTTCATTATTCCAACGAAAATCAAGTTTGTTAATCCAAAAATGAAATACACGTAACCCCGATATTATAACTATACCATATTTTTTATCAACCAAACTTATTTCACTTAAAGAGAATCAAAGTTTAATACTGAATGTTGAAACTCCTTTTTAGCTTCATTTGAATAAACCTTGAAGTACATGTACATTCAAAATTTGTGAGTTTAGACTAACACACCTTCAGAACAAAATGGTTAAAAGTAGGAATAGCAGATAAGTTATGGTCAAGTGTATTTAGAATTCATATACATGTACATGTAGGTGTTCATCAATGGGTACAAGGTTTGATTCTCGGCCACTTCCCTTTGGTCCGTTTTCGCAAAACATGGTGTACACTTGTCGCACTGGACCTACAAGTAAAATGTAGCTGACAGACATGTAAAGGCCTCGTCACATCGAGTCCGGTCCGGGTCACGGCACGGGCCCGTTCCGGTTCAACAAAGGGCAAAAACGGTCAAAATGAATTGGCCGTGTACTATTGCAATGAGACTGGTCTCAACAAACACGGGCTATGCCGTACTAGCCGGAACGGCAACCGGTACGGTTTTTATGGGATGGCTCATGGAGCGATTTGAGACGGTTTGCCGTACCGGTCACCGGACCGGACTCGGTGTGACGAGGCCTTTATTCAGGGTTCCCACTCTACCTGGAAATCTTGGAAAGCAGGCAAAAGTCAGAGAAGTCAAGAAAAATGCCTCAAAAGTCAGATAATTTGATAAAAATTTGTTGCCATACATCCAATGACTGGCAAGTTGAAATAGGTCGAAAATTAACAAATCAAGTCAGGGAGAGGTGAGAGAAAGGTCTGGGAATTTTGTTCTCCTAATATAGTGGGAAACCTTTAAATTTTAATTGAAAGCAGTAGAAAGAAATTCCTTAATACATTGTTTGGAAGCTCAAGCTGAGTAGTCCATGCATTGAGCATTGCAAACTGGGTATCAGCACAATAAAAGTTCAATTAAATATTATTCATTATAAAATTTTGGATAATGAATTTTTCCTTTTTGTATTCTGCAGAATGTCTTGCAGCCGTTTATTGACTATTACAGATTCATCTCATTTTGTCTCTATGTTATTGGTAAGTACATTTTGTAAATGTTACATATAAGTGATCTTAAATTTGAGTTATGATCAAATACATAAAATTCAAACATAATTCAATAATATTACCAAATAGTATACATGTGTTTGTCCCAAAATAATTTTGATGGAAAATTATTGAGAAATATGTTAAGCAGGGAGTTTGGTAGAGAATCTAATTGATTGTGATCAATCATGACCAGACTACAAGTACAATGTACATTGTATATGTGCGTATTGGTTTTCAATTACATTGTAGTTAACATTTAGTAAGCATTTTGATGGCTAAAAGAAAAAAAAAATAACTTCATTTGATGATACATGATAAGATTCATGTTTTTTTTTCCTCAAAAACTTCATGTGAAATGCTATCTCACTACCAGTATTTATGCAAAATTGGCTATAAACAAGTTTTATTTAATAGACTTTCAGTCGTTAATTAATTTCTCAATTGTTAAATTGGAAGTGGATTATTTGCACTCTCCCACTCACCAGTGAGTAATGTGGGTTGGAATGATGTTGTCAATAGGTTGTTAATCAATTTTATAATGGCAATGTGTCAGTTCTTACCACCATCTAAATTATGGTCTTCTATACTAATTGTGTATATTGACTTCAAAACTATTTTTTCCTATTTATTTTAAACAATGAATATATGTGACTCATCATATCAAAATCAGACACAAGTCGCCAGAAAGGAGTCAAAGATTGCAACAAAACCATCCATTTTTAAAGGCTTTCCCCTAATCATTTCTAGTCACCCTTTTTACAGAGCATACAAGAAACATTGAAAATTCAGAAAATAAAAAAAAATATTTGCCCAAATAAGACAATTTTTATTATTTTGCCGATTTCCTCGACACTGTGCTGAATTTCCTTGGCGACTTGTGTCTGATTTTGATATGATGAGTCACATATATTCATTGTTTGATTTATGGATTTTTACAAAGGTTCAATATGTAAAAAAAAAATTAGTGTGACAGTTTATGTGCTTGATAATAGAGACCAATGTAATTGATTTCATTAAATCTTAACAAAACTATTAATCTAAATTTAAAAAGGATATATGGCTTACAAAGGAAAATTTCATGATTGCCAAATGCGCACCACATTAGCCTGCAGAGGTTGGGACCCTGCACACATTATCACTATCATTATCATTATCAGAGTTATCACCTTGTATAAGTGGGCCATTAGCCCAAATCTAATTTGACCATATTATGATTGTCTCTTTAATACGAAGGATGATTTTCATAATTATGTTTCTCCTTTCCAGGCTTCATGATGTTTGTTCTTTCACTTCAGAAGAAGCAATACCTTGTGCAATTCACTCTGGTGAGTTGTCATGGTTGTCTCCAAAAACAAAATGTACTGTATCTATACATAGTACTCCATATAATATGAATTTTAAATGTCTTGGCTATCGATACATCATTGTCTGTGTTCACTCTTTAAAGAAGCAAAACCAAATGAAAAACCCTGAAAAGAGAAAAAATAAAGCTGGATAGAATTCCAAAGAGATACCTATATGTTGCACATTTATTACGCTCAGTTGAACAAACTCACGAGTAAAAACTTTTAATTACAATGCACATTTTTAACTGAATTGTGAATTATGTAAGAATCGTTTTATGCTTAGCAACATAAAAAAAAAACCACACCATGCATTATTTTAGACTGGTACATTCTGAAATTGTACCTTCTTGATTATTTGTTGCTGTTTTCTTGTTTTATCATGAATTTGTTAGTTTCATATTACATATATGTCTTGTGTATACTCTTTTGTAAAACGCTTAGAAAACTTTTGTCTAAAGCACTATAGAGATGTAATCTATTATTATAATTAATAATATTTGGACTCATAGGTATGAAAGAATACTCAAGTATGCATAAAACTAGCTACAGAAAATATATCATGTGTTCTCAAACTGCTTTGAAATACTTCATATTCCTTTATGATAATGCAGTTTGGCTGGACTCACATAGCCCTGTTGATCGTGGTCACTCAGTCCAACCTTATTGTCCAGACACTCTTTGAAGGCATGATCTGGTTTCTTCTTTCAACAACATGTGTCATCTGCAATGACATTATGGCATATATGTTTGGTAAGTACTCCTATATGTTCAGTATCAGGTGGTGTTTCACAAAGACTTATGCATGAATGCACACTTTAATTTAAAATACAAAAGCATCCCAAATTTTATTGTCCAAAACAAAGATGAAACAAATTATTTTTGCCTAATTGATTGTGGGCCCAGCAGCCACTGAGCAGCACCTGATCAACGTTGTTCTATCCCTTTCTTGTTGCCAAACGGAGTAGCAGCAACTCTCATTTTTCAATGACTTTTGCTTTGACACGGCCAGGGAACGAACCCACACCTCCTGATTATGAGGCGGACGCTCTATCCTCTGAGTCAACACATCGGTTGACATCATGTATAATTTCTCATGTCATTTATGGTGTTTTACAATAGTGCTCTACCCTTGAGCGTTATCTGACCAATGAATGAGGTAATACGTAGTATACCGTAGGCATCTACATGTAGGGTTTTACTTGAGACTTTTTGTCTCAATCTGAAACTGAGTCTGTAATGAGACTCTACCCAATAAGTACTGAAAACATGTGATCCCATTAGACAAAAGAGTAGTAAGATCAGCTCGAGAACAAGGGCCCCTTTTCACAGAGGTGTGAAGTTAAGCCATAGCTTACATTTGTGGTTTAACTGTGGCTAGCAAAATGTGACACAATTCCAAAAAGTAGATGTTCTATTTTTCAGAATTTTTTATACTGAAACTATCAAAAACTGCCTGAGGATAATAGTACAAAAGTCTTTCGAACCATTAAAGCATGATTCTAAAGTCCAGTAAACGTGTTAAGGAAATGCAACGTAGACAGATTGTGACACTTTTTGCTAGCCAAAGTTAAACCACAGATTTAAGCTATGGCTTAACGTAGGACACCTTTGTGAATATGGGCCACTGAGGTTAGGCAGAATAAGCATTGTAGAAGGTACATGTAACATACGGTTTCTTGACTGTATTATGCACTGTGTCTGTTCAGGTTTCTTCTTTGGTAGGACATCACTGATCAAGCTGTCACCTAAGAAGACGTGGGAAGGTTTCATAGGTGCTCTCTTTTCAACTGTTATCTACAGCTTCTTTGTGAGTACATTTGATTTTATTATATAATCCCTGATGATCTGTATTAATACTTTAAAAAAAAAATTGAACCTTTCAAACATATTTACATATAAAGAATTTAAAAAAAAAAAATCCCTTTTCAATACTTAAAATGCTATGTCATTATTAAAATACATATGAATTTATTTTGTGTTGAGTTTATTTTTCAATGGTGCATATATTTCATTTGTTTAGAGGTTAAAACACTCTTCAAATAGGCTTCAACACGTTTAAAGGAAGATCAGTCTTAATTATTTGTACTATTGAACTGAACAACATTTATTATTTGTATACTGACTTCTGGCTATAAGTAAGCGTTCATTTGACCATAGATTGTATACCGAATTGATACATTTTCTTTCCTTTTGTTCATCTTGTCTCTTAAGTTGGCGAGACTTCTAGCTCAGTTTCAGTTCTTCACGTGTCCAGCCGAGGTTTGTTCTCTTTGGTTGTATTTGGGGTATGGGGAGATAGGGTAGGGGGGTGGTGAAACAAATGGGAATGTCATATACATTTGGAGGGCACAATAAACCAAGTATTTGTTGCAAATGTGGATTATTATAAAGCAGGAATCCAAGGATTTGGAAATGGTGGGGGGGGGGGTGCAGACAGCATTTACATGTAATGTAATATGAATAGAAATGTTGTGTTTGATATGAAGTGTAAACAAATTTAATTTCTTTATGAATGCGTACAGATGCATGTATGTTTACATGAGCCAATGTTCCCCATTGTGCCAGGACAATACACTACTGTTTGACTAATTGATGGGGCCTTTATATCCTTGTACACCTGTATGGTGAAGCTAGATTGCTGTTTCAGAAAATGATGATCTAACCGTTTATATACGATCTTAGATGTGAATGGAATGGCTATAGAAAACAGAGGGTATTCCCTGTGTCGGAAAATGAAAGAAACATTAATCTACTCACATTCCTTGATATTAGGGCTTGCATAGATCAAGATTTCTCCTCCTGTAGTGATTGTTTGACTATTAATTAATGTGTCTCTTCTATTTTCTTGTAGTATGATGAAGAGACGATGTTGTTTGAGATGGAGTGTGAGCCAAGCTCTACGTTTCAAGTCAGAGAGTATATCTTGCCTGGATTCATGCAGTCAGTCCTAGGAGTAGTAAGTGCATTGAACTTTCCTCTCTTGCATTCTACAATAAAAAAATGTTCATGAACACCTCTTAACCCTATTCAGACTGGCATTTTCAAGAGGAGATTTTGACTGGGGGGGGGGTCAATTTGACCCCCCCCCTGAGATCTCGGCCACGGATAGTCCGCTCGCGGCGAAATTTTGCGCGAACGTCGCTGCACATGTAAAGGGTGTCGCTGGTATGTTTTTTTTGAAAAAAAATTTCACGTTTATTTAATTATGGCTAATTTATGCATACTCATGTATGCAAATTAGATGCTTTTTTATGGAAATCGTAATATTTCATTAATAAAATATAGTTATGAAGCCCAAATTTTTTTCTAAAAGTTGCTGAGTAGCAAAGACAACAGTATTGAATAGACAAATTCAGAAATTTCAAATTAATTCTTTTGTATTCTATTGTTTTATGAATTTCTTATGTATTCTATTGTTTTTATTCTTATGTATTTCTTTGTTTTGTAATTTTTTATGCTTGAGTAATGTATTTTGATCAATATAAAGATAAATTTTAATTCAATCAAAAGGCTCAGAAGGCACAATTATCAGTGTTATTAAAGAAATTTAGAAAAAAGCAGTATTTTGTACATAAACGCATGCAAAATGATGATTTTCGTTCAATTTAGGCCTGACATGCGATTACGTAATGTTGCGTAACGTGACAACGGAGTATCCGATTTTTTCGAACTTGGTGTCAAATTTGCGAGACACTTGAAAGAAAAAAGTCATAAGCGCCGGGTTGCGATTCGCAGCGGTTGCGCGGCAGTCGCGGATTTCGTACGGGGGGGTCAAATTGACCCCCCCCCCCCCCCCCCCTCCCCCCCCCCCCCCCCCCCCCCCCCAGTCTGAATAGGGTTAAAGCTCAATTCCAGTTTAGGAAAGAACCAAAAAAATATTTCGTTCAATCTAGAGTCTTTATGTCGAAAAAAAATGCGAAAATTTGAACAAAAATGTTGTCGTTTAAATAAGAAAAGACATCTTTGTCATTTGGGCATTGTAATAGCTAACTTCTCCCATGTCTGCGAATTCATTCATTTTTCACAGAGTTCGCCGCATTTTACATGAAAGACAAGGCATTTGAGCCCTCCAAATTGAATGGCTATAATTAAAATCTTTACTGACTAGGTTTTGCTCGCTCTTGTATGTTAAGACCTTATGCATTGATGTCATTGCGCCGCCGTTTTAGAGGCTGAGGTCATTGCCTTGCACATGTTTGTGATCTGCAGCTGGCGCATCTCTGACAACTCTGTTTATGCATATTCCTATATCCTCTGAGGTAGGGCGCTGTGAGATTATGATATTATATTCATAAGCTCTATTCTAAGAATATAAAACAGATACTTCTTGCAAGTTTGGTTCTTACTGAATCAAGCAATTATACACATTCACAGACCAGGGTGCTTTGCAAATATATGTGCTCCTACCATGCTTGATAGCAGTCAGGTAAACAAATAAAGATAATCATGAGTAGTCATGGTGAAATATTCAAAACACCAGTAGCTTCCCTTCCAAACTCCCAATCATAGAAAATAAACGCTACACCCCAAGGGAATTTGCAGGAAGTGGCATAATTGCTGAAAAAAGAGCAAAATAATCATAAATTCCGTTCAGAAGTCGGCCTGTCCGAGCCTTAATTTGACTAACTGTATGGAAAATTTCTCAAAATTTCATGCGAAACCATTTGGCATGGGTATATCTATATGTTCATGGAACAATATAAATACAAAATTTAACAGATGCTTTCCAAATTATTTTGGCGACAACAACTCAAATTGAGCTTTAAATTATTGGTTTTCTCCTGTAGATTGGTATCCACTGGGAGACTGTGAATTTAATGCCAGCTCAGCTTCACGCTCTTGTCGTTGCCCTATTTGCCTCTCTGGTCGGTCCGTTCGGAGGGTTCTTTGCCAGTGGGTTCAAGAGAGCTTTCAAAATCAAGGTAAGATTTAATCCACAGACATCCCTGTTACAGGTGTTATCGCAGTCAAGTTGTCCAACTCATAAGGTGCTGGAAGTTTGAATGATTTATTGATGCTTTTTTCCCCCTTCAAATTGGTAACTCTTTAATTTGTCTATTTTTGCTTTAAAGTTTCCTAACAAACAGTCTTGTGGAAAAAATTAAGAATTGGATACAATGTTTATTGAAAATTTTTTGATTTGTAAGGAAAATTATGAATTCAACTTTTCTATACTTTTTGATATTTTCAAGATGTCAGAAGTATTAATTTAAAAAGAGCTTCTAAAATTCAAAAATCCAACATCTCTGCAGATGTGTTATACAATTTAGTTGAGTAGTGTAATCACTTAACTACATGTAGGTAATTTATGCAAACTGGTCACGGGTTTGTTTCCCTGCTCGGCATCTGTTTCCTTGAGCAAGGCATTTAATCTGAGATGCCATTTGTTCACTGGATATCAAATAGGGTGCAACTTTTACTGTTGTTGGATAAGCACACATGTATGAATGCATTTACAATGGTTGCCAGGCATGAAAGTCCCTTTATGAGTCTGAATGGCGGGGGGGGGGTGGGGTATGGTTTTACAGACGTGTATCAATCAGATATGACTATTTATTTCTGGGACTGACCTTTAACATCACCATTCTTTGGAGACGTGACTGGGTTTCAAACCTTGGCCCGCTCCATGTCAGTTTATGGGCTGATGCAGAGATTTGACAATGAGCATTGCCGCTCGACCAACTCCTGATTCCAGACAAACAATATTCTACGATTCAGCCTTGAGCATTTATGAACATTTTCCCCTTATAACACAATTATGTACTATTTAAATGATAACACGTGATTTGTATTTCTGTTGTAGGATTTTGGTGATGTATTCCCAGGGCATGGAGGTATCATGGATAGGTTTGATTGTCAATTCCTAATGGCTTCATTCCTATATGTCTACATACAAACTTTCCTCAAGTAAGTCCATTGGCCCATATTCACAAAGGTGTACTAGCTTAAATCTATGGTTTAACTATGGGTAGCAAAATATGTTTGACTTATCAGAATTTTTGGTTCTGAAACTATTAAAAAAAATTTACTCTACAAAAATCATAAAATATTTTGCATACGAAAATCCTAGCTTATACAGTGTAAATATAATTTTACATGTATTTGTGTTTGATAATTCACATAGAAAATGTGTTTGTCAACTCTTTCTTCACCTTTTGACTAAAAAAAAATTCAGTCAAAATTTTTCAAAATTAGTTGCAAATTCTTGATATTTTTTAAAAATTTATTAATATTTTAGGATATGACTTGATGGCTTTTTAGACAATATTTGTTTCAGTCAAAATATTTCAGATTCCTGCAGAAATAATATAAATCACTTGCAATATTCATTTCAAATGTAGATGAAACTTTGTTTAGAGGGTATGAGGAAAAGAGACCTCTTTAGTCAAACTATTTCATTTCAAATGGTCTAGACCACTTGCAATTTCTTGATCTGTCTATCTCTGTCTATCCTGTAATGGTCATGTCTCCTTTTACAATGTCATCTTTTCAGAACTGCCAACCCTTCCAAGCTGACACATCAGATACTGCAGCTGTCTACTGAGCATCAGCTCCTTGTCTTCAACCAATTAAAAGAAAGTCTGATCAAGAGTGGTGCCATAGAGGCTTGAATCGGTCAACTCATGTAACCAGGAGACGGTATATGTTCTCTCTTTGTGATCCCTCTTAGCAATGTATGATCTGTGCTTGCTAGAGTTTTGTGAGTGGCTGTATAGAGATTAGATCTTAATTGTAACAGAAAATGTACAAGATTTGAGCATCAAATCTACATCTTCAATCAGCTAAAGGACAGCTTTGTCAAAAGAGGAGCATTACATTTAGCAGCTTAATGAGAGACCCTGATCAGTAACAAAGTGACCGTACCTATCTTCTCTATTTGTCATCCCTCTCAGCAATGTAGGATCTCTGCTTACTAATGTCTCTTCAAGTTGCTTGATTTACGTCAGACATTGTCAGGCATTTTTAAACACATGGCTAGAATCGCGTTCTGATAGTCACCTGTGTCAAGTTTGTTAAAAGTAAAATATGTGTCTAGCCAAAGCATTTAGTGAAGTTTCCAGTGAAAATTGCTTGCTAATGAGAGATGCAGAACAGCCACAGACTGTATTTTTCAGGGATAAGAAAAATGGGGAATAAAAGAAAAGGCATTATTGGGCTATGTACATCTCAATGGGATGAACTGAAGCAGTGAAAAGTGCAGTTTTCTGCAAGAGATGGCAAACCTTATTTGGGAAGAAAGGATTCTTTGTTTAGTTTTGTGGAGACAAGTACACTTCACCATCTACCAATTGGAATCCAAGTGTTTTAGTCATGTACTGTAGAAAAGCAGAGATGATGATGAAAGATATTAGAGTGTTGTCGAACATTACATTATATGAAAATATATTTTGATTTGAGTTTAGTAATACCTCTAAAGAAAGTCAGATTTGAAAAAGAAAAAGATAAAAGAGTTTTTAAAAAAAATCGTGTTTTCAGGAAGACTGAATCATGAATAATCAGCAAATAATAAAAAGACAATAAATTTAATGAAGGCAGAGCAATTCATGACATTAACAAAGGGATATTACAAAGTATGTTATTGAGTTGCCTACTTTTAATTAGTAGCAAGTGAAAACTGTATATATATATATACACCAGATACATGTTATTTATTGTTTGCACAATTTTATATAGATGTACAAATAGAAAAAGTAGCCACAACACTGAAGGAGAGGGAATATTTTTACTAGGAAAATCTTCGGGTAAAATAGAAAAACGATAAGGTAAAAGAATAATTGCTGAAAATAGATTTGTAGATGTGAATACATTGTACTAACTTTGCAGGTAAGGCCGCTACTGTGCTGCAGTTTTATCTAAAATAAGTTAAAAGTGTTTTTGGCTGATTGATTTTTGGAACATTTGGAGCTTGCTTACGTCATGGTACTCATCTGAGCAAAACAGACATTAAATCTTGATAGAAATGCTGCTTAATGTGTTCGGGTTGTGAAAAGTATAAAAGAGAAATCATTGAAATGTTTTAACTTACAGTGGATGTATTCTAATAAAAAGGAAGTAACAGCATAACAGTGTTTTTTTTTTTTGTCAATGAAAAAAAAAGTGTGATGCTGGCGTCATATGCATAGTTTATATCAAAGAAATATGTAGAGAAAATTGTCATGTGCTGATAGAAAGAAGATGTGTTTTTTATTTTGTGTAAAAAAAATATAATTACTTTTCCAGGTTTCTTGAAGGTTGTATTAATATGATATACAAACATGTACCTTCATGAAAAGTTCATACAATATGTACATGTATGTACATGCTATCTGAGGAAGGTTATCATATGAAATAAGTGATGATCAATATTTCTTTTAATCGGAAAACATCGTTTGAGTATGCCATTGGGGAAAATTAGATTCACATATATAAATACATTATGTGGTGATGCTACTTATAAATTATAAGATGTATACTGGTCAAATCTGGTTGTTAACACATTTATACCAATGGGCAATTCAACGGTAACAGATGTTTCAAAAACACAACACCTTTTTAGATTGTTTGTATTCTAGCTATGAAATAAGTATACATGGGTCTTCAAGTTAATACATCTACATAAGAAAAAGATGGGGAAGGCAATAATGCATATAATCTCAACCAAAACTGCAAGTCCTATGAAACGACAAGCAAAAATGTTTCGGTAACTGATGTTACAATTTTTTTATAATGTCAGTTACTGACATATTTCTGCTTGCCGTTTCATAGTAAATGGAGTTTGGGTAGATTTTTCTTGCTCAATTCTTTCCCTATTATTAAATTATTTAGCTGTACTGATTTGAAGACCAATGTATTCTTATTTACATGTAGATACAGTAAAGGCAATGTAAAAAAAAATGTTGTGTTTTTGTAATATCAGTTTCCGTGAAATTGCCTTAATGCAAATGTGCAGTTTATCTCATTATTCAAATATAGTTTTCAGGAAAGAGAGCACAAAAATGAAGCCAGGACAGATGGATTTCTGCTGTTTTTCCCTTCTTTTTGGGCATTACTTGTATTTTTTAGGCATCACCATTTTTATATTTCATACACAATATTAACTCAGTGATAATGATATTGCCAAATTATCTCAAATCAACTAGATCATGCATTCTCATCAAATGTAATATACAGTTTGATTTTAGTGTTAATTTATGGCGTGATGTGTTGCACTTAATTTCAGAATGTACATGTAGTCATCTCCTTGGCTTAAAGTTTCTGTAACCATAATTAAATTTATGTCCTGTTTTGATGGGTAATTTTTATCTTTTTAATCTTTGTAGTATAATGAAATGAATTGTATATATATATTGTGTTTTACTGAATGTTAAGCAGTGTCAGTATTAACATTGGATTAAGGGTGTAAATCAGACAATATGTACAGCAATTATTTTCATATCTGTGTGCGTTGTATAATCTGTGCATTACCCTACTACAGCGGCGTAAATCCGTGTCGAGGAGTGGGGGGGATGAGCGAAATAATTTGCCAACTTGTCGAGATCTTGTTTGACATACACAAGCACTAGTGACACAAGGAACGTTTTTAGTACCCATGTATCAGAGGCGAGAGGGAGGGGTGCGAATAGAATTTGTCTTTGAATGTATGATTTTTAGCTTATTTATGGTTGCCTTGATTATACGGTTCATTTTAGTAATGGAAAAACTAATGCGAGCGCGAAGCGCGAGCCGAAAATTTTAAGCTTAAAGTTTGTTGGAGATATTTGTGCATTATAGTTCCTATTTAGTATCAGCGAGCGCGGCCGGAGCGCGAGCCGAAAATTTTGAGCCGAAATTGGATATGTTTCACGGTGCATTAAAGGTCCTTATAGTATCCGTGAGCGCGGGAAAAAAAAATAAAACAAAACAAAAAATGTATAGTACAGGAGGCGGAACGGATTTGAAAGTGGGGTCTCGATAAAAAGAGCACTTTTTCTGAAAAGGGGAACACTTTAAATCAGAGGTATAGATCTAAAGAGAAATGTATTCGGGGAGAGAGGGGATACGAATAAAATTTGTCTTTGAATGTATGCTTTTAAGAATCTTAAATGGCTGCCTTGATTCCTGTTCACTTTAGTAATGGAAAAGTAATGCGAGCGCGAAGCGCGAGCCGAAATTTTTTTAAATAGGAGACATTATTTTGAGCAGTATAGATCCTATTTAGTATCAGCGAGAGCGAAGCGCGAGCCGAAAATTTAGTATCCATTTAGAAGATAAATTTTACATCCTTTGTTAAATAACAGCGATAGAAAACAAAACCACAATCTTTGCTATGAAAATGTTGTATGCTGCAGACCCCAAGCTCTCCACCAACGGCCAGCACACAACTACATTTATCATGTTTTTGACTGTCAACAACACCCTTTACTAAAGGTTGGTCCCTAGACGAGGGCATTGGATCCAACCTTTTTACACTTAGGTTACTGTTTGTTACTTAGTGCGAGGTCGCATAGCGACCGAGCAGGAAATTTTGGGGATTTTTGGAGTAAAAAAGAGGCATTTTTAGTATTGAAAGCGTTATTTTAACCAATAACACAGTTATCTAGTGTATTTTTTTTTTCATTGTTTTCTTGAAAACTGGGGGGGATGTTTGTACAGGCCATCCCCCCCTCCCCAAAATCTGGGGGGGATGTATCCCCCCCATCCCCCCCGGGATTTACGCCCGTGCCCTACTACACACAATAATGGCCCAGCTGTTGCTACTTTCAGAGTCTACATGCTAAATAATTGTGAAGTGAAATTTTGATAGATTATATGAACTAAAATATTACCATCTTGAATGTGAATATTGCATTTGAAAGATTATGAAGATCTTTTGTCAACTATCCACATCCCTCTCCACTACATTTCACTTAATACCATTTGTATCATGACAAATTTCTTGATGTATTTCTGTTATTAAATACTAATTTACTTGATGACCATTATAAATCCTATATTTTATTCAAAAATCTGCATTATCTATTCATATTTATGTATGATACATTGAACATGTATATCATTTCAGCAAATTAATTAGCTATATGTGTTAATAGTATATTGTTTACATTTTTATATGAGTTTTTAGTATGGTCTTTACTCATTGGTATGATATAGATTTCTGTTATTGTGATGTGCACTGTGTTGCTGTGTTGAGTAATTTATTCATCAATCATTTTATTTCCATAAATTTGCAGTCTTAATCAACAGCCCTATTTGTTTGGTGCTCATCTGAGCAAAATGTTGAAGTGAGCTACATTTGTAGCTATTGTGTTTGCTCACCGTCTTTCGCTTGTCATGATCTTAGATGCTACATTTTTATTATTTCTTCAACAGTTATTTTTTAACTTAAAGCTACATACATGTATGACCAAAAAGAGAAAAAAGGGGTATCTTCCTTCATGTACATGTAGTAGGGGAGCACTAAGGCAGCTCTCCAAATCCCCTATTGGCTACTTTCAAGAAATGTTAGATTTTTCCTCGGAAATGCATTTTCAAACTTGGAATGAATTGTCTTGTTAAAGGTAAGGAGTTACTGTTGTGAAAACAAGAAATAGTTTTAAAAGAAATTATGAAAATATGGGACACTTACATGGAAAGGGATAATTGGAGGAAGGGGGGGGGGCAAAGTGTCATTACATGGTTTACAATGTAGATAGATATTAATGATGTAGATTTCTACAAACACCCCTATGGTGTCTTTCATGTCAATTTGTGCTAACTTTGTTCAAATCGTCATTTTTTGAGAAATGAGAAATCATCACCTTGTCTCGAATATATCTTACCATAGAACCCAAAATCACACATGTGAGACCAACTCTAAACCGACATCACAGCGAACCAATTAGTCGGTTTAGAGTCCATGATGTCGGTGTGATAGGGCTTTGATTGTTTATTATATCATTCATGTAGCAATATAGTGAATGTACAGAATGTGCAGTCATTGTTTAGTTTGGTAACGCAAGTCGTAAAAACTAATGTGTTTTGCAATTGCATTTTCCGAATCTTCAATATGTCTACATTTTATTTCATGATTTTTTTTTTTTTTTTTTTTTTTTTTTTTTTTTTTTTTTTTTTTTTTTTTTTTTTTTTTTTTAAGGCATATAGGCTTTAATAAACATGCATCGGCCTGGTGGATATGTAATTGTGATTACAATATAGTGACTACATCATTATACATATTTGTATTTGAAATGAATAGATTGGTAAAGTAGACATGGGTATATTTATTTGTCTTTGAGAGGGATTGTACTTTGTTGAATCAGTTTAAATGTCACCGTGTGCAATGTTTATTATCCTAGTCAGAGATTTGCATTGTATAAAGTTGTATGAAGAAGAGGCAAAAATTATCTAACATGTGTAGAAAGGAAATCCAATAGTTTGCAATGTTGTTATTATGTCAGTCGATTGCTCCCTTTGTTTTACTTTGTGAGTGATTATTGTTACCTTAAACGGGACTGGACAGAGTTCAAGAAAAGATAAGGGAGAGAGAGAGAGAGAGCTATAGCTGGAGGAGAGATGAATTAGGGTGCGATCTCACTTCGCGGAGACGTCTCCGCGACAGAATAGAAATTTTCGTCTCCGCGACGGATAAATAGTATTAGAGATGTCTCCGAGACGTCCTCGCTCGAATTTCGGGAGACGATTTTTTTTCATAAATTGTCGCAGGCGACGTCTTCGGAGACGTCTTTAATACTATTTATCCGTCGCGGAGACGAAATTTCTATTCTGTCGCGCGAGACGTCTCCGCGAAGTGAGATAGGGACCCTAAATGCTCGGGAGCGAGGGAGTATATCAGAAGGCAAGAGATCAGAGCAAAGAGAGAGAGACGGAGAGAGAGAGAGGGGGGGGGGTTGGGGCGAGAAAGAATGGGGTTGTAGAACACAAGTGTGAGACATGAAGAAAAAAGAGGAGAGAAGAGGGCGGGGGGGGGGGTGAAAAGAAGAAGAAAAGGAAGAGAAGGCGCGTTGAAAGAGATGGTGAGACAGTTAGCCTCCTTGTTTAGTGCATTTCGTCACACATTTTAACTAACTATCGGCTCTCCATTACCTCCACTGGGACTCGAGTGGGACATAATTATGTTAGATTGCTCTTGCTTTTTTTTTTTTTTTTTTTTTTCACCAAGACTGATTTATTGTTAATGATTATTATTATGTTTTGTTCAAAGAGAATATATAGTGGGAAGCTCCGGACAACACTCTGTGTTAGTACATCGAGCGCATAGAGCGGCTCGAATTTTGACGTTTACATTGCGTATTGCACGTGAAAACGGATTTTTTTTTTTTTTTTTTTTTTTTTTTTTTTTTTATTTTTTTTTTTTTTTTTTTTTTTTACCTGCGTTCATATTTCATATATTATTCTATCTTTTTAATTCTTGATTTTTGGATGGGAGCAAGGTTGAGAAGTTCGAGATGCATACTAACAGCCTTTATTTCCAAGAAAAACTGCCCAAAAAGTCAGTGACTATGCCTCCTTTTGAGCATTGGAGCCGCAATACGTTTTAACGTATAAAAAACAACAAGTTTCAAAACGGATAATTTTCCCCTTTTATTTTCTTTAAAAGATTGGAAATGTAGATTTTATGCATTTTAAACTCTTGACAACCCCCTAAAAAAGTCAGTGACTATGCCTCCTTTTGGGCATGAAAATTGCCTTCGAATGGGTTAAACACGTAGTACAAGATATTTTAAAGTGCTTCCGATTTCCATTATATTTCGTTTTAGTGATTGGAAATGTAGATTTTATCAAATTTAAATAAATTTTCTAACATAAGCAAGCATTTTAAACTCTTGAAGACCTCCTAAAAAAGTCAGTGGCTATGCCTCCTTTAGGGCATGAAAATGCCTATGTTTAACACGTAAAACACATGTTTTTGAAATGGATAATATTCCCCTTTTAGTCTTTCATTTAAACAATTGGAAATGTAGATTTTATAAAATTTTGATAAATTTCCTTATATTCAAGCATTCTTAACTCGTAACGACCTCACAAAAAAGTCAGTGACTATCCATTACTTTTTAGGTTTTCACATAGAAATTATTGTCATCTGCAGTATCAACACGTGCAATAAATCAGCGCATGCGCTAGACTGATTGAATAACACATGTATTTCCAATGTACTACAACATTATTTTTACGTGCATACAGGCGAACTCGCACCTCTCCGTTATATTCTCTCTGGTTTTGTGCATTCAGCTATGCAGCTCCCGTGGAACCGCCCAGTTTGTTCCTGTCTTTAAATCATTGTTGAAGACACATCTGTGTATGGAAGCATTTAAGTAGATAACTAGTTAATTTTGTATCATAAGCAATAGGAGTATCAAAGCGCAGTAAAGTATATCCATAAAATGGCTAATGATAATTATTATTAACCATTCTATCATCCATAGACAACATCCACCTCATTCTACTCTAAACTACAAAACTACAAATCATCAGTCGACGAGCAATGTTCTGTATTATCATTCGATTTTTTATTTATTTTTTTTTTTTTTTTTGTTATATAGGAGTGTAATTAATAAATTCACTTCACTATTCAGATTGACATCTGTTTTGAAGAAATAGAGAACAAACAAACAAATGAATAAATACTCGCCCAAAAGAAATATATATACAACTTTATGTTTCACCTTTCAATAGACGCTTGCCTAAAATCTAATTCTCTCTCTCTCTCTCTCTCTCTCTCTCTCTCTCTCTGAACGTACCACAACGGATCTGTTCCTTTTTGGAACAAAAACTCCTATACAATAGATTATAGATGTATTATTTTAGCGATATGATCCTCGTTATACTGACGTTTCTAAAGCAATATAATATGCCAGCATACAATACCAGCAGAAAATCTAAAACCGACCTTATATTCTTTATCAGAAAGGGCAGAATCATGTAGTGTAGACTTCAATGTGTAGGGACAATCAGATGTGGAAACGTATAATTTTGTCGGGATCGGGGAATGGGGGTGGGACACAAGTATTAAGAAACTTTTTTTAAGATGCGAAAAAAAAAAAGAAGAAGAGAGAACACTTGCTCTGATCACAGTCATGCATGCATACAAAAAAAAAATAAAAATAAATAAAAAAAAGGCCGCCTACAATATTCCATTGTTCCGTTCTATCTCTCCGTGGTATATACGTAACATTATTCGAATGGCTTACTTTATCCCTGGTCTAATACCCTACCTTACACTAACCATTCATCTTGGACGAATAAAGCCGGGGTCGGAGTAATTGCCACGATTGTCAAGGGAGGTTTTGTCGGTTCCTTTTTTTTTTCCCTATTGTAAATTTTCTATAAAAAAAAAAAAAATATATCGAAATTAAGTTTTGATAAAAAAGAAAGAAAAAATAAAAAGGAAAAAAAAAAATGCCCCGTCACTCCCCCTCTCCTCCCCCTTTAATGTGGGCAGTATTGTGTTTTTTTTTATTCATTAAATAATTTATGTACGGGTATCATACTCTCGGCCTCCTGTATACACGGTTTGGTATAGGGCCTGCACTTGTATTAAATGAACAGTCTGAAATGGAGTCGCATCATTCGATCAGTTCCACCAACATGGCGAAATTTCTCTTTGACGAATTCGTCACATATTTTTTGTCGACTTTGGGGCTGGTTGTATTCGTAGTCATCAGCTTTGTCTACTGCGTCTGCTGTCATCGTCGGGACGGTAGAGAACGGGATGTCAACCCAGTACCATATAACTGCCTGTCAATCGGTGAGGACGTTTGCGTTTATTGGGAAAACTGAATGAATCTATATAAACAATACGCTTACATATATAATACGTCATGGTTTTATTCAATTTAATTTACTGTATTCATTCATCACCAAATTGGTTTTATTTTAATGACACTTTCCTAAGTGTTTGATTTTTTATTATTTTTTTATTTTTATTATTATTATTTTTTTACTCACTCGGTATACAAATTTAAGTTAGTGTTAGCCGGATATATATAGGGACATGCGCCCAGCACATACCCCCCCCCCCCCCCCCCACCCCGTTTCTTTGATTCCGTGATCACAAGTGTTCCGGTGACAATTGCTTTGCTGCAAATGACCAATTTAACAGTATTCCCTACCGTATACCTATGGGTGGTATCTCACTACGCGGAAACAAAATTGAGACAGATTTACCAGCATAGCATTGTACTAGCTTTTTCCGCGACGAAATCTTTTGTGCGACGTACAAAAGGTTACGTGGCACAAAAGACGGATTAGCCAGCATGCCATTGTACTAGACCTGTCTCCTGTAGCACACAAAAAGTGTCGCGGAGACAGAGGAGATAGATATAGTGCAATGCCATGACGGCATATCTGTCTCAATTTTGTTTCCGCGAAGTGAGATAGAACCCTAACTAACTCAATCTTAGTCTAAACAAAGCCTGGATTGTAATTGTCGCTGGAAAAATGTTTTGCTTTATCTGTTTATGGCTTCCGCAGAACCTAATCTCGTCCACTCTCATTCTTTATTTATTTATTTCTCTCTGTCTCTCTCTCTGTCTCTGTCTCTTTATCTCCCAATTATAATTTTGTTATCGTTCCAAAGCACTTGGAGATGCTATTTAGCAAACCTTTTGCTCTCGGGGTTTTCGAAATCATGAGTATGTTCATCTACACAGTCGTTCTCCCCTCCCTTTTTTCCCCATACCCCTCATCTTCGATAATAAGTAATATAAACTGGTTAACTTATCAACACTTATGCATTTTACAGTTATTTTGTTTTATTTCTTGTTATGCCGTTACTAGATACGACGTGGGGTCATGCAGTATCGTTGATCACGTGGTTCTGTCAAGTATGGATTAGGCGCCGCAATATGGACACCGAACATGCAACACTTCTCAATGAGATACGAGCATTATGCCAGTCAAAAACATCTCAACAGCGCCCTCAGAACCCGATCCTCATCAGTGCATCAGTCAACGCTGGTCTGGACCTGTTCTTCCGGGTCCAGAAGTACCCGCCGGGGTCAGAGGTCATTGTTACTGCAATCAATGCCAGGGATACGATCCAAGTATTGCTTCACCACGGACTTCATGTGATTCCTTTGGACGTGACAAGGGACAAGCTGTCCTCAGACATGGAAAGCCTTAGATTTCTCATCAACGAGAACACAGTGGTCATTCTGGTGTCGCATCTGTTTGGGCGAGTTTGTGACCTGTCAGCGGTCACAGAGATCGCCCACGAACATGGCGTTCATGTTCTTGAAGACTGTTCTCAGGCTTGCATGACCCCTGCGTATTCGACCAACCCGGAATCCGACCTGGTGTTCTTCAACTTCGGCGTCATCAACCCATGTACTGCCTTCGGTGGGGCTATCACCAGAATCAAAGACAAGTATCTTCTGGAGAAAATGGACGAACTGCAGGAGACCTACTCCCAGGGATCCGAAATAGAGTATATCCGCAAGGTTTTGAAATGTACGCTAACTGCGAAAGCTTTACAGTACCCAATGCTATTTAATATTTCCTCTAAGTTGGCGAAGGTTGTTCATATCAATCTGAAGGAGATCGTCAATAAATATTTAACAGCTTCTCCTTTGGCCGGTCTGATTCGTCATCTTCGTGAAAGACCTTCGACATCAATGATATTCGTGCTGCATAGAAGGTGAAAATATAATCTAAACCTTTTAACGATTCGTCGATCTTTAGATATAGGGCTACAGACGTAGGTCATTGAAAAGTGTTGTTTTTTTCCTCCGTTGTTGTTGTTTTTTTAAAATCTGACAAAAATAGAAGAATCTGCAAGCAAAAGGGACTAAATCCACTTTTGATAAAAAATTGATTTACTAATATCGGACCATCGTTCAGGTACGTACCCGTCTTTGAACAAAAAGATTTTCTTAATTGTTGATTGCAACTGTAAGAAAATGCATTTTGTAATTTCTCTTTTCCATAGACGTGTGTACAAAATCGGTTAAACAAATGCCCGGCACTTCCTCTGAAGTTATAAAAAATGATTTTGCTTGCAAGCTCTTTATATCTTTATCGATCATGACACTTTTCATTGCTTACTAGCAGTAATAAAATGTTCATATTTATTGAATTCATTCGTTTGCATCATTGAGGCACACAATATTCTAACTCTGTGTAATTAATTTTATTTTATGAAGAGGTCGAGATAGGTAAGTGATATTTTGGAATGTATGAAAGCGAATATTGAACTATTATAGAAAAATATATTAATATATCATATGAATAATTCCTTCCCATCCTCAACAACACTGTGGAGACTAAAAATATTCGATCAGCGTGGAATGGAGAAATCTCGAGACGTAGGGGACTATGTTTGGGACAGGCTTCCACAGGTTGCTGGCAAGATCGGCAGTGATGCCTTGATCAGAAGTTACTGGCTCTTTCCTATTCTCGTAGTGAGTATGGTTTGCTCCCATCATGTATTATCTGTTGTATATTCCATGTATTTATTTATTAAAAAAACATCTTTATACAGGATAACATGTTCAGATTATTACACTGTTTTTCGACACGGTCCTGTAAACATAAACAATCAAGTAACATATAGAATATAATGCATAGAATAATTTCAAATAAAATAGATAAAGAGAAAGTAAACCAAATGAAATAGGTATTTACAGCAACAGATATCTAAGACACGAATGTGCATGTGCATCGGGGTGATAAAAATCAAATTGGAAATTTAAACCTATCATAAAAGGTATTGTATAAGAGCGGAAAGTGTTTTAAGAGAAATATATTTTCTTATAATTCTTTTTGAAACTATCAATAGTCTTGGCCTTGTGCAGATCAGAATTCAGGTTGTTCCATACATTTCCTCCTGAATATCGTAAACTACTCTTTAAAAATTCAATATTGGGTTTTGGTATTACAACGTTTAGTGAATTAGCAATTCTTGTATTCATTGGATGTCTATCAAAAACCATATCAATTGAATTACATAAACGTATCGGAGCATGACCGTGAATACAATTATACATAATACAAGCAAGGAAATAATTACGTCTTTTTTCTAAAACCTGCCATTTCAAGCGTTTAATAATATCAATACCATTGTCAGCATAATCAAAGTTCTTTTCTACTATTCTAGCTGCTCTTTTTTGTAGTCTTAACAAAATATTCCTATTATTGATAGAACAGTTCCCCCAGACTGAACAAGAGTAATCCAGTATGGGTTGGATTGAACAATTATAAATCTTATTTAGAACGTTTGTATCAGTGAAATGACTAACCTTTTTTAAAGAAAATCTTAAAAGCTAAAGATCTACTTAGGTTCTTCACATGTGAATTCCACGTTAGGTTTTCATCATGTAAGTGGTTATTTGATCAGCTTTGCTCTTGGAAATGAGTTTGCTCCCATGAATCAATTGTTGTTATTCGTGTTTATCCCATCTATGGGATAATGTGATCAGTTTTGATTTTGCTTTAGCAAAATGCCAAATTCATGAAATTGGAGACATTTAATGTATTTTTTTTTTTTTAATATTGATCCACGGTGGAACAAACTAAAACTATTGACATCGACAAGGATAGGGGAAATTTTTTTTGAACGTCAAGTCAGAACCATGCCACAATTCAAATAAATGATTTTGATTCTTACGTGTTCTGTCTTCTTGGCCGACTGTCATAATTGTTTTTTCATGTTCCATTTTAAACTTGAAATTTGATCTTTTAATTTTGACAATGTTTCCATTATCTACCTTTTTATTTTACTAAACTTTCTTAGGATGACCCTGATGAAGTCTATAAGCGCCTCAATCGCCTTGGCATCGGTGCTGCTCGACACCTCGCCCAGATTGAACTCATCACCACACCACAATCCACAGACACTCCCGATGTCGGCGCAGCCTTGGTCGGCGTGGATGAAACTCGATGTCCACCGACTACGGCCTCATTCATCATGGATCACATCATCTACTTGCCCGTTCACAGAGTCGTCCCGAGACGCCACCTAGACCAGATTTGCCTGGGCGTCGAAATCGTTCTTAACAAACTCGCCATCCTGGAACGGTACAATGAACGCGTCGGTGCACGAAAGTCGGAGTCACACCTGGGTCCCTACGGGCCAATAACGTCACGAAGGAAAAAGGAGTCGATGCGCCGCCGCATGGTGTTAGGTAATCGTAACGTTGCCACGGTGCAGCAGCTAGTACCTGCCCCCAATGGCAGTCGAAGCGATTCGTCGTAATACAGTGCGTGTAAGAAAAACGTAATCAATTTTTAGAGGGCCCATATTCCCAGCTCATTTTTTTTGCTGTTTATATGTAACATAATTAAAGATAAATTCGCCACCATTCCAATAATACCTTTTTTTAATCATAGTGGGCCCTCACCTTTCGGTGATGCAACATAGCTAAAATGTGTGCTTTTTTAAAATATAAAACTATTTTATTCATAATTAGATTGCTTTTGATCATTTTTATATGGGCAATTCCACGCCAACTAGGACATTTGTCAAAATTAAAAATGTCTCTCTGATGTTTATTCTATGACCTATCACTAATCTAATGCCATGGGTGTTAATGGATCATAAAACTCTTTCAAAATCAGTAAAAATTATTTTTCAATTACGTTCATTTCTTTGAGAACTAGAACCATCATTAAAATTCAATGTGTGGGACTACATGAAAAAAAAATCACTAAAATTCAAATTACACAAAATTCTTTTGATATTTTTTCTTGAAACTTTCACTAAATGGAGAAGGGTGGGTATATTTCTGTATTTAAAGGTCAATAATGACATTTAATTCATGACGAGGTGAAATAATAAAAAAAGTCACATAAAAAATACTGTAATGCGACTAACCGTAATGCGACTAACCGACATTTATCGATCTTTTAAGAATACTTCAAATTGTTTACCAAATCTAAATAGCTGACTTGAGACTTAAATATGTTGGTTAGGTGGTGCAAGGAATAAAACAGGCAAAAGTATTATGATTTGAGCAAAATATTTTTTTGTAACAAGGGGATTTTTTTTTTCCTTGTCCATTTTGTGTAATGCGACTAACCGATTTTTAACCTGTTGTGACGTTCACAAGAAAAAGCCTGCAACATTTCTAATACTTTTATTTTAAAGCTATGGTTGTTAGGTATAAATCAACGTATAAACTTTAAAGAAAGACTCATTCTTGTAAAACCGGTACCACCAAGTTACAAAATTGGCACCTAAAAGTGTAATGCGACTAATTGTGGAATTGTCCATATACTTGGATCCATATACTTGGAAATTAAAGACTCGTCCTTTTTTGTATTACTGAGAGAAGTATAACAAATGATCTCTTGAAACAGAAATGAAGACAAAAGGAACAAAGGCAAAAAATGATTTTTTTTTTTTTGGGTGTGTGATGACGACTATCAGTGAATAAATCATAACAATTTTTCAAATCAATAATTGCAAAAATATAAATACAAAGGCAAGAGGAAAATGAACATATTCAGAGGAGATAAATTTATTATTACATCATCATTTAGATTCAGATTAAGGAAAAAAAATATGTAGTACTAATGAAATCGAACTTTAAACTGATTCATTTTGATATTTTCATGTAAAAAATTATTTACATATTAATATGAATGCTATTTCTAAAATATCAATAAAGTGGATAGGGCACACAAAAAACGGAATTCCATAAAGTTTGTGATTTACTAAGTATTAATATTGCAAGACAAAAAAATAACGAAAATGATATCCAAAAGAGAATTCGTTGTAACTGCAATTATATGTAGGCCTAAAAACAGATACAAATGATTAGGTAACTACATTTATGAATATGATTGAAATGGATACAGTATTTACATGATCATCTTAGACAGAGAACTTCATATGTATATATAGTAAATAGTGGTAGAAAAATACGCGTTGCGATTGGCTAGAGCAGTACCACGTGACCTACTGTCAATTTGTTATATTCAATTGTACAATATAACTTTCGGTTTTTGGAGGGTAAGGCCTGTGTTAAATGAATGGGGATAGTATCGATTCTATCGATTGCCTTGTTGCGCTTTCAGTATTGTCGTACTCATAATATATAAATAGTGCATGCTCTACAATGCAACATACCAGATTATGTGCACGACAAATACTAAATTATCCCGAGGGCACATTTATTTCACCGAGGCCGTAGGCCGAGGTGAAACAGATGTGCCCGAGGGATAATTTAGTATTTGGAGTTCACATAGTCAGTAATGTTGCATTAATAGATGCATGCACTATTTATTATAGTAAATAGACCCCTAGATCTTTGACCTTGCCTAATCTGGTTTTATCTTTGCAAATGTTTGCCAAACTTTTGGTGCTATAATGAAGCTATTATGACGTATATTGTCGCTCCGCGTATCTATTGTTGTGCGCACCATTTTACTGTTATTACGCGCTTGCGCAACAAGGCAATCCATTTCACCATTCATTTTAACACAGGTAAAAACCGTTCAATATAACAAAAAAAAACGTTCAATATAACAAAAACCGTTCAATATAACAAAAACGTGAATGACACGTGACATTATTTCAACCAATCACAACTCTTAAAATACTACCACTATTTACTATTCCAGTATATTGCGCGATAGATTGTACACTATAGTGTACAATCTATCGCGCAATATACTGGATTGTAAGTAGGATAAATACTAAATTATCCCGAGTGCAGATTTGTTTCTCCGTGGCCGCAGGCCGAGGTGAAATAGATCTGCACGAGGGATAATTTAGTATTTGGAGTTTACATAGTCCAGTAATGTTGCAAGATGGAGCGTTCACTATTTATTATAGTAAATAGACCCCTAGGTCTTTGACCTTGCCTAATCTAGTTTCATCTTTGCAAAATATTTGGTGCAAATTTAGCTATTATGACGTATTTTGTTGCTCCGCGTATCCATTGTTATGAGCTATATAGTGCGCAACATTTTACTGTCATTACGCGCTAGCGCAACAAGGCAATCGATACTCTCCCTATTCATTTAACACAGGCTTTACCCTCCAAAAACCGAAAGTTACAAATTGAAAGTAGGTCACGTGGTACTGCTCTAGCCAATCGCGACGCGTATTTTTCTACCACTATTTACTATACATATATATTGGAAATAATAATAAATAATAAATAATGGTGGCTTCTTATAGAGCGCACAAGTCCGTCAGGCATGACGCTCATGGCGCTATACAAAAATATAACAACAAATAATACTACATTGTAATGGATTATAAAACGCTTTAAGACAATATACATTAATAAAAGATACCAAACAGTATTTAATCAGATAATAAAAAATTAATAACAATAATTAATTTACACAACATGTTATATCTTTAGGAACAATAGCTCATGCAACTGACGTATGTTACATATCTATCATTATTATTCATTTATTATATTAATGATTTACAATGTACATGAGGTATGAAATTAAGCATTGAAAAGATATGTCTTAAGAAGTAGTTTGAAAGAAGTGACAGATGAAGCTTGGCGGAGAGGAAGAGGAAGACTGTTCCAAAGAGAAGGCGCTGCATGGGAAAAACTGTGATCACCCCAAGAGTGCCGGGATCTTGGAACTTGAAGAAGAGAAGAGTCTGTGGATCGTAGTCTACGAGAAGGCCGGTATGCATGGATTGCGTTCTGCAGGTAGGTCGGTGATGAGCCATGGACTGCATGATAAGCAAGTAACAGAAGTTTGAAGGTAATGCGCTTATTGATTGGTAGCCAGTGAAGTGACTGAAGAACAGGGGTTATGTGAGAAGTTTTCTTGGTCAAGGTTACCAGTCTTGCTGCAGAGTTCTGTAGGCGTTGGAGTCTTGATAGCTGCTGTTGTGAAAGGCTTAGGAAAAGGGAGTTGCAAAAGTCGAGGCGAGAAGAAATGAGGGCGTGGACCAGTTGTTCAGTAGCATCTCGGGTCAAATATCGGCGGACAAAGCTGAGGTTACGTAGCTGATACCTGATAGACCTTGAAATATGAGAGACATGGTCCTTGAATGTCATGTTGGTATCGAAGATTACACCAAGACTGCGGGCCTTGCAAGATGGATGGATTCTACTATTTCCAACATGGATACAAAAGTCCTCTGTGTGAACTTTATTCAGCATTTGTCTCGAGCCAAAGAAAATTAGCTCTGACTTCTGATGATTCAGTTTTAGACTAGAGATGTCCATCCATTCGTTAATGTCTTTGATGCATGTCTCCATTTGCTTTGAAGGCAATGACATTTCGGTACAGTTCGGAGGAAAAGATAAATACAGCTGTATATCATCAGCGTAGCAATGATATTTGATGCCGTGTGCCTTGATGATACTACCCACAGGTTGAAGATAGAGCGAAAAGAGGAGGGGGCCTCCTACTGATCCTTGTGGAACGCCGTAGGTCAGATGACTTACTCCCGACATAGCACCACTGATACCCACACACTGTGAACGTTTAGTCAGATAGGAACTGAACCAATGTAATGCTGTACCACTAACTCCCAGCGAATAAAGTTGGCTAAGGAGTATGCCATGGTCAACCGTATCGAATGCTGATGACATGTCCAACAGAACTAGAGCTGTGATGTTGCCCTTGTCCATCTCTTGCAGGATATCATCTGTAACATTAGTCAAGACGGTTTCTACGCTATGATTGGGCCGGTAGGCTGACTGTTGGATATCAAGAAGTCCATTTCCTTGTAGGTATTCTAAGAGACGAGAGTATGCTACACGTTCAAAGACTTTCGAGAGGTACGGCAGGTTGGATATTGGGCGGTAGCTCTGAAGAGACTCAGTGTCCATCCCCGATTTCTTCAAAGTTGGACGTACAATTGCTCCCTTCAGGTCTTCTGGAACAACTCCAGTATTTAGACTCGTATTTATGATCTGTGTGACAGTCGGAACAATGGCAGTCATACATTTCTTCAGAAGAGAAGTAGGGATTGGATCTAATTCGCACGATTTTGCTGGTGACTTTGCGATGATTTTGCGAATTTCATCCTCTGAGGCAGGTGTAAATGAGTCCAAGACTGCAGTTGTTCGACGAGTCATTGGTGGTATTTTGATGTTTGGCAAGCAGGCACGGATAGCTTCAATCTTTTGCACAAAGTAGGTGCTGAAGCGCGAAGCTAGGGCCTCTGCAGAAATGTATGATGGTAAGGGCGATTTCTGCTTTCTGTTCATCAGATCACCAGCAATTCTGAAGAGTCGTTTGGAGTCACCAGAACAGTCTTTAATTCGTTGCAGGTTGTACTCTTTCTTTGCTGCACGAATCAAAGATTGGACTTGTAGGCAATGATGACGATACAGTTGTCTGTGTATTTCAAGCTTAGAAGATCGCCATTTTCTCGCCAGCTGCCTGCGAAGGAGTTTTGATTTTGATATTTCCGGCGTGTACCACTGAGTGTTTGGACGAACAGTCACTGAACGCTCTTGGACAGGAGCATGCTCATTTAGAGTTTCCCTCAGAATCGAGTTGTAGTTGCTGACAGCAAGGTCCATGTTGCTAATTTTGCACCTCTCGACCAGCGAGGCTTCATTCAAATCCTCAATAAAGCGGCCTGGCTGTATTGACTGGATGTTACGTGACACAACAGTCTTTCTTGCAGTCTGCGGACTCTCTATGCGTAGATTGCAGGCAATGGCTGAGTGGTCTGAAATACCGCCAAAGACGGCACTGTAGTGTCCGTCTCTTTCTGCACCCGAGAGATTAGCAGATCAAGAATATGACCACGTTCGTGTGTCGGCTGTGTAATATGTTGCTCAAGGCCATATGAACCAAATGGGGTCTAATTAAAATTTTCCCACGCGACATTATGATTGTTGTTATTATTATGTTTGTTTTTAAGCGCCACGAGCGCTGAAAGATTAATAATCATAATTGATTCCACATTTAACATCATCAATTTCCGCTATCGTTGGCTGTACAGTCAAGGTATCTGACCCATGTCAATTCTACTAATAGAATAATCAAACAACACACTCTAGCAGTTACTTTTCTTCTTCTTCGTCTTCTTCTTCTTCTTCTTCTTCTTTTTTTTTCGGGGGGGGGGGGGGGGGGGGGGGGAGGAGGAGAAAATATTATAGATATAGTGACTGCCATGAGGGGCAATAGTTGTTTCTAAGGCTCGAGGGGGCCTTCCATCCAGCTATGACCCCGAGGCTTGCCGAGGGGTTATAGCTGGATGGAAGGCCCCCGAGAGCCTTTAGAAACAACTATGCCCCGAATATTAAGGCAGTCACTATATATTTTATATACCGAAGAAAAACTCACCATTTTTTTGCCTAGCACCAGCGTAGAACCTCTGCAGAACATTATCCAGCTCTGAATTTGGCAGTTCATTCACGCTAACGTTAGATTTAGATATTCTTCAAAAACATTCACGGCAAATTTCACGGAATTTTTAGTGTTCTTACTATCTGCTGCATGAATTAAATCACGCAATTGATCTAGGCCTATATCTTCATCCAAAAGTTCGAATCGCGGAACGCTGTCCTGTGCCATTGTTGCATTAAATTCACGTAAAAAAGGTAAACAAATCCAAATTAACCGCCTTGAAAGTTTCGTACCGTCTGAGCTGCGCAATCGTCCGTAGCAACCTAATGTTAGCAATCAATTTATTGCATTGTGAATATACGGTGTCTGCGCTCGCACAAAACACGGATCGTATCAACAATTGACTGCCGTTGAAAAAAATGACTATTGAACGATGACTATTGAACGCTCAGCCTCCCTGGCCAGGCCTGGCTAAAACTATGACCAGACTTTTGACCAATCAGAGGACAGGATTATTCAACATTCTTAGCATGAGTTATATAATGTATTTTATATTCCATTTGGTTTCTACCAACATTATCTTCTTCTTCCTTTGAGTGTAAGTCCTACTTTTACTGCGAGTTTGATAACGGGCACTTATCAAATTAATTTGGGAAAGAAAGAAAACAAAACAAGTAAATAAAAGAGAGAATAATAATAAGAAGAGGAGACCACCAAAAAGAAATATGGCTCAAAATCTTAACATCACTGTGTCAGCTAGGCTTCAGCAAATCCTGGATACGTTACTGGCCCATCGAAAAAAAATCAGTCTGAGGTAAAGAATCTTAGAACAAGAAAAATTGTGTCGTTGCTAATCCCGAGTCCAGCATGCAGTAGGCAGAAGAAGATGAAAAACAATCGATCCAATATCATCGCTATTATTTCCATGTCAGTTAGTTCAGAGTCCTGGAGATAAATAAAATAAATCATACAATACTATAAGTACAATATATAACAACTTTAAAGTGCGTCCCATTAAAAAAAAAATATATTAAGAAAAAAAAAGTATATTAAACTTATGTGGCCTGTAACAGTATTTTATTGTTGTTTTTCATGCAAAAGAGTAATTGATATTCTGTTCAGCGATACCAAGTTTATACATCTGCTGTCACAGATGACGGAGCTCATGGGCTGTACATGTGTTCTGAGCCACAATTTTAAATTTAACCTCTCTTCAGTTTCAAACTCGACTTCGGCCCTGGCCTCCATGCCTCATTTCTAGGCCCAAATATAAATTTATATCGACATATTTACAATATTATAATCATGACGTACCTCACTATTACCATGGTTGCTGTCATCTATCTTTGCGTCAGACTCAGTTTTTCCGGTACCCTCCTGTCCGTTGAATGATTGTACATAGGTAACGTCTTCCCCAGAATCCTTTGGGGTCTGGTGCTCTGAAAGATAACGGGTAGTTAATTGTTTTTTTTGAGGTCAATCAATCGCACATAATGTATTCTCTGTTGGTGTCAAAACTATATAATGATACAATGGAAGCAACACCTACATACCTCTAGAACTTATTTCAATATTGTGTAGGCCTTCGTATCAAAATGTGAAGAAATATGACTAAAACTATACCATACAGTTGGTGTTTCACTAAGAAAAGTCAATTGCAAATTTTAAAATCGTTTTTAAGGCGTTAAAATCGATTTTAAATCAATTTTAAATATTGATGAAACACCACCAGGACAACAAGGAGAAAGGTGCATATTTGCCCTCAAGTTCCCCTCCTATCCCTCTATCCCCACAAACTCCGAAAAAGTTGAGGGGCCTTGTGCGTGAGACTCGAGAATAAGAAAGGAAGCGTGACAAAAATAAAAGAAGAAGAAAGTTTACATAGTACTCTTTAAAATCAAGAAACTTTTGATTAAGCGTCACTTAACGATGCGCAGTCGATTGGCTGTGATTGTGAAATAGTTCATTTATGAGGTCATTCGGGACCTCCCTCATAATCCATATACCAACCTTTTTGATGTCTCATCCTACAACAATAATCTGTTAAAATCTAGTCGTGGAAAAAACTGGAAAAATCACAGTGTCATGCAGTGTCCTTCCCAAAACAAACTATTAGTATCTAAAAACGCTCGAATCTATTAGTGTGAAGTTGATGTCACACTGTGCTCACACTTTGCTAAAAAACTGTGTGACACTGTGTTCTTTGCAGCCAGGTAGTAAGTAGAAGAAAATGATACCTATACGGTTACCATGGCGTTTCATCCTCTGCCTCCCTGTCTCACCCATGAAAACGATTGTGGCAAACACCCGGAAGAAGAGTTTCCTCACGATGATATTCTGCACGAGACGTTTACTGTAGCTGATGTTAGTCGTGATCAACGAAGCCATCAGGATGCTAACGAGGATAATAAACGCCAGACACGCATGGTCGAAGAGGATGGGGCGCTGCTCCACGCGGGATATTTGCGGAAGAGTATCAGCCATAACAATCTGGAACACGGTCAAACCTAAGATGGTGGCGAGAGAAGCGGAGATGCGCTCTCCGCTCTTGAGAGGAATCCAGAAAGCAGTGAGGCCTATTATCTCCAGCAGAAGCATAGGAAGGACAATGCTGGCGAGGTAAAACAGTGGCATGCGCTCCAGACCAATTGAGAAGAAGGCAATTAGACTGGGTTCAGTGGAACTTGAGGCAGTTATATTTGGAGATAGCCCTGCATTGAGAGACACGATATTCCATTCGTGGCTCAGGTATGGGGACTCATTGATGAACTGTCCAGTGTGAAGATTAAGAAAGGCTATATCAACGTTAGGAGTGTTGACGACTAGATGGCAGCTAAGCTCATCGTAAGGGAACCAAGTCAAGTCGAGGAAACAAAAAGACGAATGAACAACTCGGGTGCTCATGAATACCATACCGTTGCTTCTGATTAAGGCAATGGCTGCATCTGGACGCATGGGTATGGTATTATCTGCGACTGCTCTGATGGAGTGAAGGGAAAACACAGAATGCATATAAACATGACAATAATCAATTAAGACAACATGTGGCCAAAATTATTGGAACACCTGAACCTACACAAAGTCTATGGGATTATCAATGCCCTAGTTCATTTGCCGAAATCAGATTAAAGATATATTTTGTGTGCCATGAGCTTTCATTACTTTTTAGCATAGGGTCTTATGTATGTGTTGATACCAAATTTATATAGTTTCGACCATCTGGTAATCGTAGCATTAAAAATAGTTGCGCTATGCGCTTTTGGTTTCCCCCATAGACTTGTGTATTAAACATGTAGTCCAAATGCAAAAGAGTAAAATGCCAATTACATATGCCGATTGCTCAAAAAGTATTTAAGGTAGAAGTATGAAACTTAGCAGCGTTATTCATTCTAATATATCTCAAATACATGCTAAGTTTCAGAAAATTTGGTCAAATGGGGAGGGTGGATTTGCCCCAATCCTTGGGGGTGAGATGATCAAAATAACCGTGCCCTTTGAAGGTTAAGACTATTTTTTTCATTTAATGAAGACACTCCTTGTAAATATATATTTTTAAAAGGAAATTTCATGAGCAATTCAAATATGTTGAAATCATCAAGGGCCATTGGAACGGGAGACTTTAATAGGGGCACTGAATTAAAAATTTGGGGCCCTTCAAAAATAATTCAAAATCCCCACACAAGATGTTACTACTTCACCCTGTGTTGTTATGAATGACATTTTTGGCATCATCAGGATATTTCCTTTGAGAATATATATACTTTTGTAGGGAGAGGCTTACAATGTTTAACGTTATGATACTTTGATCCTGAAAAGGGCAAGATTTTTAGATTTTTCAATTGGTGGTGTAACATAAAAAAAGGGCGACTTGGGGGCGAGTTCCCAACGCATGGCTTTGTCATTTAGTTTTTAAAGCATAATGATGATATTCGGAGACATTCCAACCATTTTATAGGTATTTAAATGGTCAACTGAATGAAAGTTACTAAAATAATTTAGATATGCTTGGTGTTCTAATAATTTTGGCCACCACTGTATATATATCAGATGTATATTATAACACTACGACCATGTCCATATGATGACAAGAGCGACTATATGGATTGAGGGCTGTCCAAACACAGTGGCCCGAATTCACAAAGGAGGATTCTGCAAAACCCACGGATCCGTGGATCCGTGGGTTTTTTAATCCAAGGATCTACGGATCCACCAGTTTATGATTCATCAACAGTTGACCCAAATTATGACGTATTATGACGCTGTGGATCTGTGGATTCAGTCGAGTCCACCTTTGTGAATACCAAATTGAAAATCCTAGGTCCAACCGTAGGTTAAACCCAGGGTTGAAACCATGGATTTTGCAGAATCCACCTTTGTGAATTCGGGCCATCGTTTCTCCGGTTATTTTGCAGACCAGGTACGGCTTATGTTTTAACAAAGTCTTATTTGATAATTAGGGAACGAGACATTCTGCATTTGGCCTGCATTGAGAGGAATACGTGAAGTCGAATTTTTTCCTTTTTTTCAATCGGCCTATTAAAAACATAATTTTAATAGATAGAACGTGCATATGAAATTCAGCGCACCTTAGTACTCCGGTAATGGTACAATTTTAAGGTTAAAAAAAAACAACAACTAGGAATTTCAGCCAATGGCGGTTATGTATGCTGTTGCATCTGGCGGAAGTTGAGCTGTCAACGATTTGACCTTTTGATCCGTGTAATTTGGCGATAATATCGATAATATTGAACAATATAGATCAATTTTTGTATTACAGGTAGCCCGAATTGAGCAAATTCTAAATATTTTTTTTTTTTTTGTAAGACAGTTTTTGCAAGACAAGACTAAGGAATTGCTTTAAATAATTGAATGAAGTTGTGTTCTGTGATGTGTAACAGCATTCACTCATCAGTCTGACATCTTTTACAAAAACTCGCAAAAAAATTGTATGTGCCACCTATATTCATAAATTACTTGCCTATGTGCCACATCTCTGATGCGAAATAAATATCATTGCAAAGTTGTAGAATTGTTCTTTGATTATACGTTGCATATACATTTTCCAAAATAAATAAGCTTGAAATATTATCCCCTAAAATTGGATTACCTGGATTTGATTTTCTGAAATCCTAAACTTTCCAATGATAATAAACAAATATAGTCTAACAAAGATATAACCACTGAAGTCACATCGAATACACCTCATAAAAGAAATAAAAAGAGATAAAACCTACGAATTGCCGAGAATAAGTGACGGTGTCCAAATCTGAGATGCTGGAATGGAGAAAGATGTCATGTTCTCGTAGTCTGCACGATTCCACATCAAACGAGTGTCTATCCATGACTAAATTAAATAAACCCATTTTTCAATATTATATAAGATGGTGTCTTTATATACGTTGTTTTATTTAAGCTACTGATTTTTATGTACGAAATGGGGGCAGAGGAACGTTTTGTGAACGGTGGGGTGGGTGAAAATTATGATAAAGAAGTTAGCAAAATAAAAAAACGTTAATGTTTCTAAATGAAGGCTTTAAACATTAACAAAACTTAAAAGATCGAAAGTATAAAGTAAAGGGGAAACTTAAACTATTTAAATATACCAACAACACAAGCCATTGCGTAAAAGAACGTGACGATGCTGCTAATTAAAGAGGATTCTGTTTTGTGGTTAAATCCGAAAAGAGGCGTAGAATTACTGTCTGTTATTTTACGAAAGGTATGCTGTTTTTTTTTTTATTGGTTCTGTATTATCATTTTTACAACAGATAATACATGCACATAAATGATGGTGTGAAGTTAGTGGGATAAGAATTCTGACAAAGAACGCATAAGTTATTCAGATACTTTCTTACCAATGTGAAGAGAGAAATACCCTTTAAGATTTGTTGACGTTGATCCTGCAGTACGTTGATTGCAAATAAATAGAATATTGTATACAATAGAAATGATTACATTTTGAGATAATCTAAATGTTACTACATGTACACAGTTTCACAGCTGTTACATTAACTGCGAAATTGAATATCATTATTGTGAAATTTGGCGAGGTATTTACGAATTCGATTGGTTTAAGTACCCTTTCGTTTGCTATACACATTAAGTTGAATGCCTAAAGGGCGAAATTAAAATGCCAGTTTAAGCACAGGGCCCCCCCCCCAAAAAAAAAAAAAAAAAAAAAAATAGCTAAATTGAATGTTGTGCTCATGGAGTTCAGTGAATGGAGCATGAAAATGGCCGGGACAACCTATATTTCCTATATAGCTTTCTAATATATATTGGACGTGGTAGATGAGCTAAAGTTATGGAATAAACATTATCAATACTTACAGAATGCTATCTAGTTGCGAATTCTCACAAAATTAAACATGCATTTAAAAAAAAATTTTTTTTCAAGAGTTTGGGTGTTAAAAAAACAAAGAAAACAAAACAGCTTTAACGCGTAATAAATAAAAAAATCCCGCTAAATGTTTTATTTTATCTATTTTATTTTTTTTTTTTTATATTTCTTATCATGTTTATGAGAGCATATTTTTCAAATAAAAGTTTAAATCAGATTATGTCACTGAGAAAAAAAAAAAACAAAAACAAAACAAAAAAAACACCATGTTAGTTTAGAAATATTAAATTAAAATCTTACCAGATCTAACACGATTTGTAGGTTCACATGATTCTTACACTGAGAGGTTCTTGATTACCGAGGTATGGTATAGCTGTTGTATCATATCCATTGTCCAATAAGGTTGAACGTAAGACATACCATCGATTTGATACATCGTTGAAAAATCATAGAACGGTAAGATTTCATTTTCATTGTCGAAAATAAAAATTGATGAAATTATCAGTTTTCATTTTTATGATAAAAATTATTATAGAACGAGAGCTGCGTTTCATTATTGAAGAGCAACAAAAATCCCAGCTTCGATTTTCGTGGTTGAAGAAAAATAAAAAAGAATAAATAAATAACCAAAAAATAAGTAAAAAAAAAAAAAAAAAAAGGACGGCATTAATTTCCATTGCTATAAGGAATAAAAGAAAGGTCAGTCAGATTTTATTTTCCAAGATTCAAGCCAACTGGCTAATGAAGCCCCTTTATGGTATCAATAAAAACAATTGATCGTCAATGATTTCAACTGTCATATTCATATTATCTCGTGGGAGTGCACCTTAAAAGCTAGGGTAAGACTCCGTTCATTTCGATGACTGTCAGAGACAATCAAATAGCAGTTCTTGACCAAGCTAAACCACAAAAAAGTGACTATTACAGAAAGTGACTATTACAAAAATTGCACGACCGGGAAAAAAATAGGTATGAAATCTTCTCACACGTTTTGTGTTTGTTTTATCAAAGTAAAGCCAAAAACAATTTTCTTGATGATATTTTCTATTTCGTATAATTGGCTTTTTGAAAACAAACGCTAAATTTCGTGCGACGACGGGAAAACAAAAAATCAAAATTGTCCAAAACTATTGTTCGATTGCGGTCATTTTGGCTCATTATCTTTAAAACCTACACAAAGACAGAAAACAGTATGATTTCCTGCTTTATTGAAATACAAAACAATACCAGGTTATCATTAATCTATATGCGATAAAAAAAAAAAACTGTTTCCTCTCTTGTACCATTGAATTTGATACAGACTGCACCACCTTATTTCGCCAATATAATTTTAGAATGGCCAAATCACTAACACATGATCCTCACTAACCGACATAAGTGTGAGAGCACCTTTAAGCATCGTAAGCGCTTGTCAATTGACAATTAATTCATCATAAAATCATTATCTATGTATCTCTATTAAAGATCTTGAAGACTAGGGATTGCTTCTTTCTATTCGTTAATTTTCCTTGATTCAATAATTACACTGATGCTAAATGGAAATTTTGAAAAGGAAACTAAGTCCTTGTGAAAATAGTCCTCCTATTTGAATGTCAGAATCCGAATATTTATTTCATTAACCACCCATAATCATAATGCTAATATGAATAGCTTGCCGGTGAAAAAAAAACGTGAACTGCGGCAATTTTCATTGTGATTATCTAACGTAATGGCAACACATTTCATCAACCGGTGTATAAGTCGCCATAACAATTTGATCGTGATGGAAGATCTCCTTTTTTGCGTTCATTGTCTGTCATGGACAAATATATTTTAACGTCTACCAGAACAATACTCAATTAAAAGACAATGTTAAAGAATTATCAAATCTAAAAAATTATATGAATTTGAAAATAACCGGTCTCTTGAAACCATATATCATTTTCTCTCTTCTTTTTTTTTCTTCTGAAATGATATATAGGCCTATACAATATTTTGTAGCTCTATACGTGTCTGGTACCTACTGATTTAAAAGAACTTTGTTGTACCTACTATTTTCGTCAACCTTTCTTACAAATTCCCCAGATGAATTTTGTCCAGGTAATATTTCCGGCTCTTTCACTACTCTCAAAACTTGAAGTCAATATAATACATTTTAATGCACTTCGATCTCATGATTCCAATCTTTATTGAAGAATGACATCGAATGTTTCTCATCTCTTTTCAGGGCTTTCAGTCAGCTTTAATGATATGGAAACCTTGAACGTTTCGACCGTTCCAGGAGGACTACCCAATATCAACTTTTCTGGCAGTGTGCCAAAAGCAGAATTTAACATGGTATTCCTAGTTCTTATGCTCCTGTCAGCACTAACAGTCCTGACAAATTCCCTTATCCTGGCTTCTTTTTACGTCGAGAAGAAGTTGCGAACCTATACCAACTGCTTCATCCTGAACATGACAGTAGGGGATTTACTGGTGGGCCTCCTCTGCATGCCAATTCTCTCAATGCTCAATATCTTCAGGAGGTGGCCCTTTGGTAAGGTGGCGAGTATCTTCTTCACGGGGTTTCAGAATTCTATCCTTGCCGTGTCTGTTTATGGTGCTGTGGTGGTGTGCGTTGATCGTTATCTGGCGACGTTCTACCCAATACAGCACTTCCAGAGGAGGAGTATCCGCAAGGCTATTGTCGCAAACGTCTTGACCTGGGTTGCATCCTTTGGGGTCTGGATGGGGGTATGTACGGCCTGGGACTTCATCAAACCAACTGATCTTGTCTTTTCACAGGGAATCTCAAGACCGAACTACTCTTTGACCTACACGGCCAGGTATCTGGTATTCGCCCTCAGATTTGGCTTGCCATTTCTCCTTATTACTGGGCTGTACCTCCGAGTACGCCTACGTGTCAGAAATATCGGTAGTAAGCATCTCGTTACATCCAAGAGAAAGGAGAAAGGAAAACAAAAAGATCAAGTAATCGATATCTCTACAGACAATAATTGTGATAGAATTGGTCCACTCCATAGGCCTACGCAACCACATAATACAATCGAATCGAAAACATCATCACCACCAATTGAAGAAGCGGCTACTGTTCCAAGTATTTCATTGGATGTGAGTAACCATGTCGATATACAACAAAAAAATTCCCGGGAAGATGAAGATGTTTCTGGAAACAACGTTGTTGTCAAGAAACTCGCCAAGAGGGAATCTCGGGCAGAAGGCCAAAAGGCAATGAGAACCCTGTCATTCATTGTCCTTGTGTTTCTCTTGACCTGGCTACCAAGCGCTGTCTCGGTCACCATGTATGCCCTTGCACCGCTAGGTTTTGGCACAGACTTCATTCGTGCTGTAGACAGGACCACGTGGATCACCCTCTGGTAGCTTACAGTAACAGCCTGGTAAATCCCTTGGCATACGCGATAGCCAGCCTCTCATTCGGCAGACGATGGTCAAGATTCTCTGTGTAAGATGTAAACCACCATATAATGTAATGTTTTTCTACTCAGGTCCCAGCCCCCTTGCAAAAGCATTTGCCATTGACCGGTTTAAAGGGGCGGGGGGGCACATCATTCCGGATGGTAGGAAACAAGTTGACAATAAGCTTTTACGTTCTGTGTAAAAATGCGATAAATCTGTGGAGTCAAGTATTAGTGAGCACACGTCAAAGACAAACTAATCACCTTTTAAACGTAATTTTAGGTCTGTTTGCTGTTTGATGTGTGCTCATTCATGTATTTAATATAGGATGAAGGTTTTTTTTTTTTTTTTTTTTTTTTTTTTTTTTAAATCTGACTCCCACTTTTGAACAAAGTTCCAAAATATGTTCGCAAAATATGTGCCGCGGCCATCAGTGTTAACAATATACCACACACAAATGGTATCGCAGATGCAGGAGAAGTTTCTCCTTCAAATTATGTATAATTATATGGGTCATACCTACATGTACATTTCTTTTTAATGACAATTTTCAATTTAAAAGTTTTCATTTTGTTTTTACTCACTCGAATATAATCATTATTTATTATTGAGATATTGATATTGATATCAACATATAAAAATGATTGTCTTGTTATAAGGTTTGTTATTAGAATATTACTCATGTTATTGGTATAAATAGTATTTCATATTGGTATTGATATTCCAGTTTTAAACAATGATCGTTTAATAAGGTTTTTGCACGTAAGAGAGAATAATCACACACACACACACACACACACACACACACACACTCACACTAAACACAAGAATAATTGACCCACATAACATGCGCGTATTCGGGGGTGGGGGCTCGGGGCCTGGGCCCCTCTGGTAGGCGCTCAATGGGGCGCCAAATTGACCTTAGGGGTGCCAAAGTGACCTTGAAATAAGGGGGCGTCAAATTGACCTTTAACTTAGGGGCGCCAAAATGACCTTATGGGGGCACACAACTGACCTTAATGTAAAGGGCGCCGAATTGCTTTAAAAAGAAAATAATAATAGAAAACCTACTCCTACTCCCCCTGCTCCCCCAACCCACCCCCTTCCCCCTTCCCCTCCCCCAGCTTATCCCTAGGCCAGCGTGACGTGAAAAAATTAAGTGTACCTTTTGGCTCGCCCGGTGTAACGGGGAAAAAATTGGTGTACAATTCTGGAACCACCATTCGGGGCAGCAAAATCATAATCACATCGGGCCCCCGGGTCGCCAAATACTGGATACGCCCCTGCACAATAGAGTGACCTCAAATGCACCCACACATATCCTCATACATACCCTTATGCGGCGGTCACAACTCGTCGTAGGCACGTGCAATCAACGTAGCCTGCGTTGCATGCACAATGCAGGCACAGGTCGTTGGTCAATTTCTGCGATTCCTGCGTCTCTGTAGTAAGGGTATTGGAAAAAAACTTTCTGCACGTCGTACATGCAACGTGCCTGCGAGGTACCTGCGCTGCACGATTTTTCTACGAAATCCATCGTAGGGAGTTGCACGTCGAAGGTACGGCGAGTTGTGACCGCCGCATTACACGACCACTCACACAAACATGAGCTTCATCAGGCGCGGATCCAAGAAAATCGAATTAAATGCAGTTCGGGGGCCCAATTGTCTGGGGACAAAAGCGGCTCTATTATGTTTACGCATGGCCCCGGTAAGTTCATTGTGCGACTCCGGTCTGCGTCCGCTACTGATCATTAGGCAGTAGCTCCGAATTTCGTCGTTTTTTAAAATCTATAATTCCAATTACTACACGACGTAATAAATAATTCAGGTAGTGTGGCCATTCGAATTGCTACATGACTTAATTCCGTATACACACACACACACACACACACACGCACACAATCTTAAGCACACATACATAGCCTGTGGACAACCTTTTACTATTAATAGGCACGAACCACACTTATTGATCAATTGCCTCGTAAATTTTGATGATTTATTCTTTAATATAGTTGGTGAAAAATAACTTCACTTTGTAAACTAAAAAATAACATTGGCCAACTATTTAAAATAATATTTAATAGTCATGTGTCGGCCTACACTTTTTGTGTTTTTGCTTTATTTCTGTATTCATTTTAAAACTATTGTGCAGATGTTGTTGCGATTTTTTCAAAGTTGTGTTTGTCTTTATTCCTGTGTTATATCTATTGACTATGTTTTAAATCGCTTAAAATGTAGTAAATTGTATAAATTATAGAATCTTACCAGCAAATTATGTGTCCATGTGTACGGGGGCGTATCCAGGGGGGGGGCGCAACAGGCGCGCGCCCCCCCTATTGGCCGACTAAAAAAAAAAAAAAGGAGGAGAAAAAGGGAGAAAGAAGGAAAAAGGGAAAGAAAAGAAGAAAAAGAAAGAAAGAGAAGGAATAAGGCTCGATGCTTGTACAATTTTCGCCCAACTTTATTCAATAAAAAGCCGAAATAGGCTTTATTTGGTTCTAAACGACCATAACTAAGGCCTTTAATGTGGGGAGGGCCCACGAGGCCGACTTTTTTCGGCTTTTTTCGGTTTTTTCGGCTTTTTTCGACTTTTTTCGGCTCGCGCTTCGCGCTCGCTGACACCAAATCAAATGCACAATAATAGTTCTAAATTTTACCTTTAAAAAATTTTAAACCCCAAATTTTCGGCTCGCGCTTCGCGCTCGCTGATACCAAATCATAATGCACAAATAATAACTCCAATTTTTACCTTTAAAAATTTTCAGCTCGCGCTTCGCGCTCGCGGATACTAAATTGGGTCTATTATACACAATAATCTACCATTTTCTAGTACTAGAAAATGCCCCTTTATTTATTTCATATAACTTTAAAAACCTTAACATTTTCGACTCTCGTTTCACGCTCGCAGATTCCAATTCAGAAGGGTATATAATGCACACATAAATAGGTTTCTACGCAACATACATTGTCTTAGGGTATAGAAACTATGTAACTTTTGTGATAATTGAAAAAAAATGTGGAATTTCATGTACAATATGAATTAGAAGAACCCCCTCCCCCTTCCCCTGACGGCGATAAAAATTTCCTTGCGCCCCCCCCCCCCTATTGGGAAATCCTGGATACGCCCCTGCATGTGTATACCCCTTTACTATGAAAGATGAGAAAATAAACACTTTATCGTGATTTCATACGAGTCAAGAAATAAGGTTTCTGAGAAAAAAATCGCTCCAAGTGGCATAAAAACAAGCCTAATCATTAAAAAAAAAATTGTTTAAATTGGCTAAATAAAGAAATAAAAGGCCGGAAAATAAGCATTACTTTGAGATAAAACGCTCATCTCTATGAATATTATACACTAAGCTCTGACATATCTTACCTTCAGCTTCAAATAAATATAACCAAAAAAGCACTGCAGCAACACCACAAGGAGCCTTCCAGAAATGCATCTTGCCAAATTTCTGAGAGTAGTCTCTGCCAGAACTGATTCGTCGTGATTTAGTTCAACTTGCCCGATATATACAAAAATTAGGAGATCATTAAGTCCGTCGAGAGTAAAAGCTGGGTTTACACTTTAGAAATCTGTATCAAAAAAAGTAATTTTTATAATTTTGATGAGGCATTTGAATCTGCCCGACACATTCTTCATAGGCTGAGCGTAACCATAACGATAACGAAAAAGAAGAAAAACAACCAAAGCAAGCACCATAAATATTTCGCAAGTGGTAATATCAAACATAATCTAGACTAGCTGAAAGGAGACCTTTAAGCTAGCAATAATTCAGGTGAACAGGGTTCCAAATATCGGGGCTACACTCCTGTTTTATTTGGAATATTTTGTTTTCATAAAATCACAATATATCTTTTGTTATCATCACTATTATTAATGTACAATATATTTTGCCTTTATAATTTATTAACAATGTATTTTTCAAAAATGAATTAACGACGTACTTTGTTCTGATTATTTCAAAATCTACTTTTTTCTAATTAATTCACAATGCATTTCTTTTTAATTTATTCGTAGTGCTCAATATGGACCTCTATCTATGTAAAGCTTTATAATACCACGAACGTCACGATGAAGAAGAGTATTAGTGAGAGTAGAGTATAATTATAACATGTTCAATCGAACAGTGCAAAAATAAACCAAGTAACAGAAAATATGTTTATATCTACCTCTTTGCTTTGAATGTTGTTTGAATCAGCTGAAATTGTGACACTTCTCCCATGTCTCTGTTTCTTATAAATCTTTACGTGGAGGACGTATACGATGCAAACGAAAACAATTATGTTTTATCAAGAAATAAAATTAATATACTTCAGCGAAATATGTAAAATAGACTTCTCCACTTTGATCATGTAATATGCAACAGTTATTTTCAATTTCTCAAATTGAGGTAAGCTGACCATCACAATGAAAGCACTCTCTCTGTTCAAACAATGGTCCATCACTGAGTGCTATGTCAACAAGACTTCAACTTTAATTTTGTACTAATTAGAACTCAATTAAGCCTGTTTGGAAATGGTGTAACAATAAAGCAATGTGTCGCTTTCTTCAATCGGATGTTAGACCCATTACTCTTCTCATTTTAAAAGCTATTCAGATTGTCATAGTGGAATCCTGCTAATGAGTGACGTAAAATTTAATAGAAAATACTGTTGATTATTGCCTGATGGTAGCGACGGTGAAGAAGAAAACAACCGAACATGTACCACTCTGTTGATGACCCACTTCATTCGGACTAATTCTATCAGTTTCTAACTATGACCAAAACAAAAAAAAAAAAAAAAAAAAAAAAAGAACACCAAAAATATATGCCTACTTTTCTAATTTTCAAGTTTTAACATGTAGCATACAGTCGATACATGCAATAAGTGGTTTTAAAATTATAAGGGGGACTCGTCCACTGCGCCCCCTCCTGGATCCGCCTCTGCTGCAGAGGCAAAAGTCCACCTCTGGTTTCTTAATTCTTCTTCTTCTTTTTTTATTTAATTTTTTTTTACATTAGAATGATACATCTGCTTTAATTAAATTGCTGTAAATTGGAAATGATTATGCATGCGTCCGTACACGTGCATTGTTTAATATGCACGAATAATGAAGTTGTATGTACTTTTAGACCGCCGTCTGAGCATGCTATATTATAGTGACCCGTCTCATGGAAACAGACGATTTTTTTTTCTGTAACAGACTACTCTCTTCGCATATATCTCATGTTTTTACCACTAAAACGGCTAGCATATCACTAATTTGTCACATTTCTATTTTGAAAAAGGGGACAAATCTTGTTTTAAGTAATCAACAGAAATTAATAAACATTAATACGAGATTTGTGATCAATTTTTCAAAGCGTCTTCCAGTTTCCAGTTTGCAGGAAATATCGACCTACGGAAGTGGACTGAAAAGGAAGAAGCGCCCACATTTCTGACGATCAGGCCATACTTTTTGTATTCTAGGTATCCCTTGATAACAAATATTTCATTTGTTCTTTATTAGGGGCCGCGGAGCTGGGGGGGGGTACAGCCCCACTTTTCAGAAACGTGTAAAAAATCTGAAAATGACTATAGATGATTTTAGCCTGTTCAGCCCCCCCCCCTCTTGGCTCAGCACCTCCACTTTCAAAAACGCTCCGCGGCCCATGTCTATGAAAGCACTATTCGGGCTGAATCAATCTTGCAACAATAATGCGGACAATCAAATAGAATCAGTTGTGTGTGTCATTAGCAATTGTATTCACAAACATAAAAAACAGAATGTCGACGGCCATCACTAGATCTTCCCTGTTCATGCTGAGTCTAGCTAAAGTCCCGTGGTTGAAAAGGGGGTATTCTGGAGGGGCTGAGCCGAAAGTGAGTGAGGAGGGGGGGGGGTGGGGGGAGATGAACAATCTAAAAATCACAAATCTATGGTAATTTTGGCGTTGTATACGTTTGCAAAAAAGTGTGTGTGTATGGGGGGGGGGTGTTTAAGCCCCTATCCTCCCCCGGCCCGTGGTTGCTGTCTGAGGGAATATGATTATAATATTTTAGTTGTTTTACCAAAACAAGAAGTATCGACAGAAATAATATTTCAAACATATTTTTACTCTCGTAATATCCAAAACACACTTGGTTTATGAGAATCTCAGAGGGATTGGTGCTGTTTGCCTGAAATGGTTACCTTTAATAAAGATAATTTGGCCAAGGTTATAAGTTCCAACCCGATCACATCCCATTTTACGATTATTTAGGAATGGGCAAAAGCAATAATGTTTTGATCAAGAGAACTGCTTTAGCGTGACAATGGCATACAAAATAGTATTGACAACCCCTTATTCTGCATGGTGAACTTACCTATATTCAATATAAGCTAGAAAGGAATGTGAGTGATCATGCATGCGTGCGCACACGTAAATAATACTTTCGTGAAACGGTTCATTCGTTTTGGTTTTAGATTTAATAGCAGAGTCATTCACAATATAAATATTTGCATTATACTTATAGGCCTAACATTGGACACTAGCCATTGGAATGCGTGAAAGATCGTGATGTACGATTTCTAGAAACCTGGACCTTGTGGAAACACTGCCTTCAATAATTACGGAACCATCTTGAACTTGCCATAGGCCTATTCTTTTAGTACATAAGAACAATAAATAAATTCTACCGTGTGGCAGAAAATAACAATATTAGGAAGAAGAAGCTTGCAAATATCAAGGTGTAAATGATACCCTGATATGGGTTGGTGTTCCGATTTGATTGGTTCCCCTAGCCTCCCTGTAGTACTCCTTATATTCCTGACAGGATGTGCTCAAATGGGCGCCATTAAATCAATAGGAATATGCCTGGAAGATATTACCGAGGATCTTCGGACAAGTTCGACTTACATCGGAACAGCGTTTGGTGCGTTTATTGCATTCAGCTATATTCCAGGTAATAATGAAGTCACATAAAATCTTCTACATCTATGCTGAATCAGAGTCTCTATACTGCATTTTTGAAGGCCAGTGTGTCAGATTCTTATGTTAATTTAGCCATTGTCAGTGTCCATCATTTGACCCTAAACCCATTTGTACATTAACATTTTGATGACAATACTTTAGTATTGAAGGTTGAAACTAAATTCAGTTCAACACAATTTGTCAATCTAACAGTTGATCTCTACCCCTCCCCAACCACCTCCTCCCCCTCTCTCTCTCACTCTCATTCTTGTTCAACTAATTGGCACTACCGAAAAAGATGTTACAAGCAAATTGAAATTCAAGATTGTATATAATTTGCATGCTTTCTGGTTTCCAGCTCCAATGGTAGCAGTCCTCTATCGACACGCCCTCTCACCGTCGATTTTTGCTGATAGGGTAGATGTAGGGAATACCGGCCACTTAAGCTCATTTGCTTAATTAGGACATGAAAACAATAAAATCACAAAAGAAAAAAGATTCTCATTGCTTAGCTACATCATTCAACTTTATTTTCAAAAAAATTAGAGTAATCAAATAATTTTGTTGAGGTAGTTATATGCAAAATAATGACGTCATGGTAATTGTCCGGCATTCCCTACAGTGTAGGAAATACCGGACAGTATGTTTTTACCCTTTTTTTTGTATAAAGATCTTCTGGAAGCACTGATTTGAATGTAAACCATCAACTTAACATGTTTGTATTGATTTTTTATAACATTATTCATTTTTAGAAGATTATATGCATTTTACTACAAAAATTTCAAAACACTCAGAATAACTTTATATCTCATGTAGATCATGACATTATCACTAATAATAAAGAGAAATAGACATTTCAAAATTGTCAAACAATTTAATAAATAAATATAATACATTATATATGCAATACTATTTGATCTACATGCTCAGCAACATCAACCCGGAAGTAAACAAACAAACCCGTCAATGTGGTGTTCGGTATTCCCTACACAAAATATATGACTGATAGCACTTTTCAACACACTGCCACCCCAATACACAGGCTTATGTACAGTGCAAACACTCCATACACGTTTGGCCCACCCTCCACCACATGTCCATAATGCATGAAATAGAGGTCATGCCCCAATTCTATTTTTATACATCGAATTCTCTAAAATGTCATTTTTACATCAGGCCATTTTTCAGGCTGCAAATTTTACCTAAGCTGAAAGTTTTGGTAGTTTTCTCGGAGATTTTCACTTGTTGTTGTTCGATCCAGCATTCAACCTTCCCAGACGAGACCACGCTGACCATAGATGCAGGTATTTTCAACTCAGTTGATCTTATGTTGGGCAGTAGGGCTGGACATGTGGTGACCGTGCCCGATATTCCCCTACTGTCCGCTATTCCCGTACACATCTACCCTATGTGATCCTGTCTTATACCACGGGTGCAATGCTATATTTCTATCACCCATTCAATTTTTCCATCACCATTTTCCTGTCAATTGCTGGTAATTAATATTTATTTTTATCGATCGAGATAATCAGACCCCAATTTTATTATATCGTCGGTGTATGTGTATTTACAGTGATTCTACATGTCCACACGTATGTACGTTATACTCGCGCCGCATCCACACTTAACAGTATTTGTCTTGTAGCTTTTCTGCCTGTAAATTAGACCGTTCAATTAATTCAGTAATCGAGTTTGGGAGGAAGTAAGCATGATACGTTTCAAATGGGAAATATATCAATAGATACAACATAGTAAGTCAATAAATATTTTACGGAGACACATCATCAGAAGGGGGTTGGGGATTGTATCCACACACAGTTTACCATGTAATGTGACCTTCTTCTGCTCTTTAACACAATCTCACGTTGATTTTAACAGTGAGAAGGGAGAGGGGTAGCGGGGCGGGGAGGGGGGTGGGGTTGCAAATGACCACGTCATCCATGGCACCCTAGGCCGATAACAATACTCATTCATATACCAATTCGCATAAACATGATACCTGTCATCATTATTTCTTGTTTATTATCACCGAATCTCAACAACCATGTCTCTTATCATTTTTTAATTCTACCTCGTGACATAGGACTCGGAACCTGCGTAGTGATGACCACATCAGTAATTATCTTGAGCGACTTTGCCAGTCCACACTTCAACTTATTATACAGCACGGGTATGAGTGGGTATGGTGTAGGCATGGTGGTGCTACCATTCCTTACCGAGATTCTTCGCCAGTCGTACGGATGGAGGGGAAGTCTACTCATATTGGGGGCTCTCATGGGAAACATCATCTCATGTGCGGTGGCAGTCAGAATAAGTACGGTCGTAGATGAGACCCATGCTGAACACCAAAGACCACAGGAGGATATTGCTTCAGTAGAACCCAATTGTGGCGACCGGGATGAAGTTATTACGAATAGTTTAAATGATCTAGAAGGGGAAATATCCTATGACTTTGCAGATTCACATTGTTATGAGGGTCAACGGTTGAAAACCAATCATATAGCCAATGATCCCACTGCTTCCTTAGATGGACGTAGTGCGGATGATGATGACGAACAGTCAAAGTCCATTCTCAGAAGGTTGTTGGAGAGTTTGAAGACTTCAGATTTATACCTCGATCCAGTCTTCAACTGTCTATTTATAGCTATTTTCTTAGGAGCTATTGTCCTCTGCGGATGGCATGCTTTTCTGGTCCCTCATGCCATACAAAGAGGACTATCCACTGATGAAACTCTCATAATAACTGCTGCCGGCGCTACCTTTAATGTCACTGTTGGAATAATTGTAGGATTCCTGTGTGACAAACTATTTAGACCACTCAATGTGTATCTTATTTTGACCATCGTGAATATTGCTGCACTCTTAAGCGACGCATTCTTTCCAAACTTTTATGTCATGGTGGTAACGTCAAGCGCCAGTGCAGCTGCTATAGCAGGCAGTTCTGTCGTGTCGACATTGGCTGTGAGGGATAGAGCCTCCCCTAACAAGATGGATATTGTTTTTGCTTTAGATTATTTCAGCTACGGAATTGGAAGTCTGCTCGGTGGATACCTGTCAGGTACAAAGGGGTTCAAAGACGTTTTGTCTGTGCAGATATAATGAGTTAATTTTTAAAATACCCTAAATATGTGTAACTTCCGAGATATATTACACATTTCCTTTTGGGGGTCTATTGAAAGGGGATATCAAAGATGTACTTTTGTAACAATTGCTCTCAAAATTCAGGTTAACACTTTTATTAAAAAATAGGGACGAAACTGAAGAATAGTCATGTATTTTATAACTCAATAGTGCCTTTCGGATTCATAAATAGACATTCTTTATGAACGCATGAGTAATATGAGTTCACTACGACTTTGAAACATGCAGTTTAAATTACAAAGGTATTTTCTCGGATTTTTTCCTTTTTTCTTGTTAAACCATGATATAGTTTTAAAAGCAGATTCGAGTAACTGAATAAAAAAATGATTTAACCGATACTTCGTGAATTCAGGTTCCAATTAATGAGTTGTTAACCTTCTTTTATGTTTTGTTTATCATAGGTATGGTAGCTGATGTGTTCTCGACCTATACCGCCATCTTTAATCTCCTTGCTGGTATAGATGTCATATTGCTCCTCGTCTTGTTGATACCATGGAAGATCAATAAGCCATGGAAATAAGTGCCGTTCAACACACAGGACATGATTTCGGACTTCGTTTTCTCTATGCATCTGCTCTCAAAGTCAGGAATTTCAGAAATTGTGAATGTCCAAATCATAACCTTCGATAATTTGTTTTGTTTTTATATAACTGAATAAAACTGCATGGCAGAGAGTCTTCAGTTTTCATGTCTCACTTTGGCAATTACAGCTTGAACCTTTTAAATATAGCAGATTATTTACTTGATTTTTAGAAATTGCACAATGACTGAAATAGATTATGGACCACAATCACTTTACTTTACAAAATAAATTAACATTGTGTGTTTTTTCTTCACATTCAGATTAATTATTGGTATCGTTAATGTAACAACTGTTTAGTAAAACAAGAAACACATCGCTTTTGTCAGGCTGTCAAGATGCGAATAACTTTAAGAACTGCCTAAGAATTGTATTTTTTCTTATGCCAATCTGTTCCATTGTTATAACTTGTTATATTTCTTCCACGCCCCCAGGAGGGGCCGTCAAAGAAATAAATTCAATGTCATTGTCATTGCCTGAAATATAAAGAGCGAATCAGGTGCCTAAACATTTTTGCTGAGTTTTACTGTATTTTGAAAGAATCTCAAATCAATTGTTACAAAAATATCCGTAATCAATTGTAACAAGATTAATTGAACATCTCCACTTTTAAACTTTAGCAATTGGAATTAGAAGTTATTGCAGCACCCTATTTTGCTCTTCATATTACAATTTTTCGTAGAGATATTAAAATTAGCATATTAATTTAGGGGAACCCGGGCAAAATTGGTCCAACATTTGAACAACCAGAACAGGATTAAAAAGCAAAGTAAAGCAAAATGGTTGGTTTATACTTTCACCTAAGAGCTATACTGCTAACGAAATATAGCACAAACAACGTTTCTCAAATAATCTGTTTGATTAAATGACATACTGAACTTAAAAAAAAAAAATAAAGAAATAAAGAAATAGATAAAAATAAATAATAATTAAATCCCTTTTCAACACGGTCCTATTATCCGGAGCAAAGTGAAGCACTGTACATATAAATGTAAGCCATCATGCCCTATCCACTATGTCTTGAACAAGTGAAAACTTTGGGATATGCATTAGTTTACAGAGCCCACGATTACTCTTGGTGTTACCGTGCATAAAGCCCTAAGCCCATCCATCATTAATATGGGTTTTAAGGTAATTGACATGAACACAGTATTTTTAGCAGATCATAAATTATTCTTGTATAGATTATCGTCACAACTAGCCACGAATCCTTCATATTTCGACGCATTTATATTTACCACTTTCAATTTCAAGTCTATTCTACTTATTTAAACAATCCACAAATTTATATTGGCCTACAGTTCACCAATGCAGACAAACATGCCTACGTATTATCAGGAGGCTCCCTGGTATTATGAAAGTGCATTAATATCATAGGCCAACATTCATATTTGCAAGAATGAAGTACTAGAGTGACTAATGAATATCATCTTTTAAACTTTTTAACACCAACCAAATAAAAGTCTTGAATGTTTGAAAAATGGGGGAAGCTTTGGCGAGGGTTCTAGTTTTGCTCTAGTTTTGTAATAATTTCATAAGATCGCGTCTGAATCCTTTATTAAAAAGTCCATAGACAACAGGGTTGATTACGTGGTTAATGGACAATAATTCCTCCAGGAAAGAAACAAGAACGTCCACCACGACGTGTTTCGCCATTGCATTCTGTATGGATTCCCGGAAAAATGTACTCGTGAGAACCTGTGGTATCCACGTGAGAAAGTATATTACTGTCACTGCTAACATCATCTTCGTCGTCTTATCGATTGGCGCCTTCATAGGTTGAGCAGTTTTACCCGAGACGTGTTCATGGCATGGGAGGGCGTTGTTGGTCGGCACAGTATTGCTGTCCATCCCCGCCAATCCATGTACAGACTGTGCTGCGCCTTCTGCTCCGTTGTTTGATGCATGGTCTAGACGGGGATCTGCTGTCGAGGCTCTGCCCCCGGAGGTAACAGGTATAACCATACCAGACACGGTGGCAGGCACCATGGGATCTCTTATTTCTGGTCTGCTCGGTCCTGAAAAATGAGAATGCACTTTCATGTGAATCTTCACGCTTCTGTATATCATCCCATAACTAAGGAATGCTACGACGAACGCGACCAAATAAAGAACACCTGTGATAATTCCTTGAAGAATAGATGCTTTTTCTGTACTTCGTCCACAGATAAGGTCACCATTGTCAAATCGTTTTACAGAAAGGACAAAGATAAACGAACTATTCATCGCAAAGCAAACGAACACGCAAAAAGCAATGGTAATTTTTGCTCGCCTTGGATTCGTCTTTAACGTTGGATGACAAACCTTGATGTAACGATCCACCCCTATGACAGCCATTAGCAAAAGAGACAGAAACGTAAGTGACACATATGTATATACAAAGAGCTTGCAGAAGATTGTACTTGTATATCGTCGAAGATTGGTCACGACATTGTGATAGATAACTGCTGGGCTCAAGAGACACACAGTCAAGTCTACCATAGCCATTATCATGATATATATTCTGGTACTGCCCCCGGCCTTGCGTTTCTTATACACCAAGATTATACAGACATTACCAGGAATGCCAAGTATAAATATAAGGATACGATTAACCAGCTCTAACCAAACACCAGCATTCATGTTCGGATGAAAATGAGTGTTTTCTGATACGTAGTCCTACTGAGGACTCTAAAAAAAAAGGAAAATTTCGAGATATGTTGTTCTCGAGCTATTAAATATGTATCAAGTTTTGTCCCTTCACACAATGGTTAAATGATGCAGTTGAAACTCCAGTTGCTGCCGTCAAGCGAGAGGGAATAATTTAGAGTGAAAAAAAACCCACAAACAACGAGAAATGACAAATGAACTGCTATAAACTGGTACGATCAAGACAATGCTGCCCAGAGATGGATCCAGGATTTTTACGTAAAGGAGAGGGTGCGAAAAATTTTCCGATTTTTACATTTACATTTAATAAGTGGTTTTCACAATATACCTGATATATAGGGACGGGCGTCCACTGAGCCCGACTGGATCCGCCACTGCTGCACACGTTCCCTGCCGCAGCTTCACACGAACCCTATTTCATTATTGAGGAATAATGTACGAAGAGTTGTCTCGGTTTTTATGTTTCATAACTACTTTTATTTGTTAAGTTAACGAATCTAAGTGAGTTGAACAAAAACGTAATGACATGTGCAATTCAAACGCTATTATGGCGGTTAAATTAAGAAAATAGGGAAGAAGATGCATCGGCTTATATATAATTTTTTTTAGAAAAGCAACAGAAATGACAAGGGCCTTGAAACTATTGTAATCACTGCCTATTCAGCATGTTTATAATCCTGCCTTTCATCATAACGCGATGACATTTCAAAAGAGCTGAGATAAAAGCGTCGGGAGAGGTTGCAAATCTTTAGAAATATGATATATTGTCTCCAAATTTCTTGTAAAGGATAAACTCCTATAAAAGAAAAAAAAAAGAACTACTGACTCCCTCGTTAAATATATGCTGTCGACGTATTACGTAAAAATAACGCCGTTGAAATACATGTCGAAAGCACCATTACATAGTAAGTGGAATAGAATAGAGTATGCACATATAAGTATACTAACACTCACAATATTACATAATTTCTTTATTATACAGTGCGCCCCAAATAACGTTTTCCCAACTTTGGAAGCCAAAATTGAACCTCTGCTCTCATGGAATGATTGAGTATTTGGGCTTTAAAGATCTGTGCCAAAATCACTCTGTACCAAGTTTGGACAAAAGCAACCACGCATGTCAAGGTTTACAAGGTTTACCTCAGACGTAATGAATGTTCAGGAAACCACGCATTGCTTGGCATTAAGGACCAAATACGAACAAGATTAAGGGCACATTTTTTATGAACTTTTGATGTGAGCTTTTAAAAAGTGGGGTCTACACTTTCCTGGGACGCGCTGTAATAATGGTGCCAAAGCCGAACGCACGTAATGCGGCGGTCACAACTCGCCGTACCTTCGACGTGCAACTCCCTACGATGGATTTCGTAGAAAATTCGTGCAGCGGAGGTACCTCGCAGGTGCAATGCATGTACGACGTGCAGGAAGTTTTTTCATTACCCTTACTACAGAAACGCAGGAATCGCAGAAGTTGACCAGGACCTGTGCGTGTGTTGTACATGCAACGCAGTCTACGTTGATGGCACGTGCCCCGTAGCCTACGATGAGTTGTGACCGCCGCATTAGATGTATTTATAATGTTATAATGTATGTCTGTTTTAATATTATAATTTAATATTAATATTTCATTCTATTGACAGATGGTTGTATTTATACACCGATAAAGTTGTATAGCTATAATATTTAGACAACCGAGTACACTTGTAATGCCATTAACATGATTAATGACTGTATGCCATTCAAAAATGTTAACGACTAATTATGTTCAAACACAGGCACACACAGAGCATTAAGTAACAATAATAATCATTTATTTGTTGATTGTCTTTACACTCTGCCATCGAATTGGCAAATGCTTTTTTCTTTTCATTTCACTTTAATGGTAGGTGAATTATAACCAAGTGAAAAATAACCAAGTGAAATACATGTATTTTGTTTGATTTATTCAGTCATCATATTTCAGGTATTTCACATTTATAAAACTTACATGCACCATTTTCATCCGAACATGATCAAATGAACGATTTTGATAGACAAAAAATAAATCATTACCATTTGCAAATTACAAGACGATAAAAACCATTTAAAAGGAAAACCTGAGCTGGGCTTACTGTTTAGGAACTATGGTTATAATTATATCAACTACAATAGGCTTATAGTAGTATATAGTATATTATAGTATAAGTATTTTGGATAAAAAGGAACGTGTAAGTCCCCATGTCCCCAGCTCCGCCGCACCATTTTAAAACTAATATTGCATAACATTTCTGAACATTAAGCTTAGAAAGAAGGGTCCATCGTAAAAAAAAAGTTTTTATTGAGAGCACTTAAGGAAACAGATTTTAAATTTACTACTGACATCACACCAAAGATAACAGATTAATGCATATTTTATGATGCAAGATATCTCTTATATCTATAATACGGTCAGTTTAGTTTCTGAATGGTTTTATCATAACTTTTCACTTCATTAGTTAAGGAACTATACACAACAAAAAAGTAAGTCCCCCCCCCCCCTAGCCTAATCAATGAGTAACTTTTGAAACGAAGCATTGTTTTTTGTAGCAATAATTTGGAGGGAAGTTTTATTCCACTTATTAAGTACCTCTGTGAAGAATGACATCGATCACTTGAGACATTGCATGAGAATAACGTTTAAGAGCAAAATCGACATTTTCAAGAGTCACAAAGGGCTCATTTTTTTAGGCTGTAAAAATAACATTTTGTAAAATTTTCTTTTTACCTTGTCGTTTAAACATTTTGGTGCGGATTTATTCATCCAAAATTATTGATGCATTACCAACAAACCAATCCCGTTACATTAAAACTAATTTTTTATGGATTGAGTAGAGCACACGTTTAAGATTATGTCAGTGGCTCCCAAAAATGGTAAAAATCCAACAATTTTTATCAAAAGAATTGACATCAGATATTATCAATCAACATTATCGACACATTTGTGAAGAAAATGAGCACTATTAGTTACGTGCATGGACGATGTGAGCACACTTTTAAAAGGTGACTTTTTGTGACTTTTGTATTGACCAATTTTGCCTTAATCGTTGTGTTTATTCATGCATGACTCAAGAGGTGTTATCTCATTTGTTGGTCACATAAGTTTATCGATAAGTGATAGAAACATAACACGCCAAACGACAGTACTCAACTGACCTTGTTGTTAAAAAGTTCCAGCGTGTGTTGATTGTGGGCTTGTTTTTGCTTTCGAGATTGACACAAGTCATTGGAGAAAAATCAAAAATTTTAAACAAAATTGAAATTCGGCTTAATTTCATTGAGGATTTTTGTTTTCTACTGGGGATTTCTTTTCAAACTTGGCACCATTCACCAGTTTCAGGGTTGGTGGCTAACTAACAGGAACAAACGCTAAATTGATAATGTGATAAGGTACCGGGTGTCGCCAAGCTATGAAAATTCCTTCTTATTTACATAATTTTTCTAAGTAACTTCTGCTCACTGAAGCATTAAAACACTGAATTTTCGTGAAACTCGAAATCAAATGCAGCTGAATCCAAGAAGGTCTGTGACAATTATCCAAAGTAAGCGATTAATTTTGTAGCCTACATAACGAAGAATGGTTTTCACGTATAAGTGTTCATTGAAGCGTGAATTTTTATAAATGGCCATAGACATTTTGAAAAACAATTATTTTGACCATACACATAACAAAAAATGTTGATTGAAATGATTTTATTACACAAAAATGTAAAACAATACTTAACATTGGAATTGAAAGTGTCCTTTTTTTCTTTTTATTAAGTGTTCATTCAAAACCGGAATTGAATGAAATATTGTTTAAAAACACTCTTCAGATTGCAATATTCCAGTCATGATCAATCAATATTTAAAAGTAAAAATGTGTGAAAAAAATGCAGTTTTGTGCAAATTAACTCATGTTTCATCCAACCGTGAAATTTAATGAAAAGTCTTTCTGATGTGTTAGAAATTAGGGCAACAACCGCTTACTGAAGCATCATTTTTTGTTTAAAAAGTTTGAATTTTTCCAAATATTATTGAATTATAAGTTATGAAACTGACTTGTGACTTTTCGAAAAGTGACATTTTTGTCTTTTGGACTGTGCTCATGAAGCCATGACTTACAAAATTTCCAGTAAAATCACTGCGATAATGGTAAGCTGAATAAAATTACGCTACAAGCACATGTAATGACATTCGTTAAAACTCCTCTTGCGTTCAAAAGTTACATCATTTTGATTAAGGGGGGGGACTTATTTTTTTTGTTGTGTTATAGCTGTTTGCTTTAGTGTATGTGTGTGTATGTGTGTATGTGTGTGAGTGTGCGTTGTGTGTGTGTGTAGGCTTGTTTGCGTGCGTTTGTATGTGCGCGCTCTCGTATGGGTGAATGTTTGTTAATGGAAGGAATGCTGTTTTCACCACTGTGAAGAGACATATCTCAGTAGATACAATTAAGTTAAACTAAATCATTGTTAGGGTGCTATCTCACTTCGCGAGACGTCTCCGCGATAGAATAAATTTCGTCTCCGCGGACGGATAAATAGTATTAGAGACGTCTCCTGAATTTCGGACACGGATTTTTTTCATAATTGTCGCGGAGACGTCTCTAATTACTATTTTACCATCGCGGAACGAAAATTTCTATTCTGTCGCGGAGACGTCTCCGCGAAGTGAGATAGCACCTTATGCCTCTATCACAGTTCGTGGCCGGGTACCCGTACGGCGAGGGAATCAGTCGTTAGATAATTTCTCTACAGTGCGGTTCAAATTTTTTTCGCACGAGATTTATCCTCAGAGCGACTTGGATAGAGACCACTATTGTGTCATATCTCCTTTCCCCAAAAGCTTCTATTCCGGGGTCCGTACGGTGAGTAGAAAAAGACACTTTAAACTTTACGTGCGTTCCCGGCCGACTCCCTTACGATTTTATGTGCACATCGGAACATTTTTCCAGTAGTTATGCTTTAAATGTAGGGGAGCCGGGAAGATCGAGTGTGTGCTCTCGATTTTCCCGGCGTTTTTCTCAACCCGGTAGGCCGTAGAAAACCCTTGGAGTCACCAATGGGACTCGAGGGGTTTCTGCCGGTAGCCGTATAGGTTTCTGCCGGTATTCGAGTGGGCTCCGCCCGTGTTTTCAGTGAGTCCTCCAAATAAAAACATTGACAGGCCTTTTACAATAAGGTTCCCGTGCCACTTTCCTTCGGCCACCGCGCTAGGGCTCCCAAAGGTTCTTGATGAGACTATACGAGAAGGCCATACTGTCTAGGGTCAGATCTCAAACTCTGGCCTGAAATATACTTTTGTTGTATTTATATATATATATTTGGGGGGGGGGGGGTGGGCTGTCGCAGGAAAGACCACTTTGGTAGATGTTTATCTAGGACTAAGCATCTCATATCGTTTCCCAATACATGGACCACTTTCATGGATCACTTTCAAATGAGTGTAATTTCTCTCCTAATGGGTGTAATGCATGGTGTACAAAATGAAAATAATATTTTGGATCAAAATTCGTCTCTGAACTATGCGTTTTATGGATGGTTTTTATTTATTCATGTAAGATCTATCCATTTAGAGCTTCTAAAATTATATATATATATATATAAAAATTACTGGGAGTCGAACTCAAGTCCCCTGGATGAGATCTGTTCCTCATACACTCGGCTAGTATTACTGATACCGACAACTTGATTTTTAATTCAAATGAACCAAACTAGGATATATTAGTGCACGTTCAAGGCTTATTTTTAGTAATTATTTGTAAACGGTTCGGAAAATAAAAATCGCGTGCAGCTCAAACAGTATTACAAAACGACTGATAAGTACGCCGTCCGGGTCCCGCGGATGTACTGTGACCGCCCCATTAGACACGGGTTTTGATCCTTTTCTGCTTTTTCTCTCTTTGTTTCTTCCTCTTTCTCATGGACCTTTATCAAAGGTATAAACGCTATATAAGAATTGTTATATTATTAATTATTATAGGATAATGGCCCAAGAAAAACACTTTTTTGAAAAATAAGTGGACATTCATAACATAATAAAAGTAGAAAATAACATCCACGTGCTGCTGTTTTGACATATCAACTTTGTGATAGCGTTGTCAATTGCCATTGTGATCAGCTACTTTTTCATCATACGTATATCAATAACTACATATAATGATTGTATTGTTACACTTGCACATTAACGTGTATTAACTTTTTTTTCAAACTTCAATTGCTCGTTTATAAGATTATTTCAGATATCTAAAAATAATAATTATTTATGCTTGTATTAAATGATAAGATGAAATATTTTACATTTAATCAAAGCTCTTAATATATAGAACATAATATAAACTCCCAATAGCACATCAATTTGAAGAAGTTAAATTCATTATTCATAATATCTAAAAGGTTTCCTATTATATCAAAGAGAGTGGAATATCGGAGAATTGCATTGTTCGTGCTGTGTGCATTAACGAGTTGAAAATCTTTATACCATCACATCGTGGTGAATTTATCTTAAATTATATTCAGATGCATATATTTTTAATCATCATCATAAAACAAATTGTCATCTAGCCAAAATGTTTGATAACCTGTGTAAGGACTCAATGCCCGTACTAAAATAGTTAAAAACTATTTAAAATTACTGATTAACATTAATCAAGCACTTTAAATGTATACAAACATATATATTAACTTTCGTATCAGGACATCTCCCCCGGAGGACAACTCCGGGGACAATTCCGGAGGACAGCTCCCCGAGACATAGGGTTAGGGTTAGGGTTAGGGTTAGGTTGTCCTCCGGGGGAGCTGTCCTCCGGAAATTGTCCCGGGGGAGTTGTCCTCCGGGGAGATGTCCTAGAACCATTAACTTTCAATAGCACATCAATTTCAAGAAGTTAAATTCATTATCATATATCTAAAAGAGCTCTTATAGTACAAGGAGTAAATGTCGGAGAATTGCATGTTCGTGCTGTGTGCATTGACGAGGTTGAAAATCTATATACCACCACATCGTGGTGGATATTATCATTCAAATGATATGCAGATACTCAACAGTGGTGGCCCAAAATTATAGAACACCAAGCATATTTAAATGATTTTAATAATTTTTGTTCATTTGACCATTTAAATACCTATAAAATGGTTGGAATGGCTTCGAATATCATAATATGCTTCAAAAACTAAAATAACCACCCCATGCGTTTGGGAACTCGCCCCCAAGTTTCCTTTTAATGTTACACACCAATTGAAAAATTTAAAAATACTTGACCCTTTCAGGATCAAAGTGTCATAACGTTAAACATTTTAAGCCTCTCCCCACAAAAGTATATAATATTCTGAAGGGAAATTTCCTGAGGATGTCAAAAATGGCCATTCATTTCAACCAACACAGGGTGAAGTAACTTACATCTTAGTTGGGATTAATTAAAATTATTTTGAAGAGGGCCCAAATTTTAATTCAATGCCCCTATTTAAGTCCATTGTTGCCAATAACCCTTAATTATTTCAACATATTTGAATTGCTCACGTAAATTTCCTTTTTAAAAAGAAATTAACAGTTAATACAAGGAGTGTCTTCATTAAATTTAACAAAAATGTCTTAACCTGCAATGGGCATGGTTATTTTGCCGTCAGTCTACCACCAAGGTTGGGGCGAATCCACCCTCCACATTGACCAAATTGCTGAAACTATTAGTATATTTGAGGTATATTAGAATAAATAAAGGCCTGCTAAGATTTCATACTTCTAACTCAAATACTATTTGAGCAATCGGCATTTGTAAAATAGCATTTAACTATTTTTGCATGTTGGACTACCAGTTTCAATAACAAAGTCTATGGGAACAAAAGCGCAATAGCGCAACTAATTTTTTAATGCTGCGCAAATTACCAGATCGGTCGAAAATTATATTATAAATTTGGTTAATCAACATATACGTAAGAGACCCTATAGCTAAAAGTCATGAAAACCATGGCACACAACAAGATATCTTGAATCCTGATTTCGGCTATCGAACATAGAGGCATTTATAATCCAATAGACGTCTGTTGTAGGTTCAGGTGTTCTAATAATTTTGGCCTACAACTGTATATTTTTTAATCAATCATCATAAAAACAATTTGGTCATCCTAGCCAAAATGTTTGATAACCTGGGTAGGACTACAATGCCTGTACTAAAAATAGTTTAAAAACTATTTAAAATTACTGATATACAATCGTTCATGTATTCAATTTCCTAATCGTTTACCGAGAAACTTATTCCACTTGCTCAGCCTATCATAATTTGCTGTTTTTTGTTATTGTATGTATACAAACATAAAAGTCAAAAATATATTCTGGAAACTTTCGAAACAATTACCAGGTCTTTCTTTGAGATGTTTATCTAAATTTGACATCAGCTAATTAATTATAGGTGTGAAAAAAAAAAAAAAGAACCTCATATCCAAACGGTAATAATAACTGAAGTTATCACAGAGGACGCTACGGATTAACATCCTATCTTTCCTCATAAGTATCTTCATAATTTCGAAGGACAACGTCCTGCAGCGGTCTCTTTGGAAGAAGTTTCAGCGTGTGTCCATTTGAACTTCAGGAGTTTTTCTGAAGCTGAATTCTGAAGAAGCACGTAATATTAGGAAGAGGTCGGCTTTAGCGACGGCTTTCTCCTAGGCAGCTTCGGCGACCAGTACCAACGGCTGGAACTCGTGGGTGCTGGCGGTAGTGCCGCTCTCATAATTAGGAAATGTTCTATCGAAAGACATTAGTCATATATATTTATCCCGAAATTCGAAAATCATATATTATACAATCTGAAATACTGAATAAAATTTCATTCACATTCATTTTGGTCTATTACTAACCAACAATACTCAGTGCTCTACAATATGTGATGCAATATTAATATCACCCGCAATAGGACTATACGCATTAACGGCACAATATTATGAACTTTTAGAAAAAAAAGTTATGTACTATTTCGAATGAGAGGTCAAGGAGTCCATGAGACAGAAAACTATCTCAAAGCTTACAGAGTCAATATATTCTAGTTCCATTATCAGAATCAATCGCTATTTACCTGATCTCTCTC
>CALNVZ010003433.1:35802764-35844511 GCA_940671915.1 Paracentrotus lividus
TTTTAATGCTGCGCATTACCAGATGGTCGAAAATATATAAATTTGGTATCAACATATACGTAAGACCCTATGCTAAAAAGTCATGAAAGCCCATGGCACACAAAAGATATCTTGAATCTGATTTCGGCTAATGAACTAGGGCATTGATAATCCCATAGACTCTGTGTAGGTTCAGGTGTTCTAATAATTTTGGCCACCACTGTATATTTTTAATCATCATCATAAAACAAATTGTCATCTAGCCAAAATGTTTGATAACCTGGGTAAGGACTCAATGCCTGTACTAAAATAGTTTAAAAACTATTTAAAATTACTGATTACATCGTTCATTATCAATTCCTAATCGTTACCAGAACTTATTCATGCTTCAAGCCTTCAATATTTGCTGTTTTTTGTTTAAATGTATGGATACAAAACATAAAGTCAAAAATATATCTGGAACTTTCGACAAATTACAGGTTTTCTTGATGTTTATCTAAATTTTGACATCAGCTAATTAATTAATGTGAAAAAAAAAAAAAGAAATCAATATCAAAACGTAATAATAACTGAAGTATACCAGAGGACCTACGGATTAACATCCTATCTTTCCTCGATAAGTATCTCATAATTTCGAAGGACACGTCCTGCAGCGGTCTCTGGAAGAAGTTTCAGCAGTGTGTCCTTTGAACTTCCAGGAGTTTTTCTGAAGCTGTAATTCTGAAGAAGCCACGTGAATATTAGGAAGAGGTCGGCTTTAGCGACGGCTTCTCCTAGGCAGCTTCGGCGACCAGTACCAAACGGCTGGAAACTCGATGGGTGCTGGCGGGTAGTGCCGCTCTCATTTAGAAAGTGTTCTATCGAAGAGACATTTAGTGCATATATATTTATCGAATTATCATATATTTATACAATCTGAATCTGAAAAAATTTCATATTCACATTCAATTTTGGTCATTATGCAGTGCTCTACAATATGTGATGACAAATTAATATCACGGCAATAGGACTATACGCATAACAGGCACAATATTATGAACTTTTTGGAAAAAAAGTTATGTACTATTTCGCAATGAGAGGTCAAGGATGTCCATGAGCACAGAACTATCTCAAAGCTTTACAGGTCAATATATTCTATTCCATTATCAGAATCAACAGCATTACCTGCTAAAATCTAAGCTGTGTGATTGAATTTTCGACTGTAGGAATATTTTGCCTGAACAAAATTAATATCAAAGCTTCCATTAGGACTAATAATCGTTGGAATCGTTATCAAACACTGTCTACACCCTGCTAATTGTGACGTAGTAGGCAGTAGCACATTATATGCTTTTATTCCTGACCAATTACAGTGATGCAGTCTAGGTATAGGCCTACATTAAAAACTAAAGATTTACCTGGTCTGAACGAATGTGGATCTGTCCATTCTCGCTCATCGAAATGCATGGAGTATTGGTTCAGAAGGATAGTAGTATCCTTAGGAATGAGATATCCACCTACACAGGTATAATAGTGATAAACAATGAAGGCGATATCAACAATACAAATGCAATATTAAATTGGTAGAACTTTCGATTATTTTTTCGATCGAATAACACCTTCGTTGGATATAAACATATGAACATTACTAATGACGTGACGATGGTTGCACACCCATAGTGCAGTCCACCTAGTTTGCGCAACCCCTTCCCCCGCCCAGTTAAAACGAAATTTGTACCCCCCCCCCCATCCCCGGTGAAAAAATCCAAACCAGAGAGTCAGAGATAATCATAAAATAACACATTTACAATCATATCTACCGCTTACACGCAGACAAAAAGGGAAAAGCAAAAGCATACAGTTATGGATAGATAGTAAAGCTAACAAAAAGTGCACATTTACAGTACCGAGGGAGTCAGAAAAACTAGACACCTAGAAAAATGTCAATAAAAAGAAAACCAATTTATAAACCCCAAATTGTTATACATATTCTGCAAGAGTAACTCTTCTCACATCTTTTGGTATCAATTTCGTGTGTTATATCTTCACGCTTGGATGACCAAGGCGCATTGTTTGCGAACATGTAAATTTCGAATTGTACAAGAGTGGGGATAAAATTGAAATAACAAAAGCTGACAAAAAAGCAACTACATCCTGAATGAAATAACATAACTTTTTAACGAAAATGTTTTGAGCCAAATAACTTGGAAAGGGTGTTGTTACAGTTATCGACTAGATTCTGTGTAAAAATTAGATTGATTCATTAAGTAATCCATGAATGAGTACACATCAAAGAGTAAATTGTCACTGACAGAACTAAAAAGGCCTTTTGAAAAGTTATTATTTTGTCTTTAATACGTGCTCACTAATGCTTGACTCAACAGATCTATCTCATTTTCACACAAAAAAGTAGTCGATATGTGTAAGGTAAAGTAAAAGAAAATAAAAATAAAACAAAATAAATAAACAATGCGCCGTGTTCATCCAAGCGTAAAGATATAACACACGAAATCGGTACCAAAAGATGCGGAAAGAGTTACTATTTCAGAATATGTATAATTATTATGGGTTTATAAATTGGTTTTCTTTTTATTGACATTTTTCTAGGTGTCTAGTTTTTTCTGACTTACTCGGTATTACTGCGAGAAAGAGAGAGAGAGAGAGAGGATAATTAATGACGGATTGATCACATCAACATATTAACATACGGACATTGTTTTACAGCCACTTACAAAATATTAACTCATTTAAACCTTTGATCCTCGATAATGATAAGGGTTCATTTCCTTAAGGTTAAAATTATAATTTTATGTCGTATTTCATTTCTTTACATTATGATCTGCGTAACATACTGGCACAATGAATATCGACCGAATTAACCCATTTTCCGAACTACATATTATTTTATTGCACACTCAACTTACAATTTGACATAATTGATATATGGGTTTATCATTAAATGATTATGAACAAATTGGGTTATCGTTAGTTTGGTCAAATCAAACATTGCGAGCCAAGAAAAGAGTTATGCTGCAGTCACACAGACACTTACGTATAGATACGTTTGTGTTGTTTTAATCTTATTTCTTCTTCTATTCTATAATTTTTTATGTATTTCTTTGTTTTACTGGATGAACGAAATATTCAATATTTCCACTACTGACTATGACGGGTAGGCATCCGTGGGGATCCGCAGAAAAGACAATAATTTTTGGACGCAACCGGACGTAACTCAACGTAAAGGGCCTGTCCCACAAAAGGCGATTGCTGTGGCGACAACCTGCGAACTACTTTTTAGTACCCATCGCCACCATGCGCAGGTCAAATCGCCTATAAGATCGTGAATTATCGCGTCTGTCGCCAACAAATACGTAGTAAAATTTTGTTCACCGCTGGTTTCTCAACAAGTTAAACAATAGCCGGCGTCAGTTTGGTTGACGTCAATGACCGTAGCCTGTCTTCTCTTGTCGCGACAAGGTGCTATCGCAGAGTGTCGCCAGATAGAATTTGTTTAGCAAAGCGAAACGGCGGCCAGTTGTAGGTTATCGCGCTCAGCGTACGTTGCATGCATCGCTGAACCTAACGACCAGTGAAATTTAAGCCGCTACGGCCTTAGTCGCCACCAACATTCACCAAAATTAGGATCGGCCTCCCATTCAGATACTGTACAGTCGCCGTTGATTTGTGAAATTTTCAAAAATCACTCACGACCCAAATTATAATGCGCGACTGAGAGGACTATCACGAACCTAAAGGCGACGGGCCGCCATCAGGTAGAAAACACTCGATCGCCTGTGTCAGTCGCAAGGATCGCCACAGTGCGCTAGTTCATATTTTGGTTGATTTTAAGTTGCGACAAGAGAAGTCGAGCCGCGAGATGCGCGAAGGTCGAGACTATTGTATCATCGGATACCAGCTATTGTTAGCCTATTGTTTGCGTGGAAGCAAGTCGTTGTCGTAGCCTATCGTAGTCATAGTCGTAGATACGTATATGATCTTCGGTCACCTACGATTCTGACACGATTCTGGCAGGTTCTAACCTGCATAGGTTGTCGCCACAACGATCGCCTCCTGTGGGACAGGCCCTTTAGTGTCTGTGTGACTGTAGCATAACCACTCGACAAGGTTGGCCTAGAATGCCCCTACGTCTTTATTAGCCAAATGCAGAGAGACGGATTAAAATGAGTGGACGAGCACCAATCCCAGCCTTCTCGGGCCTGCACAGGCCATAAAATCATATTTTTTAGTTGCTAAAGTGGGTAGGCCTACCCAGTTTATCGGAAAATTGACATAATTATCATAACGAATGTTAATGCACACCAAACGCAAGACATACTACGCGATGATCATTCTAATGCTGCAGTCACACAGACACTTACGTATACTTACGTTTTTGTTGTTTTAATCTTATTTCATCTTCTATTCTATCATTTCTTATACATTTCTTTGTTTCATTGGATGAACTAAATTATCACTATTTCCACTGCTGACTGCTGGTTGCTGAGAAAGCATCCGTGGGGATCCGCAGTTATGCTACAGTCACACAGACACTTACGTTGAGTTATGTCCGGCGTTGCGTCCAAAAATCCCCCTTTTTTGCGGATTCTCACGGATGCATTCCCGTCATCATTAGCAGTGAAAATAGTGATGATTTCGTTCATCCAATAAAACAAAGAAGTACATCAAAAAATAGGTAGAATAGAAGATAAAATAAGGATAACTCACAAAAACTTAACTAAACGTAAGTGTCTGTGTGACTGTAACATAATTTTTTTTTTTTTTTTTTTTGACGCAACCGGACGTAACTCAACGTAAATGTCTGTGTGATTGCAGCATAACTCCGCCCATCCTCTTTGTAATTAAGAACTCCACAATTGTCACGCAATTGTTCTCCTAATCAGCACCATTTAGCTAGACTTTTTCACTTGGTATATAAAAGAAGCTTTGAGGAATATATGCCAAAGTCACAATAGATAAATTTAAGGACATCCTAAGGACACGACATGTTTATCGAGACAATCTTCATCGGACTTTAGAACCTTAACAAATAGCATGTCATGTGCCTGTGTTGTCACCCTAACTACATGGGATTTTTTTTCACGAGTACTTTGCCCTATGTGGCCCTAATGCTGATTAAAAAAAAAATCTCCTATCATAATTTCAGCGATGTTTGATTATGAATTTAAAATAAACTAACTACTGGACAGTCGAAAAAAAAGGTCTAAAACTATTAGAGAAAGGGCTAGGTTTAAGCTAATGCTTATTTAAAAAGAACCTAATTAAAAAAAAACAACAACAACAACAAACAAACAAACAAAAATAGATAAACAAAAGCATAACATGTTCATCTTTAATTTCTTAAAGCACTAGTCCGGGTTAGGAAATGTTGTTGGATGGCAGATTATACTGCATTTAAATGATTTAGAAACATCTAAATGACTTTGAATATGTTTTCGCACAAATGTGCAATTTTCATGATTTGTAAATTCAGAATGTATATTCGTTTTGACTGTAATTTTAAACATTGATTGTTCAAAAACACTTTATCACATCAAATTTATAAAAGTAAAGATAATACTTACGGAACTCTGTGTCGACTGTTGTTGCATGGGGTACACCTACAGGACCTACCGTGCTAAACCTCATCATCTCATACAGTGTCGCCTCCGTGTACGGTAGTTTACCGCGATCGTTGATGACGGGATGACGACCACGCCCGATCTCGATGTCGATCTCATTTTGTATTTTGCTCTGTATACCGGGGTACTCGGTCATGAGAGCGATGACCCAGTAAAGCCGTTGCATCGATGTTTCAATTCCAGCTACGATGTGCCATATAAAATTGAGACGAGTAAAGGTCAAATAAAAGCTTTTGACAGTACAGTTTCGATAGGCAACACATATTGATTATTGTGGTTAAAAATGTAATAATCATCAGGTGCGGATCCAAGAAAATCGAATTGAATGCATTTCGGGGGCCCAATTATCTGGGGACAAAAGCGGCTCTATTATGTTTACGCATGGGCCCGGTAAGTTCATTGTGTGTCTCCGGTCTGCGTCCGCTACTGAATCATTACAATAGCGCATTTCAAAGAACGTTAAGCTATTTAACAAATTTTTGGTTTTTGTTTGAAGTTGTTGAAGTATATAAGTATGAAGGATGAAGAGCTTGGTCTAATGAAGGTTTTACAGAAGGAAGAACGATAAACAGTAGAAGGTTCACCGGGCACCAAGTATTTTTTTTCCTTAGATTACGAGTGGTCCTGGAAATAACCTATTCACTCTAAAGGTTTCGTTGAACATGTTCCTACAACTGTCCTCAAGGGATGATACATATTCTCCTGGAGATGGTAGGAACATGCTCTGAGTGAGAAGATCTTTTCTAGGATCACTCAGAAAAGAATACTAGGTGCACTTTTTTTTAATTATTTCACCCGTTCACTGCTAATTCTCTTACCCAGGAATATGTCATTGACTGTGTGCACGAGATGTTCATCAGTTAGATTGCGAGATATGTCTCGATCTTCATCACTTTCCTTCGCCTGGAGTTGTGCAAGAAGCATGAGATCACAGAAATCGCGTGCGTGATCTAGGAAGAAAATGAAGCATTCAAGTTTTTCGCAGTACATCCATCCTTGAACTTATGGGGTTCTTCTACCGTCATGATTGTCTGATTTTTTTTTTTTTTATTATTTATTAAATCTGTAATGTGTTTATTTATTATTATTACTTTTTTTTAAAATATATTAGTGACTGGCTTATTTTGTTTTAATAAACGGGGCTTTTGTCAAGTAATTCAAACATAATTATGATAGCGTTATTAGTGTGTATATACACATAGTGCACTGGGTAGAACGTTGTGCACTTCACTTTAGGCAGAAATCTTAAAAAGGACATCTTTAGAAGCATAAATATAAAATTTTATCTTTACTTAAAAGCATTGGCTTTACTTTCGTCGAGCGTTTCTCGATGGCGCTGCATCTGTGGCACGGTCCAATCCATGTACTTCCGCTTGACCTCTAGGATGTAGTTAGCTCCACTGGAGTAGAGATACCTAGCCCAGGGAAAGTAGTCCGCAACGAGACCAAAGCCAACCTTCTCAGGAAGTTCTTGGGACAGGTTGATGTACTCTAAAATTCGAGGGTCGCTGAAGTCATAGCTGATGGAGGAAATGAGAGGTGATTCCGAACTTTTGTTAATTTTGTTATTGCAAAAGTGTATTCTGATATCAACTACTTTTGTTTGACGTCGAGGGTGTAGTTACCTCCACTAAAGATGAGGTACCTACCCATATGGAAATCCGCAGCAAAATATGATTTTTGGACATGATCCAACCAAAAAGTACTCGGGATGATAATGAGGATGGTGTGAATGGTTGTTATGTTAATGCAGAAGATTGCACATTTTGATAGCAAAGATGAGAACCATGAGGAAGATATAAATAGTTTTTACCGAAATAATGATGATGATGATAATGATGATGCTGATGATGAAGTGGTTGTGATGATAATTTAGAAGATGAGAGTTATTGACAAAGATAATAACAATGATGTCGAAGGTTAAAATGCTCTCAAGGAGGTGGAGGAGGAAGACGATGAAGAAAAATTTCGTTAAAGAAAAAACAAACAAAAAAAAAACCAAAAAACGAGTGGAGGATGGTGATATAATGATTATGTAAGATAAGAATACTGAACTGAATATGAAGATGAGGATAACAATGAAGAGGATAATGACTTCGTATTTAATCACTTACCTTTCACTGAAACACATCTTTGAGAAGACGTTGTAGAGAGTAAGGGTGATCATGAGCTTAGGATCGAAAGGCTTTCCGCTGTTCTCTTTCAACACTTCTGCACTATGAGAAATACCACCCCCCCGTGGGGGGGAACCCAAAGGGAAATTCGGTTCCATTTAACACCGGGTCTTGTGGCAAATTGTCTGAGAGAAGGAGAGAGAGACAGGGGTGGGGGACGGGGGGGGGGTTAACTTCCTTAATATAGGCTAACTATCATGACTATTGATTTATTCTTGGTCCCAAATCAATGCGCAATCTCCCTGGCGATAGAGAAATAGATTTCTCATTCACAGCACCCCCCCCCCCACCCGAACCTCCGAAAAGGGGAAACAACCTCAACATGTTCGTATTGCCAAAATCTTTGGAGGATTTTAAGGGTTTGGTGGTTTTGGGGGGCATCATCTTAATTTTGTGTATTCCAAGTTCAATTTCAATGCAGTTTCTGAAAAAATTACAATAGCCCATATTAACATAATTTTGTTAAACATATATTTATAGGCTTCTGACTACTCTTTGTTTTTATGTAACTTGATCCCCAAATCTTCTTGGAATCCAAACAGTCCCGATTGTAGGCTTATGCAGTACTGTTAGTATTATTACTTCTAACACAGGCTGCTATTGCAGGATTATTTGTTTTGTCCCAAAAAGCATTATTAAAGTGGTGTTCATATTTAGCTCTCTAGCTCCAGTAGTTACCTGATAGCCGAATGGGCCAACTTTCGGTGAAGTTTCCAGGTTTCTGAGAATGGACTGAAGACGATGTCTTTAAAGCCATCAGATGCGATTTGCGCTGTGTGGACAGAGAGCCAAAAGTGTTTTAGGTCAAACCTTGTCGTATTTTTTTTTTTGAATAAAAACATATATATGACGCAAAATAATATCAATATTCTTTATTAATACACCTCATGAAACGAAGCAGACTACGTCTCTAAGCTCTTTACAAATGTTTTAATACCCGGTTGTCGGAATCAGGCTTCCACAAATTAGGTGCATATTCTGACTCCCTTCTACACAAAATGTCCTTAAATACATATATGTTAAGACTGGTATATAATTTTGAAACTATACAAAGGTTAGGATGCCTTTTTTCCAGCAAATCTCTAAATAATAGTTGGCCAACCGGCATGCATGAAATGTGTCCTTAATTTGTTTTGGTTTGTTTCATTTTGTGTTTGGTTATAAAAAAAAAAGTGCCTTTGTCCTTGACCGTCATTTCATATCTACGATCCGCTTAATTTTTACAATAGATTTTACGTCCATAGTCTGTGAAAATGTACCCCTGCAGCGTTTATTTTAATGGGGTTTCACCATCACATTCCGTAGTCTCTATAGGCCCCTGAGATCCAAGGTTGGGCTTAGGGTGCTGCAACCACAGAACTCGTGTTGGGAGTTCTGTTGCTGCAACACCATTAGACAAAAATCCGATGTTGTTAACCCCTGATTCTGGAATCAATTACTTTATCTGTTTATTGACAGATCATTTTATGATCTGAATCAGGGGGTAATTATAACCTGGAAACGTACCAGAATAAAATTGAGGTCTGCCAGCGAACTCGACGCCATATTTGAGCATGGCTTCTTTGATGACGTCCTGATGATTTAAGACCACTATCCATCTCTCCCCGACCCGGAAGCTAAAGATGTCGCCGTAGATCTTGCTCCATTTATCGAATAGAACTTCACTCGTCGCTGTCAAATCTGTGTGTATGCAAAGATGAACATTTTCTTTTATAAGCTCTCAGAGAGAAAAAAAAGTTAAACGTGAAGAGCACTGTGGTTTTCTTAGTTTGATGTTGATTCATGCACACTTTTGTTCATTAAAGAAAAGAAGAAAAAAAAAAGAAAGAAAAAAAAAAGAAGAAGATAAACCCATTTAAAAAAAAATAGGTTTAGCTACCCCTCCCTCATGCTAAAATCCTAGCTGTCGGTAGATTGGTAAACTTTTTTTTTTACTCTTTCATTACGTCAATTACCAGGGTCCATGGTCAGACACGCACAGGATCCCACATCACTAGAACAAAACGAAACAAATATAAAACAAAAAAACACATAAACAACTTACCAAAAATGTTTCCTACAATGGGTAGACCGATTGGACCTGGTGGAAATCGACGTGGTCTAATGGTGTTTTTGATGAGTAGGGTAACGATCAGGACTACGACAAGACAGAGCATGGCCACATCATTTAGATAACCATAACTGATGACCTTACCCTCGGTCGACTCGGCACTGAAAACACTGTCTTGCATGTTTGTAAAGGTGTTACAAACTAGTGTTTAGGCAAAGTTTATCCTTATGATGATCTTGATGTCGTTTAACTTCTGAGCTCTAGCTTCTTTCTGTTTTGCCTTCGATGAATAGTTCAGAGTTTTTATTCCCTTTCCATCGTGGTAGTGTTTTTTTTTAAGAGTTCATCTTTCTTTTCCACCTCCCCTTTCCTAGTTCAAAGGTTTTTTTTTTTTTTTTTTTTTTTTTTTTTTTTTTTTGTTCTCTGTTTATATCCCCTTCTACGTTCGTACCTAACGAGCCTATATATTCAAAGTCTGTTCATTGCATTTGATACTTCCACATGCATCCGGAACTAACATACGAAGGAAATAGATTTTTGAAAATATCAAATCCGATTTGGCTAAGATATATATTATGTTCAGCACATTCGGCAAAGTATCACGTTCCTCTGCAGTTTATTCTTATATCAATACTATTTGAACTACCGTGCAAGTTCTCCGATAGCAAATCACGGTGTCTGAAACATATAGTATTGTGGGCTTTGTTTAACCTCTCTAAACTTTGCACAGTCTGTTTTAGACCTCTGAGGCCTACTTGTAATGATTAAGATGAACTTTTTTATTTATTTATTTTTTACTGATAAACAAAAAATTGACCTCGGTGTGCTGTGATAAAGATGATGACACATCCATTGATTAAACATTGTCTTTAACCTTTGATTTGTTTATTTGCTCATCAGAAAATTGAAATAGTACCTGAATAAAGCAACACGGGTATATTGTCTGAGTTTTTATCGACAAGACAAATAGAAAATGAAAAGAAAATAAATAAATATCAGTCAGCTGTTTGGATTTGCCTGAAACTGATACCGATCGGGCCCAGGGTCGTCGAAATGGATTCTCAGACGCAACGTAACTAAATAATCAAAAGCTTTTTGAGTATGTATGTATTCCATTCGATATGCCCTCATTTCTTAATTTCAGAAGTTTTCTTTTTCTAAACATCCCTAATGTCTTGAGTGTAACCATCTCAGCCAGATGACTGATATGACAATGACAATTGATTATATAGCGTTACTCAGCCCTGTCATTACAGCATTTTTTTTCAAGGGGTCGGCTATAGGCTACCGTGTTTGTTCTGTGACAAAATTACAGGGCAAAGTTTGGATTTAGTATAGTATATGAAGTGTATGAAGACAGTGAACATCATGACGAGAAAAGTATAATCCAATGACGCGGGGGGGGGGGGGGGGTACGAATCACATGCACCAACTACCATTACGCCCCTTGTTTTCCAATAAAACTGCACCTCCCCTTTGTTAGAGTCATAATTATAGTCCTAAATCCTAAATCCGACGAAGTACCATATTCATGATATTACTAGCATAGTCCAACAATTGATGGAGTGAAATTGACATTCTGTCAATGGTATTGACTGATTTTACTTTCAATGATATAGAGGTAGAGGATAGGCACATTTTCTAATTCATGGTGTTGTTGCTACTACCCAAAATGCAAGTTTTTTCTCATTATATTCCCTGCTTATGTCGCCAAATAATTTCATATCAGAATAGCCTAGAACAGGCTGTGCGGCACATTAACAATAGCACGCTATATGGAAGAGTCAATACCTTAGTTGACCTTGTTCATCGTTGTGTATTATACATGACATTGGCGCTGTTGTTTGTTCGTTGGTTTTTAATGGCAACCATATATATCCAGTTATTCTATTATCGTCATAGTGTTATGAAATATGGGTGCGGCAGTTTGCTCTAACCAACATAACCAACGTGTTCTGCACTGGCGTCGATCCCAGGGCACTGGGTACGTGCCTCTAGACGCGAAATATTTTTATCTGAATTATTAATACAGGGACTATTTATATATGAATAAATAAATAAATAAAAATTGGAATGGGTATTTTTCAAATAGTCTACAACTATAAATTCATTGTGTTCAGTGGCGGACCCAGAGGTTTGGGCGGCACACCGGGGGAAGAGGCAGACTTGCGCCTCATATGTTATATCTGGGTTCTCCTCTGCCGTGACCTCGTCTACATCCACAGTCCGACCAGCCGCGAACATATCCGCCATTTTTAGTGTGAGTGACGAACCATGGCTCCCTCTCCGTCTATTCTGCGAAGAACGATCTAATGCTACAGTCACACAGACACTTACGTTGAGTTACGTCCGGTTGCGTCCAAAAATTATTTTCTTTTCTGCTCTATTATTTCTTATGTATTTCTTTGTTTTACTGAATGAACGAAATTATCATTATTTCCACTTCTGACTATGACGGGAAGGCATCCGTGGGGATCCGCAGAAAAGAAAATCATTTTTGGACGCAACGGGACGTAACTATACGTAAGTGTCTGTGTGACTGTAGCATAACGGCTTATGCTGCAGTCACACAGACACTTGAGTTGAGTTACGTCCGGTTGCGTCCAAAAAATATTTTCTTTTCTGCGGATCCCAACGGAGGCCTTCCCGTCAAAGTCAGTGGTGGAAATAGTGATAATTTCGTTCATCCAATAAAACAAAGAAATACATAAGAAATGATAGAATAGAAGATGAAATAAGATTAAAACAACAAAAACGTAACTATACGTAAGTGTCTGTGTGACTGTAGCATTACGGGGACTGGTGTCCGGTTTACGAGGGATCGGCAACGACTTATAAGCCGATGGCGGACTTTGCTGTGCGTCATAAAGGACCAGCGGCGACTTTGAAACTAAATGCGATTGGAAAAAAAAACAGCGGCTTCTCGGAAACCGGACTAGTTTCAAGTTCAACGAGAGCCGGTGGCGACTCTGAAACCATTAGCGATATGGTTCGGGTCACGGAATGCCCGGGGGAGGGGGGGGGGGGAGGGGGTCACTCAAACAAAAAAGTGCTACCCATGCGTGTCCCAGCATTCTGAAAATGGCCCTAAACGTCTCTTGATGAAGTAAATTTGCACCCTTTTTCAGTCAGATGAAAATGGACCCTAAACTCATTGCCATGAAGTCAAATTTGCACCCTTTCGACGTCAGACTGGAAAAAAATACCCTAAATGGCGTAACCCGTGTGAATTTGACCCCAAACAGCGATTTCGCTGAAAACACCCTTTTTCTAAGAAATGGCGATTGAAATTTAAAAAACTCCTATTTTAAGGAAAGCGTCGACGCCGCCGAAGAGCTGAAAACAGACCCTTTTCGACGCTTTTTGGGCGACACGCATGAGTAGCACACATGTGGTGAGTGACCCCCCCCCCGGGCACGGAGGGCAGATGGAGTGTCGCGAATCATATGTGGACTGGTTCAAGTTCAGGAGGGCTGATGGAGAGTCGGAATCATTGGGATGGTTTCAGGTTCCAGGAGGGCCGATGCAGAGTCGGAAATCATATGCGGACTGGTTTCAGGTTCCAGGAGGGCCGAAGGAGAGTCGGAAATCATATGCGGACTGGATTCAGGTTCCAGGAGGGCCGATCGAGCGTCGGAAACCACATGCGGACTGGTCTCTGGTTCACTGGCATGACTGGGGACCAGCGCACAGTGGGCCAGAATCTGTCCAAACTGTGCCAAAATTCAAAAAAGTGAATTTGAAATTTTTTAATTTTTTAATATGTTTTGGGAAGAAAACATCCTAAATTTTATTGAATCATCAATATTTTTAAATTTAGCGAGTTTTTAAGATGTTATTTACCCATTTCAATAATGGTATAATCCAAAAATTGCTCAAAAATGTGAGAAAAGAGGCAAATTCACAAAAAGCTTTATAGAAATATAAAGCGTCCATCAATCAGGCTGATACTTTCCCCGTTTATTGATTATTAGTGACCCATTTAGGATATATAATTGAAATTTTAAAGGAAGTATCATTTTTGGAGATATAAGTACTAAAATTCACAAAAATCGTCGAAAATTTGAATTTTTTTTTGGAAAAATAACTTTTTAGTTTAGATTCCAGGCGATTCCAGGGGCGACTATACTTACACAGTTTTGACCAACATCTCAGCTTTCCAAAGATGTAATTTTTTGCTGCTAATAGTTGCTAATGAGTATTTCTTAGGCGTTTTTCATAAAAACGTACACGGATTATTTCGGTAAATATTGGACTTTGTACGCATGCACATATTGTTTCTAAACAAATCTCAACGTAGATGGCGTAATTAAGAATGAAAAATAAACACTGTAAACAATAGTTTTTTATTTTTCAATAGTGTAGACGAAGATTCATAAATAAGCCTGATTGCACGGCGAGTTTTATAAATAGGCTCTACCATATTTCACCTGTAAAAACGCCATGAAAATAACAATGCTGTTAATGTGAAACTCCTTCTGCTGACATTTTTTTTTTTTTTCAAATTTCCAATATAAATCTTTTCATATTGTATTTGAATAAGGATTCTTTTTTAAAAGATTAAAGTTCCTCGCTTTTTAAGAAGAAAAGGGGAGAGCGATTGATTCACTTCTATAACTGAATATACTTCTGCCCGGGAAATCCTAGAAAAGCTCTGAAGGTCTACACAATGAATGTGTGTCTATTCCAATCAGATAACATAATTGATGATGTTGGGGCACTTTTTAAATGAGATCAGAGCAATTGGAATTGTGTTGTTTTGTGTTCCTTATGTTCTATAACCCTTAATGTCCCACTTTTATTATCAAACTAATGATGGGTTAAAATGAATATATACCTTATAAAAAACAACAACAACAACAATAAATAAAAATAAAAATTATTATGAAGTCAGAGTAATTGAAATTTACAATTAACGTGTTCCTTAGGTCAAAATACTCTACGAATATAATTACAACCTTAAAAATATAAAAATGTTTTTAAAATGAAACGAATTTGCGCCTTATCAAATCAGAAAACAACGTTTTTATGACGTCAGAGCAAGTCGAATATGCGTTGAATGTGTATCTTGGGTTGAGAAACCCTTTAATAAGCCAATTTGTCAAAGTGAAATAAAACGTGTAGCAATGCACATTTGCATTGTCCAATCAGAAAACAGTATTTTGCTGACGTCACATGGATTTGAAATTGCACCCATTGGATTTTTTACGGGTTTAAAAACACATACAACCCAATCTAGATTAACTTTATTAACCCTTTTCAAATACATATGAAAGTGTATGTAAGATAAAATGAACTATGCGCATCATCCAATCAGAAAACAGTGTTTTGATGACGTCAGAACAAGTCAAATATGCAATGATTGTGTTCCTTGGGTCAAGAAAACCTGTAATAAGCCAATTTGTCAAAATGAAATATAATTTTTCAACGTGTAACACTGCACGTTTGCATTGTCCAATCAGAAAACAGTATTTTGCTGACGTCATATGGATTTGAAAATATGCCCATCGGATCCACGGGTCCAAAAACCAATAGTGACCAGTTTATAGAAATTTTATTAACCCTTTTCAATGAGTAAATAATTTTGTCATGGTTTGAAGGCATTCTGGCCCACTGTGCAGCGGTAGCTCGTACACCAAGGGCAGACTGATGTCCGGGGACATCGATATGGAATTGCCCTTTAAAGGAGACCAATATTCAAGGAAATAATCACTTTCATAGGAAAGAGCATAATGAGAGGAGCAATTTAAAAAAAGTTTCATCAAAATCAGTTATAAAATAAGAGAGTTATGGAAGTTTGAAAAGTCTCGTTTTACCATCTATGGGGATCCTCAAATTGGCAACATCAGCTTCAAAATGGCAGATTTTATGGACAACTCTCCATTGGTTTTGTACACAAATTTTCAGATTTTCCCTGTTTTCTTTCAAAATATGTCTTATTTACTTCTGAGCTCAAAATATGTCATGGAAAAATATATTTAACACAACATATGTTAAGCTCAGAAGGAGGTAAGACATATTTTGAAAGAAAATGGGGAAAATCTGAAAATTTGTGTACAAAACCAATGGAGAGTTGTCCATAAAATCGGCCATTTTGAAGCCGATGTTGCCAGTTTGAGGATCCCCATAGAAGGTAAAACGAGACTTTTCAAACTTCCATAACTTTCTTATTTTATAACCGATTTTGATGAAACTTTTTTTAAATTGCTCCTCTGATTGTGCTCTTTCTTATAAAAATGATTATTTCCTTGGGTATTGGTCCCCTTTAATATCACAATTCAGTATTAACCAGTGTGAATCGTTTTCGAATTTCATGGAGAGAGTACATCTTTAAACAGCACTTCATCAGTCATTGCATGATTCTGAAAGTGGTTCATCTATTGTTTAATTGGATGCAAATCTACAAATAATAATCACATCAACACAAATCAATAAAAGAATATTGAAAGCATTTCCATTAGGTCACTTTTATTTGTAAATTTAGGATACCATAAAATCATAACAACATTTGCAAATTCAAACACGTAATTTCAATTTTGTTACTAAATAGGCCCAGACAATTATAATGAAATTTGAAATGTAATCGTCATTTCCATTATATCCCTAGTAAGTCAAGGAAGAATAAGATAACAGGTTCGGTATATAAGGTATACATTTTTTTTATAATCAAAAAAGTTATTACAAAAAAAATGCTATATTTGTTCCCTCCATAATACTTTTTTTCTTATACTTATATGTCTATTTCATTTACATGTATTGTTAGATTTTCTACATTAAAAAAAATTCCATTTCATACACTTGTGTCAATACCAAATCCAAATACAATGACAGTTGCACCTATACGGAAATCATCCGTCAATAATTTATTCATTCACAGCTACTTGCAGTTCTATGCAAAGCGATATTTAACTTATTTTATTAAATCCAATGGTGTTAATTTCTACCCAATAATTTTTTTTTAATCGGAGGATATTTAGTTTTATTTTTTTTTATTTTCTGTTTTTTATAGCTCTTTTATCGCTACAAGTATCAACGTGGACCCTACAACGATATTACACAAAAAAAATAGTATTCATACGTAGGATCTCACGTTTGTATGCAAATATGTTTGATTACAAAAAAACATTCTTGGAATGACGCTTCCTTGGGGTAATTACACGGGGTATAATCCGTATGATGATGTACAATTGAACTTCCACTGATAATCAGACGATAACTAGTCATGTAACTACACTCCGATTAAAATACTAAAATTTTGTTAAAATCAACGCCCAGAATTGTTCACTTGCCTACATCCACAACAAACATTGGAAATATTAAAAGGCTCCTAGTCAGCTCGAAAAATCTTACTAATGAAATCGATATATCATAATAAAGTCCTCCAATGTGATCAACTCAACAGCACCTACTTTCGTGATTATTTAGTTTAAGGTAATGAGTATTATCACATTAAATTTTTTGAAAATGTTACAGGAATATACCTGATGTAATACAAATCCGTGCAATTTTTTTTTTTCAGTTTCAGTTGAGACTACAACCACAGGAAAAATGAAAATACCGACTTGCCCAAGGGTAGTTTTTCTAAAGGGTGTAGTTGTCCAAGGCACGTGTCGCGATGCTGTTTGAAAGTGTGGAGGGGGTTGCAGATGCCCAAACAAATCGTTTTCTTGTACAAACCTATTGAAAAACTTTGGGGCAGATTGCCCCTCTTTCCTGGGTCCAGGTCCTATAGGAGATAGCTGTCATAGCATCTTTCAACAAATTCATGCGTAACCTAGGAAGCAGGTGCCCGGGCGCGCCACAACGTCGCGAAATTAGTCTTAAAAGATACCAAAGACCCTAAATAAAATGGACAGGGAATATCGCGGCAAAAATATTCAGTTTATAATCTCGAAAAAAAATGTATGGTATATACACAACCCCCCCCCATTCAATATTTAATGCAAACCCGTGATTAAGAACACCTTGAAGATATGAATGAAAAGTAAAGTTGAGAATTAACCTTAAATCGAAGTTTTTCGAAGACTGTGAGCAACGGCCTCAAAGCGGGGTGATACAATATGATATCCCGAATGCTGTTTTCTCTGGCTGAGCTAACAAGTCAGGCACACATTATCATGAGATATATCATGATTACCTAAAATTCAAAAAGTGCCAAAGCTTAAAGTATTATTTTTTGAAAAGTCAGAAAACATATCAACAAACTAAAAAACTAGAGGAAAAATACTCAAATCGAAGAGCGAATATAAACCCCTGGTACGAACAGATCTAGAGATAGCGTCGCAGGTAAGCATTACGCATTCTTGGCTTTGGTTCATAAGGCTCCGGTGGTGTCTCAACAACCCAAGGCCCTTCAAAGAGGACCACAGGTTCGACCTCGGGCTTGTAGTTGACCGCCTCTTCGACTTCCTTAACTTTCTCGTAGATGTTGCGCATTTTGTCGTCGTCTTCCTTGACATTTTCCGAGACTGTATTTGTGTCGTATAAAATCCATGATTGGGAAGCTGACTTCGATGCTGCGAATGATTTCCCAACTGGCATCAATTGCCTGCCGTGTAGATATTAAGCTTGGTCTGGATATTAAATCTAAACGAAAAAAAAAATCATTGTAAATGGTTTCCACGACTAAATATAAAACTTAAATTCGGGTCTAATCAAACAGAAGCACAGTACTCAGAACTGAGCCTGATAATAAATAAGAAAAATAAATAATAGCTTAGTTTAATACCAAAAAGAAAAATGAGAAAAAAATAATGTATTCCAGCTAATGCAGTTTGTAGGCTCCCTAGATGTTCAATATTGTTCAGGTAAATCATTTCGTGCAAGTTCATTTTTTACTGCGGGCTTCGGCCGTTGCAAACAAACGCGGACTTGTGATAATTCCGAAGGTGTCGGACCATTTGCATGATAGAAATTCAACTTTTTAAAAGGTACACTCATTTTTTTCACGTCACGTTGGCCGAGCAATAAGCGGGGGGGGGGGGGGGGGAGGGGGGTAGGTTTTGTTAATTATTTTTTTTTGCCTTCGGCCATCGATGAGGTCATTATGTAGCAGTCATAGGGGTTAGGCTGTGGGTCAATGGTCCGCTCGTCTATTTTTTACTACGGTTTTTTTTTTCGTCTTCTTTTTCTTTCTTCTTTTTTTTTTTTTTTGCTAGGGGGGGGGGCCGGGCCCGTCGGCCCCCCCCTGGATCCCGCGCCTGTTTTCCATGCTGGCAGACTACAGTAAATTTCCATGACTGAACATGGTTCGTTTTCCGATCCATTCTCGACTTCGACGAGACACTTACTTCACCTCAGCGAAGTCTTGTTTGAGCTGACGGATATCATCGATGCCGACTCTGTCCTCCTCGTCTACGTGCTCAATTTTTGTCGTGTTGTATCGATGAAGTATCGACTTCAGGACTTTCTGCAGATGATCCAGATAAATAATAATAATAATAACAACAACAACAACAATAATGATAATGATAATAATAATAATAATAATAATAATAATAATAATAATAATAATAATAAAACCATAGGACTTTCGATCACAGGGTGCAGGCCTCGAGTCCCGGTCAATGTCATAACAAGCTTCTTTTATTTGTTAATCTGAAAGGATTTTTGCGGCACTCGATCAACGGGAACGAAAATTCATAGTTTAATAAATAAAGTCAGACGTCTTGTCTGGGCCATGTCAGTAGTGCTTCAATCAACGTTTTTCCCCCTGATTTTCGGATACACACGATTGTTAGGGAAGGTTATAACATTATAGAGAACGTTGTTCGAATTTTCAACAACCAATCTTAAAAATTGGTCTCAAAATAGATTTTGCAATTTCGATTATTTTAACAACGTTGTTAAAAATTATAGATTATGTTTTAGAATGACCAGCTTTTTATTTAATTGATCCGACATTACCCTGCATGCATAAATAAATTTGAAATAGGGTGAAGTCTGGCGACTTTTAGTGTACTATTTCTTTCAATTCCAATAGCTCTATCTCTTAGCCCCCACGGATTTCAAGGCTGGACATTTGGGGGGCATTTCATCAAAGGACTTGTCAGACGTTTTATCCGACAAACTGTTATAAGATACTGAAATACTTGCATCTGATTGGCTGAGAGCAAATTTGTCGGATAAAATGTCCGACAAATCCTTTGATGAAATGCCCCCCTGATGACTCCTCTGTCTTTTCACATTTATAACAGGGATAGTATAAACATGTAGTCAAAGCCCGGGCCGTTTAAAAGCTGGCATAGGAATTAACAAAATGAAAAGACGAGCCATCGCAGATCACATGGTATACTTACCCTGGCATTTTCATGATTGGTTTCTTCCACACGTTTCTTGAAAATGAAAAAAAAAACAAAAGCAAAAACAAAACTTATTACATATTTCATTCAACATTGTTCATGGGATAGTTACAACAATTTTGATTAAAATCATGTCGATACTTATACCCCATTACCAAACGACGAAATTGTAGGTGTTTATACATGTACTAGATTCCTTAAAATGGTATTATCTTTTATTCGAATGGATTATACTGTTGATAATCATGCAGAGAATCTTCACGTAAGTTAATATAAATTTTCTTTCCTACATTCATGGAAAGGTAGTGAAAAGCGGGAAATTTCGAAAACGAAAATTTAATCAAAAGTCCACCTAAAAATAAATCATTTCATTATGAGCAGAAATTTGCCAAATTTGTTACCACAATTATTTTGCCATTCTCGTTTTTTTTTCTAGAGGACGAGAAAGTAATAATAATTTAATCAAATCCGTTAAAATGGTAATGCAAAAAGCTCTTACGTCATTCTGTGTCTGTTTTGTCTTTGTACATCCGAAGCAGAAAGAAAAGCATTTCTTGAATAGTTGAAGAAAGTGCCCTAATGTTGGTAGGAGATTGAATGGTGGTGGTATAACGATGTCACTTCGAATAAACCGCAACCACATCTTGCTCCGACCAAACTTCCACTCGGTATCAGAGTTTTTCTGTATAACACATAAAACAGCAACTTTTAATGAGGGAAATAAGTTTGTTTAAACGAATATAAATATCCCCCTTTCAAACAGGGCTGGTTAGTTTTATCAGCTCGTATCCCTATATGTGTATCCTTGTTGATCCAGGTTGGGGTGCAGGGAACAACCCCTATAATTTGAAAATCGATCAATGAATGTACATGTTGAAATCAGGATATTTCTGTGGCGCCCCCGCCGCCCCCCCCCCCCCCAATCGGGCCTAAACCCCCTACATTTTTCCAATCTTGGATCCGCCACTGCGTTAATGTTTTTGCTTTCGTTGTGTTTGTTTTTGTTTTGTTTTGTTTTGTTTTTCTTTTGTGAAAGGGGATATCGTGAAAAACAAATTTTACTGACGTGTCTGAAAAGCGTCCAATCACATAACATAAAGATAAATAAAATATATATATATATCTTTTTTTCCAACAAACCTCAACAGCGCTAAACCTTGAACTAAGCACTGCGACCAGTGTGTTGACCATGACCAGTGCGACAACCAAGAACGTGGCGACCATTGCTATGTGGAAGAAGTTGACCAGCGTCACCGGGTCTCCTCTTGCTGCTGTGTCACCTAGACCCGGGTCAATGAAGGTCCACCACAGCGTCAGCATCGAATCCTGTACGCTGCAAAGTTAAAAACAAATACGATTGTGGATTTTGGAGCCCCTGAACCAAATTATTCAGTTGCGTACTAAGGGTGGTATCTCACTTCGCGCAGACGTCTCCGCGACGGAATCAATTGCGCCATGTATAAAATGTATCAGAATCGTCTCCGAAACTGAAGAGACAGAGGAGACTGAGCTATGGCAAAGCCATGCTGACAAATCCCAGTGTCGGATCTACGGGGGAGGGGGGTTAGGGGGTTTAACCCCCCCCCCCCTTGCAGGCGCAGATCCAAGAAAATCGAATTGAATGCATTTCGGGGGCCCAATTGTCTGTAGACAAAGAGCCGCTATTGTCCCCAGACAATAATATTGGGCCCCCGAAATGCATTCAATTCGATTTTCTTCGATCCGCGCCTGCCTTGGGCTCTCTCTTTAAAAAAAATTCCTAACCTTTAAGAATTGTAGAAATGATAAAGTATGCATCAGATTGCACCATTTCAAATGTCAAATTGAAAAAAGCTCCCTACCGTGGAAGGGGGATGCCCCCTTCCACACCTCCCCCCCCCCCTCGGGCGACCAATGACCAATGACATGAATGTATTAATTCAATGGGAATTCCTTTTATTCAGTAGTCAATGGGTGATTCTGTACCATTCCCAATGAAGCAGAGATGCCAACCCTACGGAATAATTAGAAAATTGAATTACACACAAAAAAAAACACTAGCGTACCTAGCCAGCCTGATTAGACACAATGAAAACGGGGGCGCACTATTGTTAGTGCACAATAGTGCGCCACCCCCCCCCCCCGTTTTTATTGTGTCTAATCAATCTAGGTACGCTACTGAAAAAAAGTTGAAACATCTGAAACAAAATGTCTTGGTCGCAAGAGAAAAAAATCCTTTGATTTGAACGAATTCCCAAAATTGACAGGGTAAAAATTATTATTCGTACTTTCTCTTGTGAGAAGTCATGTGGTTATAAAGCTGTTTCAAATATTTTGATTATTTGCGTTCTAATTTATATTTTTATAATTATAATTATTCCGTAGGGTTGGCATCTCTGAAGAAGTGATCCTTTCCGGGCAGCGAAGCAAACCCCGGCTTTCTTTCTTTGCATTAGTATTATTTATTTGCCCATTGTTCCGCTGCTTGCTGCTTTTCTTGGTGTAGCCCGGGAGTGTAGTCAGGTGGTGATTCCTGTTTTGATATTTAGGTGGTATGTATTTATGCACATACCACCGCTTGTATTCGTCAGATTTTTTCTTCTTTTTATCTATTTTTATTTCTGTATGATTATTGTTACCACATTATCTCAAGAACTCCTTCATTATATTATTTCAAATTTTTACCAATGATAGGTCTCTATTAGGTCTGAACACTCACGTGACGTCATTCAGGCGCCATTTTGTAAAATCACATTATTACCCATAAATCCATAATTAATTCTAATGGACATTACTCAATCATATTTAATACATATAATCTTCAATTGACCCTTTAACAGATCGTATCATCAAAGGTCGCCTAAGGGTCATTACGTGGGCGTACGCGTGCGTCAAAATGTTAAAATGCTCAAAATCGCTTTTCGATCAATTGAAGTACGTTTCAGGTCATTTTAGGCATTTTAAAAATTTCCGCGCGTAACCGCCCGCGCGCGTGTTTTGCGCGCGCAGAAGTCATAAAACCTCGTTTTTTTCTCTTGAATTGCAATTTAGACACTTTTCTTAACAGTTTTCATTCATTTCGATCAATTCCAGCCAAGCACAATGTCGCACGCGCCCGTCGAATTTCAAAATCCGCGCGCGCGTCATAGGGGTTAATTACGTAAAAAAGTGCAAAAACATGCCCCTTTAAAATCCTCCATAGCTCGTCAGAGCTCGGAAAGTCCCAATTTTTCTTACATTTTCTAAAAGCTTACAAAATTTAGATTATAATCCATGAAAAAAATTTTGGGGTCAAGGAAGTAGAACATCGACATATTCTAATGTAAACTCAAAATTTCATTTTTTTTAAATTATGATGTCATAATTCTTGTACAAATTGTAGTTTAAATATCTCACTTAAAATCAATTGTTTTTCTTCCAAATTTCAATAATTATGATGTAGCTAAGACGATACTCTACAAGAAAAAATAAATCAAAATTTGATTTAGACCACGGCATCATGTTCAAAACTCACGATTAAAAAGGGTATGTATTTTTTTTTCGCATTTTGCGTGTACTCTCTATTAGGGAGGATGTTTGTTTTTTTTAACTGAAATCTATGACTTGCATCCCGATACCCTGGTTCGAGTCCGATTGTTTCCAGATCCCTTTTTCCTCTTTTTTTTATTTTGTTTTTTTTGTTGTTGTTGTTGAATGTCTTCCTCGGTCATTACAACAAATAAAGCTAATAATGAAATAAAATATATATACATTGCTTTTTATTAGAATTAAAAGTGGCTCCCTTTTAACTTGCCGTATTTGCAGTTCAGAATCACACTTTCCGTGGAATCCGTATATGGAATATTCTAGTCTATCAATAACGTTCTTACCTTTGGCTCTAGAGGTCCCGGGTTCGATTCCAGTTGTGTTCATCTCTCTTCATCGCTCATAGCAATATCAACCGTATACATGTCAGTACATACCACCAATAATTGTACGTCTTACAATTATAAAATTCTAGTTTATATTTTTGTTTTTCAAGTAAGTTTATATAAATGAGTTTGACTTACGAGCGGTATACGTCTTCGGCCAATCCACATTCCATCATGTCCCCGCATTCTGATTCGTCAAGCCTGGCCTGTGTTAAATATGAATATTCATATACATACAATTTTTAGATTTATCGGTCTAGATGGCGCGATGGCATACCACCCTTTTGATTTACATATAACTTGTTGATATGTCTGGCAATCATCTGAAAATCTGAAAGATTGTCATGGAAAACATTATGTCCTTTGTTTATAATAAAGTATGCATGTTTATTCCGATTAGTCTTATTACCTCTGTTATTATTATTTAAAAATCAACCAAAATGCAAGTTCTTATGATGTTATAAATAAGAATTATTAAACAAAATTGCAAGTTTAGCGAGCCACGGTCTACATGCCATACACCCTACGAGAATTTCAGTCTATATTCTATTATATACCCCAACAAAAAAAGTTAAGTCCCCCTAATGGAAAATGATGTAACTTTTGAACGGCTGTTTGAGCCAATAATTTGGGAGGGAGTTTTTAATACTTTATTTGAGTACCTTCTGTGAAAAATGACATTGATCCGTTGAGAAACATGGATGAGTGTCAACGTTTAAAGCAAAAATGGACATTTCAAAAGTCACAAGGGTCATTTTGAGGCTGTAAAAAATAAACAATTGTATAGATTTTTCTTCTTTACCTGTGTTTAATTGTTTTGTGGATTTATCATCCAAAATTTGGTCATCCAACACCCAATGTCGGAATACATTTCATCTTTTTCATGGATGAGTGACACAATTTTAAGAATATGTTCAGGCCTCCAAAAAGTGGACTTATAATTCCGAGAACAGTTTATTTAAAAGATATTGAAATACAGATATTATATCAACATACGTCATCATCTATTGTGAAAAAATGAGCACTATTTCGTCGGTGTCATGGACAGGAGTGAGCAAACTTTAAAGTGACTATTGTGATTTTGTATTACATTTTTGCCTTTAACGTTGTTTATTCAGCCATGACGCAAGGTTTTATCTCATATTCGCACATAATAGTCGATGAGCATGTAACAAAACATGATTTAAACGATATTACTGCAACACCTATTTTTGTACTAGAGAATCAGCTATAGTTGATCTTAGGATTTTGTTTTTGCCTCGAGAATTGTACACAATAGAGATCAATACAGTAAAACTTGATTTCTTAGATTGAGTGATTGGATAATTCACAAGATTATGTACAAACTTGAATTGGCTATATTACTCTATTTTGAATACTGAGAGAAGTTTTCATGAAACTGGCACACAACTTCTGGGTGGTACTAGACTAACAGGAACGAACGCAAATTGATAATCTGGTAAGGCACGGAGTGGGGCCAAAGCCCCTTAAATTTCTCTATTTGCAGTTTTTCTAATAACTTCTGCTCACTGAAGCGTAAAACCCTGGAATTTCGTGAAACTCATTCAAATGAAGTATCCAAGAGGTCTGTGACAATTATTCAAAGTAAGCAATTGAATTTTAGTCCACAAAGCGAAAAACGGCTTTTCACGTATCGCGTGTTCATTGAAGCCGTGAATTTTTAATAAAATGCCATAACATTATTTGAAAAATGATTTGACATACATATAACAAAAAATGTTGATAAAATGATTCTATCACATAAATAATGGAACAAACTTATCTTAGAAATTTAAAAAATATCTTTTTTGTTTTTATTAAGTATTCATTCAACCGCTGAATTGATGAGTATGTTTAAACACACTCATCCAGATTGCATTTTCCGTCATAATCAGTAATTTTTAAAAGTAAAAATGTGTAAAATGCAGTTTTTGCAAATTTTACCTTCTGTGCACCCAACCCGTGAAATTTAATGCAAAAAATCGTTTGATGTGTTAAATAAGTGCGACAACCCTTCCTGAACATATCTTTTTTGAAAAGTCTGAATTTGTTCAAAATAATATTAAATAAAGTTTATGAAATAACCTTGTGACTTTCGAAAAGTCACATTTTGGCCTTTTGACCGTACTCATTGAAGCATGACGAAACGAATTTCAGTAAAATTCGCTCAAATGTAAGCTGATAAATTACCTACAAGCACAAGTAATAAAATATGTAAAACTCCTCTTTGTTAAAAAGCTACATCAATTTGATTAGGGGGGGGGACTTACTTTTTTGTTGGATATATATATATGTATTTTTCTTTTTAGTTGATTTATTTCTTTGTGTTTGTTTGTTTGCTTTTTGTTTGTTGCTTCTTATTTTCAAGTTAAAAAAGGGAGAAAAACATGCCGAACGAGCAATTATTATTTATTTATTTATTTAATTTCTTATTCGACCCCACCGTTTCCTTGACTTTCTTCAAATATTGGACTAGGGATTGTTCTAGACACCTCCGAAGGGCAAATCCGTCGTTGAGGGGGGGGGGGGTTCATCCTGACAAGTCACCTGTAGACAGCTCCACCGGAGGACAACTCCCTTTGTATACTTGCCTGGGGTATGTAGAGGTAATACAGTCCGATGGAAAAGGTGACATGGAAGATTGCATAGACGATGAAAAATTTGAAGATGTCACGAACAGCGCCCACTGTTGTCTCCCAAATGAAGAACATGTCGTGATAAGAGTTCAGAACAGTGGTGAATGCCCGCAGTACACCGAAGATCACCACAAAAGCTGTTTAGAGAGTGAAATTTAGAGTGTTATCATTTTTGAATAATAACAAAATATTCGAAATTATATGATTACTTTTGATAATAACTTATAAGAGATAAAACTGAAATCAGCGTTGGTTTGAAACTTGATCACGTTTAAATGCGATGCCCTGTAGCACAAATAGTTTTGCTGAATATTGCAAATCGGGTAACCAATCAGCATCCTTGATGTATAGACTTCTTGTACTTCTTATTTCATTGTAAACCAATATGAATGGTTATTTCAAATTTGCAATTGATAGTGGCTCTGGATGTTACAGGCATTGGTAGTAGAGGGAAGGCGACAGTCTGCGATTCTATTATTATAATACAGATTCAAAGAACAGTGGACAATCTTACAAAACACTAACGTAAATCGGATATAAACAAGCCATACCATCATTATGTTCAAGAGGGGGACAAAGCACATCCATCATACCAGGTCAAAAATAAATAAGCCCATATTGTCATTAAATAAGCCCAGTCAATCAACCATCTCAATACACAAACCCATCCAATAAACAAGCCCAACCAACAAACCAAGCAAGCATGTCATTAAATGATAAATGCCAATTAGTACATTTCATATTTAAGATACGCACAACAGCAAACGATTACCAGACAGACACAATGAAAAACGATTTCTGATGTAAAAATTCATCGAAAACAGAAATTTCCAATGAACAGCGCTGTATATATATATTATATATATAAAGTGACTAATCTTCACTATCTTGTGTTGTTTATATAATATATATATATATTATATATATATATGTATATATGTAATTGCCCGACTTGATGCGCATATTCATATTTTCTTAAAATTTGGTTTATTTAGTAAGAACCAAATCACCAATATGGAAAGTAAAAAAAAAAAAAAAAAAAAAAAAAAAAAAAATCCATATTATTTCATTTTTTGTGAGCTGAAATGGTATGTAATGTTAGTTTTATATGTTAATTGAAAATGATTGTTAATTGTTGTCTTGAAGGTTAATGATTTAATGAAATTAGATTTTTGGATGGTAACTAAATCTTTATGTGCTATCTATACTCACCGAGCAAAGACATTGAAAATGATTTCAGGATCGTTCCACTCTGCTGATACGAACTGTTCAAGTCTCTCAAACTCGGTGGTATTGGACTCTTGTTTACAGTCGTGTTCATTACCATGGCAACTCTTTCATTGTGGCGATGTGTTGCACGAGTTTCATAAATGTCCTAAATGTGCAAATTTTTTAATAATGTACATGAAAGGTGTAGTAGCCACATCTAAGCTTTGACCATAGCTTTGATTTATAAACCTGTTGTTTTGTTTATATTTTTGACTAATACATTCTGTTCTCTTATCAATTCTTCTTTCTCTTTTCTCCCTTACAGGTTCACACTTCTCTTTTGTTTTTTGTTTTAGTTTTGTTTTCATGTCTTCCCCTTGTTCTTTTACCTGTTTTACTTATTTATTATCCCCCCCTTACTTCTTCTTGTAGGTCTATAACACACAGGTCTACTAGGTGTTTTTTCCCCTTGGCTTTTTCTCTTTCTTTCATTCTTTTCAGCCCCATATCCTCCACTCTATCCCTTCTTTGTTTACTCTCTCCTCCTCTCCCAGCTTATCATCTCCCTTTGTTTCAGTTTGCTGTTTGATCTCACCTCCTCTTGCTTTTTGATTGGCTGGCTTCTTCACACCTTTTACATTCCCCCTTTTTGTTCTCTCCCTCTTGGCTTGCCACTTAGGTGTAGCTTTTCTCTGCTCTTCTCTATATCCATGTTTGTTCCCTACTTTTCTGTGTCATTTTGTCTCTGACGAAGATTCTGCTAGGATCGAAAGCTCAGGCTCCTTTTGACTTCATTTAACACCATTAGCTCTCCTTTATAGGATAAGCAGTTTCAGCAGTTTCTCTTATTTTGTATTTACTTTCTTTCCTGCTGTTGCATCACTTAGTGTGATCCTCCTTATCCTTTCAGTCTAGTGTTTGTCTTTTTGTTCCCTTTTCATTTGCAGGTTATTTTGTGTTCTAGATTTACTCATTTTGCTTTTCTCCCACAGTCGTCCTCTACAGCTTGTGGTTTTCTTATTCTTAATCTTGTCTCATTTATTTTTTTTTTCTCTTTGTTTCAGGTTTTTTGCCTTCCTCCTTCCACGTTTCCTTGTTTGCATTTTTACCTTCCATTTTTATAGCTCCCTATTTCTCCCGTACTGTTTTGAGTCTCTTATTTATCTCTTTTCACAGGTACTCCCAGTTTTCTTTCCACTTTTCGTTGTATACTTTTCCTTACCCATATTGTCTTCTCGTTTGGCTATGCATTTCCTTCTTCCATGCTTAACTTTAGTTTTTCTTCTACAGCCCTTATCTACGATGACTAACCACCTCTCTTATTTCACCAACTCAGGAAGACCAAGCTGAAGGCCCTGAAACTCTCTTTTCACCAAACAATTACAGATTTTATTCCCTCAACCGTATCATACCCAAAGGCCTCAAACTCCAATGCACTCCTGCCCTAGGAACCCTCTCACCTCGAACTACGAAAGCGGTGGAACCGGAGTTTACACAGTACTTCCATTCGTCTGATTAACATTCTCTCTGAACAGTGTACAGCATCACTTGATTCCTTTTCAGCTGACATCCTCAGTTTGGAAGCTGATCTACGTTCTTCTTGTACCCTACCCAATGGCCTCAAGTATAATGATGAAATTGAATCTTGTCTCTCTAAACACAGATCGAACTCTCTGCACGAAGAAACAAGAAAATAGGCAACCTGACGAAGAAGCGACAAAACAGTCTAACAGATTCAAACGACGCACCAACAACACTGTTGTTTCTCCTCATTCGGTCATTTAACCTGTCTTCTCCCCTCTCTCCCAAGCAGAAACTTCTCTCCTCTCTAAAGGTCTCAAGTTTTGTCCCACCCACCACACGCGGACCAGATAGCACTTAGCCAAGACCTTTCTTCTTCTACCGCAGGATACGCCTCAAAGAGTTCTTCCTCGAAGTGAACCCCCCTCTGATCCTGAACCCTTCCGCCCCACTAGCACATGGATTCCCCCCAAGAATAGGGTCCCTTGTCTCGAAAACCTACATCCAAGCTGTTTCCTCCCAAGTACGTTCCTCCAATTCTCTCGATAACAGTTCCCATGACAACCTTCCCCGAGAAGAACGTCAGCTCTCTCCTCTCTTAGAACCAGGTCTGACACATCATCAAAACCAGCAGATAAAGGATCAGCCGTAGTAGTCATGGACCGCAAACAGTACATCGACGAAGCCATGAGACACCTCAACAATCAATCCCACTATAAGCCTCTAGATTCTGAACCTACAAGTGATTCTCTCCTCACAGATCCAATCCACACTTGATGACATGAAGGATCGCGAACATCTCTCCAGGAAGGCACACAAATTCCTTTCCCCGATTAATACTAAACCTGCTCGTTTCTCCATCTCCTTCCCAAGATCCACAAACCTGGAAACCCTGGTCGCCCATCCTCTCTGGCAATGGCTCCCCTACAGAGAACATCTCCCTCTATGTTGACACTATATCAAACCTCTTGTTTCTCTTTGCTCCTTCCTACATCCATGACACCCCAGACTTCCTTAGGAAACTCAACAGCATCAAGGACCAGATACCTGAAACAGCGATCATCGGCACGTTTGATGTTTCTTCCTTGTACACAAACATCCCTCATGCTGAAGGCATTCCGCCTCTTGTGAGGCTTTGGCTCGGCAGCGGTCACTCCATACCCCCCCCCCCCCCATACCCGACATTCAAATCCCTCATGACCCATGTTCTACCAAGAAATAATTTCACTTTCATGGACAAAAAACTATCTTCAGGTATCTGGCACAGCTATGGGCACCCGTATGGCTCCTTCCTACGCTTGTCTATTTATGACCAAACTAGAACAGCAGATTTTAGATTCAGCACCCTGTCGACGTGGATTGGTGGCGCTACATCGACGATGTTTTTTCTTCATCTGACCAGGGAGGAAGAGAGCCCACACCTTTATTGATCACCTCAATTCTTTCCACAGGACCATCAAATTCACCTCTGATTTTTCCCACCAGACGGCCAACTTCCTCGATGTCACCGTCAAGAAAAGAGACGAACCGCATCACCACTACTCTCTACACCAAACCTACAGATACCCACCAGTACCTCCACTCTTCTAGCTGCCATCCCCGTCACTGCAAAACCAGCATCCCTTATAGTCAAGCCCTCAGACTCCGCCGTATCTGCTCTGACGATTCTGACTTTTCTTCCCATGCTAGGAACCTGAAGAATCATCTTGTGACCAGGAGGACAATAGTGCTAGACAGTCCAACAAGCCATTAACAAAGTTCGTTCTCTCCTACTAGATCCGATGTTCTCAGAAAAGAAAGCTGACCACCAGGACACCACGGACAGATTACCCCTTGTGACTACCTTCCACCCCTAATTTACCTCCTCTCCGCACCATCCCTTAATGCTAATCACCATATTCTCCACACTTCTGATCGTCTCCATACAGGCCGTTCCTGACACTCCCATCGTGGCATTCCGACGCCCCCGCAACCTCAAGATCTCATCGTTCGTGCTGAAGTCCCCTCCCTTACTGACCATTCTTCTCCCATTCAGCATGGCACCTTCAAATGTACAGCCAACAGATGCATCATTTGCAATATACACATCCACGAAGGCGATACTTTCCAGAGTACCTCCACTAGCAGATCTCATCACACCAAGGGAGACATCACCTGCAACCACTTCTAATGTTTATATATCTTATCACTTGCAGAGTTGTAAGATGCAGTATGTAGGTGAAACCAAGACCACTCTCAAAAGACGCTTCTATGGGCACAGATCCACTGTCACCCCACCAACCTTGACACCCCAGTTGGAACCATTTCAACCTTCCTAACCACTCCATCTCTGACATGTCTCTACAGGCATTGAATTTTTAGGTACCCGTCCGATTCTGTCCGTTTCAGCAGAGAGAAGTTCTGGATGAGACGTCTTTCGCACCATCAACCTCACGGTCTCAAATTCAGGAGGTAATGACTAACCTCTTTTTTCTCACATTTCTTCTTGATATCTGTTTTTTCCCCTTTCCTTTTTAGCTTAGTTTAGTTATTTGCAGGTTGTGTTTTATTTGATAATACATTCTGTTCTCTTATCAATTCTCTTTCTCTTCTCCCTTACAGGTTCACACTTCTCTTTTGTTTTTGTTTTTAGTTTGTTTTCATGTCTTCCCTTTCTTTTACCTGTTTTACTTATTTATTTATCCCCCCCCCCCTTACTTCTTCTTGTAGGTCTATAAACACAAAGGTCTACTAGGTGTTTTTCCCCCTTGGCTTTTCTCTTTTCTTTCATTCTTTTCAGCCCATAGCCTCCACTCTAATCCCTTCTTTGTTACTCTCTCCTCCCTTCCCAGCTTATCATCTCCCTTTTGTTCCAGTTTGCTGTTTGATCTCACCTCCTCTTGCTTTTTGATTGGCTGGCTTCTTCACACCTTTTACATCCCCCTTTTGTTCTCTCCCTCTTGGCTTGCCACTTAGGTGTAGCTTTCTCTGTCTTTCTCTATATCCATGTTTGTTCCCTACTTTTCTGTGTCATTTTGTCTCTGACGAAGATTCTGCTAGGATCGAAAAGCTCAGGCTCCTTTTGACTTCAGTTTATATTTCAATAGGTTTTGCAAAGGATGTGTCATAGCATAGATGTATAAAACATGAACAGTCATCCCGAATCTTAATTTATTTAAACGCCTAATTTTTGTATAACAATCAAATTTTAAAAAAAGTCCCAAAACCAATGGCATTCATAGTGCGTTTGTTTACTTTGTATGCTATCATTTTCGCCAACACAGATTAAGCGAGAAATCGCTTAGTTTAAAAAAAAAAAAAAAAAAAAATCCAATGTATTAATTTATTGATTTATGATGCGCTTAAGATATTAAGTACTAAACAAAATAGATTCTTGTCCAGTAACAGTATTCATATTTACATTGTCATTTATACCATTCGTTATTCAAATTTAATCTAATTCAATCATTTATTGAAAAATTATGATTAAAAAAAAAATAAAAAATAAAATAAAAATATAAAAGGACGGAGAGTTTTAAAGTGGCAAGTGGTCATAAATAGTGGACATCCAATGAAAAGGCATTTTATCCAATCAAAACGGATTTTATCATTGATATATCTCCTTCGAAATTAAGATGTTTACTCTTGAACATTGAGTTCAATGGCGTACCTAGCCTGATTCCACACAATGAAAACGGGGGGGGGGGCGTACTATTATGCACAAAAAATAGTGCGCCCCCCCCCCGTTTTCATTGTGTCTAATCAGGCTAGGTACGCCACTGGAGTTGGTATATAATATTTACCGCCAAGGCATCTGTCCAGCCGCATACTGTCAGAGCAAAGGTCAGGATGACGATAATCAACTCTATCTTGTTTATCCCATGACCAATAAAATCTCGAAATCCGAATCTACCGATATCGCATATATGCTTCAAACCAAGCGCTACAAAAAGAATCAGATTTGTCATAACTGTTGAAAACTCTGAACGTAAATTATTGAGTGAGAGTGAAATCGGCAATTCTTTAGACTAGATAGAGCAACATTATTTTGAAGAGTGAAATGCACTATACAGTGCGTTTCAGAAAAAAAAGGTAATCCATTTTTAGAGGGCCCATATGTCAAGCTCCTTTGTTTTTGCTGTCCATGTGTAACATATAATTAAAAATGAACTTTCCACCTTTCTAATGGTACCTTTCTTGAATCATAAATGTAATTGAGTAAATTGTAAATGAAAATGACAGTCAGGTACAGAATCAATTTTTTTTCCAAGTTTTAAGAAAATGAAAGAAGACTGAGTGCATGCTGTCCACTCTGTCCCAGGCATTGAATAGGAAAAACTTGATTTTGTACCTGCCTGCTTTATTTACAATTTATTCGACTATGCGTTAAATTTATGATTCAAGGTATCATTGTAAAGGTAAAGAGTTTATCTCCAATTATATAAAAGAAATAATTATTTTAAAATAGATGAGCTAGGAATATAGCCCATCCAAAAATGGATTACCTTTTATTTGAAACGCACTGTATTCGAAGTTATCCCTATAACATGATAAATATAACTCTCTACAAATTTTGATTTGTTATTCTGACTACACTAGAAATATAAATATTTCTGATTATTAAATTAATGGCCATGCAAAGACATGCGTCTTGCACTCAGAGAAATCGAATAACTATGTAAATGCAATCTAATAGAAGATGTATTTAAATCATAGTGATGCAATAATAGAACTGAGATCTTGTATGGACTCGAAATTACCCCTGGTTGTTTCTGCGAGAACTCTGGCTGGAAAAAAATTCCTCAAGTTATGTGTATCGCTCTATTACCATCCAGCTTTAATAATACCATGTTTGTCTCAAGAGTCGGTTTTCAGATAGAAAATATCCAGATATGGTCGTCCGGAAAAGGGCGTCTTGACACGGCATAAACTCAGGAAAAAATTTTAACCAGTTTTTATACATATTTCTCCACGAAATTTATATAGACCTATTGCCACAATGTAAAACTGATTTCGTCTGTTGTTGAATATTACGGCGCTATTAAAACGAACAAAACAAATTATTTCATTCTTTTCATTCATTAAGCAATAATTGTAGATAATTTTTTGTTTGCGTGATAATTCCGAATCCAAAAATTTGCATTAGAGTAGAAATAGACTTACCGATACAGAAGGAGAAGATGACAGCAGTTAAGATGTTAACAATTCTGGGGTCGTTTACAAGGCACACAGTGGCGATACACGCTAGGAAAGCCAAATCAGACCCAAAGCCCATGCACAACTTGATGTGGCTAATAAAAGGAGAGAGAATTACATTAAAACATGATTTATCGTTAACTGTTTTTGAATTACAATGAAGCAGAATTTACATTCAAGATCTCAAAAATGAATACGTGAATTTAAGCATTACAGCGCTTTTGTCAGGTAACCACCTAGCCACGCGGACTATCGGAATGTCCCCCAGAATACGGCTTAGCATTGGCTCAATTATTTGGATACCTGATAGATGAAATTTGATATGGACAGAGTTGTGCCTTTTAATATCATGAATATAGCAACATCAAACAAGAAGATGTATGCGCCCCTTCCTAATTTTCAAATTTTGAAACTGCTGCGGGATTGCACATACGTAGAACCTACCTCTATTATCATTTTGTTATTTTATTTATCCGAGTTTGCGAATTAAGAAAAAAATATATAAAAAAAGGACAAAAAGAACCCCCCCAAAAAAAAAATTATGATAACAATAATAATAAGAAGAAGAAGAAGAAGAAGAAAATAAAAATAAATAGATAAAATAAAAAATGAATAAATAAATAAAATAAAAAATAAATAAACAATAAATAAATAATTTACACATAATAAATGTGTCAAATGTCTCATTTTAAACCAATGACGTAAATCTTAAAATGGATCCCTCGAAAAATATGTAGCCTCAAATTTAAAATTAGACCCCCCCTCCCCCCTCACACACTCTCTCTCTCTCTCTCTCTCTCTCTCTCTCTCTCTCACACACACACACACACACACACAAGTGGAAAACCACACCAGGAAAGTTTTTCCATTAAAAAATAATCTTTCCCCAACTCACGGTATCGATATGAATGATTTGAGAAATTTAGGCTGAATGATGAGATAGACCAGGCAGATGAAAGGATAGCCAAAGATGGAGAATAAACTCAGGAATTTGAACATGGTAGAATTGACATCGAGTGATTGGTAAAAGTTGATCGACATCATCGTCTGCGTGGAAGCGTGTGCCACGAACTGAATGAAAAAAGTAGGAAATGGATAAAAAAAAAAATCATTGAAAAATATGAAACATGTTTAACACTGTTTAATGATTTTATTTTTCCACCTCTGCGTGCTGTCGTTCTATTGCAATAAGGAAGGTATATGAAATGAAACTGCAATACACAATATTGTTATTATTGTTATTATTATTATCATTAGTAATAGTAGTAGTAGTAGTAGTAGTAGTAGAAGTAGTAGTAGTAGTAGTAGTAGTAGTAGTAGTAGTAGTAGTAGTAGTAGTAGAAGTAGTAGTAGTAGTAGTTAGAAGTAGTAGTAGTAGTATGTACATGTAGTAGTAGTAGTAGTATAGTAGTAGTAGTAGTAGTGAGTAGTAGAAGTAGAAGTAGTAGTAGTAGTAGTAGTCTAGTAGTAGTAGTAGTAGTAGTTAGTAGTAGTAGTAGTAGTAGTAAATTGAAATCAGAACCTACCGCTTTTTGGTTATAAATCAACAGCCGTCTGCACCTGGGAAACGGGATGGACTATTTTCGGGTCATCACTCTGTCCGAACAGCGTTCCAAGCTGACGGATGGCAAGACAGAGATTAAAAAAATAATAAATCCATTACAAAAAACAAGCAAAATCACATTTTACAGAAAGGGCTTCAATAGTTCATTAAATGGTTATTTATAGAAATAGTCATCTCTTCCCACTATAAACATGTCTCGATAATAAATAATAATTGTGCTCTATTATGATGGGAAAATAAGGTAGGACCCAAATGGTAAATCCCTTATTTCACGAAATTCAATTTTTATTTGAATTTGTTTGAATTCAAGATGTAGTCATCTAGAGCTATTTTATACACATCAGGTGTTGCAACGGTGTACGCTTGCCTAACAAAGCAACACGTGCCACCAGGTTACCTACTACTGATTTGGTCAACTTCTGTGTTGCATATTCCCCCAAACCCATTTCTCTCTCAGTCTCTGCCTATATAGTTACCTCGTACGGGGTTGCGATGTAGTCGAGCAGAGACGCAGCGAAATTTTCGACCTGGTTGGCGAGATCATAGAATTCCTTGTTGACTGCCTCCCACCTCCCGGCAATCTTCCGTAACCTTCCTGTGAGCTTGAAGGCATTACTAAGGGCATTGGTGTGTGCCAATCCAAGGTATGCCGGGCTTGACAGGGCTCTAATTTGAAATAATATATACAGTCATTCTTAATGATATACTGTACCGTTTAAAGGGTTCGATTGCACGAGGTGGTCACAAAACTCTACGGTTTTTATACCAAGGCCTAAAATCACGTATCATAATGAGCTTTCTGATTGATCTTTGATTAAAATCAATAAGATATTTATCCATTTCATTTGAAAGAGTGTTTTAAAACTCAGAGGCTAATATATATATATATATATATATATCATAAGCAACATTCGACTTTTTACTTTTCTCCATATTCTGTCCATTGAAGCATGACACAATCACAATCATGACAATAGCATATCAATAAAAAGGGGAATAAATTATCTTTCCACTGGTATTAATGTCAGGAATAACTAAAGCGTACCTGAAAAGTAAAAATGGCCCAAAGTTGATTTGCGGAACTTTTTGTGAGGGGTTTATGCTGCAGTCACACAGACACTTAGGTATGGTTTTGTTTGTGTTGTATTATCATTATTTCATCTTCTATTCTATCATTTCTTATGCTTTCCTTTGTTTCAATGGATGAACGATATTATCACTATTTCCGTTGATGACTATGACGGGAATGCATCGTTGGGATCCGCATAAAAATGGAATTTTTGGACGAATCGTGGACGTAACTCAACAAAAATGTCTGTGTGACTGCAGCATTTCAAACGAGTTACCTGTAGATATCTAAGTACTGAACCACCTCTGAAAGAGTCGCTTCCGCAAGGCGCTCCAGCTTTGGTTCTTGAATCATCTCAGCCTCAGCTTTGATTAAAAGCTGGGAAACACAATGAAAGCAAATCAAATTATTATTGTTATAACTGTTATTATTGTTGTTATTATGACTATCATTATTATCATAATTTATTTATTTATTTGCTTTTTTTTATAGCTAGGAGTGGCCGAAGTTTCGTGGACAAAAGTTAAAGATAATCATTTACAAAAATGATTATAGTAACGAACAGTCATGGCAGTAGCCTATAGAGCTACGTTGAAAATCAGGCAGTTTACCGGACATTTAATAAAAAAAAAGCAACAAATAAAAATGATCGTTGTTATCATTATTATTTATAAAGGTTTTCATTTATTTTCCTTTTGGTGAATTACTTCTTCATCGATTTAGATCATTTTGGTTCGGGTCCCCCCCCCCTTATTTCGAACTTTATTACTTTTATTCTTTCATCATTTCAAAAACATTAATTCTTCTTCTTCTGGTGCCGTTGTCCTAAATATGACAAAGGAGACCATTTTATGCCTATCCTCTCTGTTTTGTTTTTAAAAGTATTCCATGATTTCTAGAGTTGCCTTCCCACTCCATTCGGCTATTCCCCAAATTCCGGATACTGGATTCAGTAAACACTGATGTGTATAAGGACTTGCTTTTCATTAATGGCTGCTCAATTACTAGAATTTCTTTGATATTGAGATGTCGTACTAAATTCCTATTGTGTTAGTTCTTGGTTCGTATTATATTCGTACCTGAACGATGACGAAACTATTTCGGATGGCGGCCATCTTGAGTGGGGTCAGTTTTACATGGAAGTCACCGTTATCAGAATGGCATTCAATGATAACTCGTTTTTCCTGCAATTAATACGTTTTTTGTAGTCAATATTATATTTTTCATATGCCTATAACATTAAAATATTCATTGGTTACATTATTGTAATAGATAATATTTCAAAACAAAAATAAAATATTTACAAGCATCAAGGATATGTATAAAACAAATTCGAATATTACTCATAATTCACAAAGTATTCTTGAAGGAATCACTGTATATCAAGTAGTATATCGCTTCTATTTTCTCTTGAAACACACACGGGACAGGTTAACTTGAAAATGCTGAGATATTATAGCCGGTGGTTGTAAATATTATCAAGTAATGGTTTATCATCAGATCATTTTGACCCTCGATCGGTGAGAGAGAGAAAGAGAGGGTGAGAGAGAGAGAGAGAGAGGGAGAGAGAGAGAGGGAGAGAGAGAGAGAAAAGCAAAATCATTTTTTTTTTTTGTTCGTGTAATATTTCATATTGCCACGCACCATGCAATGCAATAATATTTTAGAGTGACTTCCTTATTTTTGTACTTGCTTTTGTGTACAAATAATTGAATAAAAATGGCCATTGGAAGATTAAAAAAAAAAAAAAAAAAGAAGAAGAAGAAGAAGAATACCTCATCGGGAAGTTTCCTCGCATGCTTGATGATGATCTTTGCTGCCTCTTCGAACGAAACTGCGCATGCTCTGAGTAGGGCGTCACCGAGAGGGATTTTGTACCGGAGCAATGTGATGATGACAGCTGGAGGGAAAAATAAAGTGATTTTCATACAAAAAAAAAAAAAAAAGATTAAATTGCATTCATTTCATCAATATAACGTAAAGAAAAGCATATGAAATAGAAATAAGAAATACCAACGACATGTGGCCAGCGATTAATTTTGCAGAATTTTACTTATATTGTACAGAACTATAAACATAGCTAAATGCATGCAATCTTTGTAAAGGAGACACACATACACGCATACAAAGAAATAAAGAATAAAAAAAAGAGAATAAACTTCTTTCTCGTAATATGACTTGTGCCCTGTAACATCAAAGACAAGATTGATATCAACCGTTTAACCGTATACTAAATGATAGAATTGAAAGAATGATTGAATCTTTTTTATGATACAATGCACTGGTTATGGTGAGGTGATCATGTTATAAACTAGTCAAGGATAGTCTATTTTGAGAGAAAACACAATTCTCTGGGTGGCAGAGGATACGGCAAAATAATGTAGCAAATCCCCACAAGAAATAGTTTGGGAAAAAAAAATTATCCTTTTAATGATGGAACAAGTTTTTATATATCTAATGTTTCAAAAATAAATTAAATTATTTAACCCCAAAACGGCATTTCTTTCCTTAGGATGTAGAATTCCAGCATGAATTTTCAGATCGGCTTCAAAGTACTCCTTTTCAAAATTGGAGACCCTACGAGTAGTTGGTTTTCCCCCGATAATATGCGTTGATACATTTGCAGCACTAGTTAAATAACGATTGACTGGTCTAGGTGATACATTGAATACGACTTTCTTCTCATCTTCATATTGAATATGGCGTATAATAACACCCCATTTAGATACTGTCTCAAGATTTAGAAGGACGTGTTTTCAAGTGTTGTGGATGAAAGCACACAATATGGAATATATGGAAATCAAAAATAATTCTAAGAAGCCATTCTGAAGATGCTTTTGCTTAAAAGTCACAACTGGCTTTGGTAAGAATAAAACTCATAAATTTTGCCAAATTACAACTTACATAAGATATAAGTCCGTTTATAGTCCTCGTTTTTTGTTTGTTTGTTTGTTTTTTTGTTTAACCCTTACAAAAATGTCCTGTGGTATTCCTATGGTATTTCTGAATGTCCTGTGGTATTCATATGGTATTTCTGAATGTCCTGTGGTATTCCTATGGTATTTCTATGGTACAATCAAATACCATAGAAGTACCATAGGGAAATACCACACAGGAAAAGGGTACCATAAGAATACCATACAGCAGTGCTGTGGTATTTGGCACAAATACCATATGTATGGTATTGCTGTATGGTTTTTGGCAGAAATACCATATGTATGGTATTTCTGTATGGTTTGTTGGCACAAATACCATATGTATGGTATTTCTGTATGGTTTCTTGGCACAAATACCATATGTATGGTATTGCTGTATGGTTTTTCTGGCACAAATACCATATGTATGGTATTTATGTATGGTTTTTTGGCACAAATACCATATGTATGGTTTTGCTGTATGGTTTTTTGCAAGCAAAATACCTAATTAATGGATGCTGTATGGTTTCCACAAATACACATGTATGGTACTGTATGTTTTTTGGCACAAATACCATATGTATGGTATTGCTGTATGGTTTTTTGGCACAAATACCATATGTATGGTATTGCTGTATGTTTTTTTTTAACACATATACCATATGTATGGTATTGCTGTATGTTTTTTTGGAACAAATACCATACGTATGATTTTGCTGTATGTTTTTTTTTTGGCACAAATACCATATGTATGGTATTGCTGTATGTTTTTTTTTTGTCCCACTTAATTTCTCTAAAATTGTCATTAGTTTCTGCATAATATGTGAAATAGATCATTCTATTTCGAATTTTTGGGTATACAAATATTTAGGAAGCCTTATTCGTTCGAGTCATAATAATTCCCATTCCGGTTCCGGTTCTCCCCACCCTGACGCGTCATCACATAAATCGCCGCCCCTGATGGTCGGGGAGACCGGGACAACATTGAAAGGGCGATTGTAACAGAGGCTCCCATCCCTAAGCAGATACATTGTCAAACTTAACCTATGTAAAAAAAAAAAAAAAAAAAAGTATATATAAAAAATAATAATAATAAAAGTGCATTTCGTCGCTCCACGTGACGTTTGAGTGTTATCAAAATTTGAACGGTTCATGGAACTTTCTACATGTGGATATTGTGCCATACATGTGGTATTTGTGCCAAAAACATACAGAATACCATACATATGGTATATTGTAAAAAAAAATAAAAAAATACCATACATATGGATTGTGCCAAAAAACCATACAGCAATACCATACATATGGTATTTGTGCCAAAAAAACATAGAGCAAAATCATACATATGGTATTTGTTTAAAAAAAAACATACAGCAATACCGTAACATATGGTATATGTGTTTTTAAAAAAAATAAAAAAAAAAACATACAGCAATACCATACATAAGGTATTGTGCCAAAAAAAAACATACAGCAATACCATACATATGGTATTTGTGCCAAAAAAAAAACATACAGCAAATCATACGTATGGTATTTGTTCCAAAAAAACATACAGCAATACCATACATATGGTAATATTGTTAAAAAAAAACATACAGCAATACCATACATATGGTATTTGTGCCAAAACATAGAGTAATAAT
>CALNVZ010003433.1:35846554-35893036 GCA_940671915.1 Paracentrotus lividus
ATTATTACTCTATGTTTTGGCACAAATACCATATGTATGTATTGCTGTATGTTTTTTTTAACAATATTACCATATGTATGGTATTGCTATGTTTTTTGAACACAATACCATACGTATGATGCCTGTATGTTATTTTTGGACACAAATACCACATAAGTATCGGTGATCTGCTGTATGTTTTTTTGGCCACAATTAACCATAGTAGTAGCTGTATTTTTTTTGTATCGTTTATTTGTAAAACACACTATACCAATGCTAAGCGTAATTCGTATGTTTTGCTTTACAAATACCATTATGGATTGCTTGTTCGTAAATGTTTCATTTTGGCACAAATACATATGTTTTTATGTTTTGCAAAACCTATGTCTGTACCTGTATGGTTTTTTGCACACTCACAGTAGTATTGTATGTTTTGAAATCATATTATATGTTTATGTATGTCTTTTTGACAATAACATATGTATGGTATTCTGTATGTTTTTTGTTTTGCAACAAAACCACATGGTATGAACACAATACAACTATGTAAGACAAGATTCATGAACCGTCAAATTTGCTACACTCAAGTACGTGGAAGCACGAAAGCACACTTTTATTATTAATTATTTTTATTATACTTTTTTATTTTATTTTTTTTTACAAGTTAAGTTTGAACAATGTCTCTCTAGGTGGAGCCTCTTTCAATCGCCTTGACAATTAGTTTCCCGGTCTCCCCTGACCATCGGGCGGCGATTTCATTGTGATGACGTCGTCAGGGTGGGGAGAACCGACACCGAATGGAATTATTATAGACTCGAAGCGAATAAGGCTTCCTAAATATTTATTACCCAAAATGAACTAAATAGATTATTTCAGAATTACCAGATTATCGTAATGACAATTCTTAGAGAATAATGTGGGAACAATAAACATATTCCACAAAACTGATCCTGAGACATAGTAAATCTTAATCATGTTGGATTTATTTGTATGGCGCGAAAAGCCCGCGAGCACTAAAATTGCTCTATTTATACCTTTATCATTTGATTCAACTAGCTATATCACTACCTTTAAGAGAAAAGTACAATCGAAGACGCGAGTGAAACAATCTCATAATCAGACGTTTCACAATGTATATATTAATATGAATTTGTAATCCTTTCGAATAATGGTAGCACTTTTTATAAACGATACCGGACCTCGAAAGCAAATTAAAGAAATTTAACAGTTTATTTCCATCACATTTAGAGAAGTGGGCAAATACAGCATTATCCAATATAATTAGAAATAAAAGAAATGGAGCCTTGAAATCAAGTGGACACGTCCCCTCGTTGCCGCCAATTGAGAGAATTAATTACATACCTAGATTCGATACTAATAAATGAACCCCAAGAACCACATAATATAGGCTAATATCCAAAATTCACAATAGAAATGACAGCCACACACATTATCGCCAAATTACAATAAGGTACTGTAACAAATAAAGAAAATAAGTATAGGACCAATGAAAGATTATCTAGCTTTATTATTGTCTGCTGTTGTTGCAATGCAAGACGCGGCCAAAAATTTTCTTTTTATGACTGAACTGGTCTACTTTACCACACTTGCCTCTTCGTCGTATTATATGTACAGATATATTTTCTTAAGCTTTTAACAACGAGGGTGACGATAACCCCCAGCAACCAAACATCGATGGGGGGGACCGATCTCCCCGTCCACCGGGACGCCGCTAATACCTACCGTGTGCTAGTATTGTCACAGGATATTTTTTTTTGGATTAGTTTCTTACAGGAATTGACCAAGTGGTGTTGAACCTAGTCACTTGATTAGACGAAATGGGAATTAATAGACGCAAATGGAACTAGCGAAATCTGATTCGAAGACAAACATCCAACAGGGATTGAAACCAAGCGGCATTAGTCAAATGATTATGGCAGGTTTACTGCGAAGTTGGTGTCGTATGGTATGTCCTGTGGTACTATCGTGTGGTACTAGGTAAATAAGCTCATTTGACATACATGTTTAGTATGACAAATCAGTATTTTGTGAAGCTACCTCATTAACTATAATTGCCTCATATTAATATTTTTCTTTTAGGAAATATATTTCCTAAACACAAAGTAACATCAAGAGCGAAGTTTTGACAATTGCATATATTATCAAGAAATAATAGGACAAATAAACTAACTGTGACCCAAAAAGTTTTTGCTAATATGGTATATATTACAGGTATGGTATCATGGTGTCTAGCGGCAGTCCTGTGGTAACGCTGTGGTATCTTAATTAAAGGCGTGTTGGTTTCCCGTCGCAACGGTATGTTATAATCCTGGTAAGTGTGTGCGTATTGATGTGTTGGTACTAGTTCGGATAATGCTATTAAGTATTTTTGCTGTATGGTACACTGTATTGTATTTTTTGTGCACTTGTGCTTAAAATACCAATAGGAAATCCTGTGTATTTGTGCCCAAAAAAACGATAGGAAATCCTTGGTTATTTGTCCAAAAACCATAGGAAATCCTATTGTATTTGGCTGTATTGCGTACTTCTGTATGGTATTTTGTGTGTATTTGTGCAAAACCATAGGAATATCCTATTGGTTTTTGGCTGCGTATCTGGGTACTGCTGTATAGTATTTTGTGTGATGGCCAAAAAAACCATAGGAAATCTGTGTATTTGTGCCAAAAAACCATAGGAAATCCTATGGTATTTTTGGCTGTATGGTACTGCTGTATGGTATTTTGTGTGGTATTTGTGCCAAAAAAACATAAGAAATCCTATGGTATTTTGGCTGTATGATACTGCTGTATGGTATTTTGTGTGGTATTTGTGCCAAAAAACCATAGGAAAATCCTGTGGTATTTTGTATGGTACCGTTGTGTGGTACCACACGATATTTTTGTAAGGGAAATCTTGTACACATTACGTTGTTGTCGAGTCATAGCAGTTCAGTTCAAGTAAAATTGTTCGTTCATTTTTTAAATGTTTTTCCTCAGTCCAATCCCTTCCGATAGTCACATCTAACCTAAATCTAACCCGCCTCGAATAATATTCCAGTCTCGTTCCCACTATTTGTCCAAACTTGCTAACTCTAGTCTTTATTCCTCGTTCGGACTCAGTTCAAATCATTCTCATCACATTTTTATATTGTCCCATTCATGTTTAAGCGAAACGGAATTGTAATCGGGTCCTTTAGGACTACAGCCTGACTGACATTCATATAAAAATAATAAATTCATCAAACAAACAATTATTTGATAAATAAATAAATAAGTTGTTCCTTACGTGAAAATCCTTCATTTATTGCGTGTGCGTAGGTATTCAAGCCATTGGCATCCCTAATATCCAACGCAGTTGTGTTAGCTGATATTACTTTCAATAAATCATCCACCTGTACAAACAAAATATATGTAAAACAATTTATACAATTACACATAAATAGATATCCGCTTTGTTTTATTTTTCCGAAATGTATACCTTACATAAATTTATAAATGTAATATATAAATAATAAATCTAATAGACAATCATTTAAGGACGTTGCACAGTTGAAACGAAGTCCATGTCATTTTCATCAAATTTTGCACAGAGTTACTTTGGTATCTATGTATGCCAAAAATGCAAAAAATAATATAGGTCCATGTGCTTGATTGTAGAGGAACGCGCCGAAAACGTCCAAATAGCGTGAAAATCCACTCTGAATTACACTTGATTCAAAATTATGCTCCCAGACATTCAAAATCCCTGTCATTTTCATTAAAATTTGCAAAATTGTAGAGGAATAGGTACTCAATGGGTAGAAGCATTCAAAAAAGGTGTCCATGTGCTCGTTTTTAAGCTATCGGAGCCCGAATACACTGTTCGTCATAAAGGTGGAATATTTTTTTCTGGCTCAAGCGACATTATGTTGCTCCGTTATTAATTTCTTGTATGTGTTTGTCACCGCTTTCACTTTCTGGGATCCAGGGTATATCTTGGACGCTCCCTCAACCCTTCCCGGGGATTTTTCTTCAAAAAAGTTTGTCACCCCCAGAAGATGGCCATTTTTGTCATTTTTTCTTATTTTGGGGGCCCTTTTTTGTTCACGCGACCCAACAAGGCCCCCTCAGTCCTACCCCAAGGAAACGCGTCTGAGGTGGAGATTTGTTATTGTTCTTTAAATTAAATCTAGATTTATTGTTACAGGCTCGACTCTTTTGTCTAGGGAAGGGGTCAAAATTTATTTTGATTGGGGTTCAACATTCATTTTATTCATTTCTACACCATGTAAATTTCTATCTTCCCTAAATGGTATTGTAAAATCGCAACCAAACATAAATCAAAATAAAATATTATCAATAATGACTATTTACAGCCTTGTCATCAAGGCTAAACAAAATTTAAGGGGAAAATGATGATATTTAAGGTGAAAGGTGCTTTTTCATTTCTTTTGTTTTCAGCATAAACATGATAAAGATGGAATAAAATATTCCGAATTTTCACCAATCTCGTTTTTTACTTCAACCGCTCCCATAGACAAGAGACCTTAGCCTGTCCCCAGAAATATAGATTTAACTTAAAGAACAATATAAAACAGTACACATCAGTCGCGTTTCCTAGGGGTAGGACTGAGGAGGGCTTGATCGGCCGGGAAAACAAAAAGGGGCCCCAAAATGAGAAAAAATGACAAAAATGGGCATCACGGGGGTTGACAAAACTTTTTTTGAAAAAGGTCCACGTGAAGTGTTGGGAAAATGTCCAAGATATAGCCAGGGTCCCAAAAAGTAAAAGCAGGGACGAACATATTCACGAAATTAAAGTCAGAGCAAAATCATGTCGCTATAGCGGCAAAAAAATATTCCACCTTTATGACGGACAGTGTAGTTGCGAATTGGCTTGAAAACCACAAAAACGCACCGAAAAAGTCAAACAAGTTTGAGAATCCAACTTATATTACACTTGATTCAAAATCATGCTCTCGAACATTCAAAAACTATGTCAATTTCATCAAAATTTGCCAAGTTGTAGAGGAATATAAACTAAAAGATAGGGGTCCATGTGCTCGTTTTCAAAATATCGGCGCTGTAATAGTTGCGAGTCGACTTGAAAACCACCGAAACGTGCCAAAAATACTCAAAAATGTGAAAACTCTATCTAATTTTCGACTTATTCAAAATCCTGCTCCCAAACATTTACAATTCATTTCATATCCATCGCAATCTCTAGAATAACACGAACATGCATTACCATAAATGCTTTACATATCTCTGCAAGTAGGTAAATAATGAACAAAAAGAAGGAATAAATAACTTATTTATAAAGTTCATTTCTTTTAACTCTTTGAACGCTGGATCGCGTTGTATATTAAGTCACGTTGCACAGTTATGTTTCTGCGCATCTTGACCGCGCATCCTGGGTGCGCATTATTTACTACGTCACAATGGAAAAATATTCAGCGCTCATGGGCGATCCAGCGCTCAAGGAGTTAAAAGGAATGAACTTTATAGATATATCTATAACATATATGTTATTTATTCCATCTTAATTTCTGTTCATTTTTACCTACTTGCAGAGATAAGTAAATGGTGCATGTTCGTGTTATTCTAAAGATAGTAATGGATATGAAATGAATTGTAAATGTTTTGGAGCAGGATTTTAAATAAGTCGAAATTTAGATTGCGTTTTCACATTTTTGCGTATTTTTGGCTCGTTTCGGTGGTTTTCAAGTCGACTCGCAACTATTACAGCGCCGATAAATTATTTTGAAAACGCGCACATGGACCCCCATTTCATATTGTTCCTACGTATCTTTTAGTTTGTATTCCTCTACAACCTGGCAAATTTTGATGAAATTGACATGGATTTTGAATGTTAGAGAGCATGATTTTGAATGAAGTATAATATAGATTGAATTCTCAGACTTGTTTGACGTTTTCGGTGCGTTTTTATGGTTTTCAAGCCTATGCGCAACTATTCGGGCTCCGACAGCTTAAAAACAAGCACATGGTCCCCCCCTTTTTTTTAATGTTTCTACCCATTGAGTATGTATTCCTCTACAACTTTGCATTTTTTTAAATGAAAAGTAAAGGGATTTTGAATGTTTGGGAGGATAATTTTGAATCAAGTGTAATTTAAAGTGGATTTTCACGCTTTTTTGACGTTTTCAGCGCGTTTTTGTGACTTTTCAAGCCGATTCGCGAGTATTTGGGCGCCGATAGTTCGAAAACGAGCACATGGACCCCCATTTTTTAAAGTTTCTACATGTTTATTTATGATGAATCCCTCTACAACTTTACAAATTTTGATGAGACTGTCATGTCATGGCTTTTAAAAAATGTGCACCTTAAATTATATTTTGTTATTTCTTGTAGATTCCAAGCCTCTAAGATATGGTTTTTACCATTTTACGCACCATTTTCGCCACATGAGGGCGCTGCTGACTTGAAAATAAGTACAAATGTGCCAGTTTAAACAATTTCGCCATCTTTGGTATAAACTTTGTAACAAATTGGGAAGGTTTGATAAAATTTGATACGGTTTTGACAAAGTAATGAGGATTTTAGCTCGTTTGTTCCAATCGCGAGGTCTAACAGAGGCCAATTTCTTAAATTTTGCGTACTTTACATGCCATCCAAATATGGCAACTTCAAAGTCCCGTAGCAAAAAATCAAGCACATAAACCTATATTATTTTTTTTGCATTTTTGGCATACATAGATACCAAGGTAACTCTGTGCAAAATTTGGTGAAAATGACATGGACTTCGTTTTAACTGTGCAACGTCCTTAATGTTTTATTATAGGTTTTCCGGGTCAATTTTAAACTCTTTTCAATCTAGTTAGTTTGTGCTCATTCAGTTTAAACGATACCTCACGGAGCGGAGCTATCGGTCAATTGAATCAACGTTTAGACTTTTTAATCGCGATCACATTTTGGACGAAAGTGCTTGTAAGAAATTTCAAATTGATCGGAGATAGTTTAAACTTGACCGGGAAAGCCTACATCACTGCATTGTTATTACGTCCACTACTTCATGTACGCGGAGTTTCATTTGAAGCTTTGTTTGGCACATCAAGCGCACTTCTTCCATCAGGTAGCATTCACAGCAAATTAACACAAGAATTGCAAACTTATCCATTATAGACCTCCCAGAGGTAATTTCATAACAAACATTAAAAAAAAAAAAAAAAAAATGCTTGTATTGTAATAAGTAGTGATATTGCATTTATTTGGCACCCAATAACGAGCGTAAAACTTATTACAGAATTACCTCGGACAGGGAATCATGCTCACTTAAAATTGTACCCCCCCCCCCAAAAAAAAAAAAAATACTATCGTGCTTTCATAGAAATGATCTATTGACTGCTTTGAGGTGCATGGTCGTTTTTAGGGCTTGAGGGGACTTCCGAATCAACTATGACCCAAGACCGTAGGTCGCCGGTCATATCATGGCAGATTATGAGGAACCCGAGAGTGACGTACCTAGATACATTTGTTATATTGCTGGGTATATTTTTCTGAAAACACATCTATAAAAATATGTTGCTTCCTCACGAAGGGCCATAACTTAAAAGATTTGCTATACACTTACAGCATTGGAAGAGAAACTCTCAGGTGAAGTCACATTATAACACTCAAAACTTAATTGTCATTTTGGTGGGTTCTAACAAAACTTCAAAAGTAGCTTTCTTTTATTTTTCTGCTATTATTGAAATCAACATAAATTTTATTAAGATTTATTTACCTGTACCAGATCACCTTTATCGATTGAACTAAACAGTGCTTTCTTAATCGTTGCTAGCTGTTGTTCTCGACTAATAAAAACATCATCACTTTCAGTCTCAGAAGGCAGCTGCCCACGACCAACTGTTCGCACCGTCGCCATCGTCAAGTTCGTTCTCGATCACGATGTCTTAAAGTGGTGCTGATAGAGGCTGATTAAAAAGTTAAATATGCGATGAATTATGCCTATTTTCTTCTCAAATTTCATATTATACCTAGTTTATTTCGCATATCGAAATGAGGAGAGGGAAGTCTGGAGGGTGTTTCATGAAAGGACTTGTCGGACGTTTTATCCGACAAACTGTTATAAGCTACTGAAATGCTTGCATCTGATTGGCTGAGAGCAAATTTGTCGGATAAAATGTCCGACAGGTCCTTTGATGAAATGCCCCCCAGGTTGAATACCAATCCTGATATTACGTTTGTTTAAAGTTCAACTTACTTATCACTATAGCTTACCTACTTGTATAGCATGTCAAAGAAAAACTTATTTCAGAAAACAAATAACATCTTGGAAAGAAATGTTTACTTGGTTTATGTTATATTTAGGACATGTTTATTAGCCCATTTTGGCTACAATTCAATGCTGGTTACAATATAAGCAATATGAGTAAAAAAAAAAAAAAAAAAAAAAAAAAAAAAAAAAAAAAAAAAAAAAAGTGTGTATAGGTTTCATTCTATTGTAGCACACAATTGTTATTAATATAATACAGAATTATTCACCACTTGCGTTCTGAAGTATTTGGAGTTTAATTTTGATCATTGCCTGAAACAACCAATTACATAAATCAAATATATTTAACATCGTAAATAATCAATTTTATTAACTCATTTTAAAGGTCATAATGTTTGTTCTAAAACATGTAGAATATTTTAACATATTATCATTATGATCTCTACAAAGTCAGTTTTCTCTCTCTTTCTCTCTCTTATTTTTCCTTGACAAACTTGCGCTATAACGAGGGAAACAACGTTCATCCCTTATAATTGAGAACGTACAGTTCAATTGTAATAACGAAAGTAAAGAGGTAAATTAACTGAGACTAACTAAATATACATAATACATACTTAATACCCGCCGAAAAGTTTCCTTCTAAATACAGATTTAATAAACAGACATCGTTGTTAAAAAATATCAAATCAAACTCACCTTTAAAACATATATTCCAAATTAACGTAGTAATCATATGAAAACAAGTCCAAACTCACGGAACTTAAGCTTATATCTCTCAATATGCACAATATATGCAGGAGAAAGTACAACTTGCAAAGGACGTCTTAACGTTCACCAGCTTACAACTTACAAGCTTCAGCACCCCTTTATTTCTTCTTCTGTTAAACAGATGCTTAACTGCTATTATAATGTGGGTTGACTGGATTTGATACCTTAAAGAGCGCCTTAATTATTCGCCGATCTCAACCTCTTTCTTTTCTTTTTCAAAGGAACGTGTTTGAATAGCATGATAGAGGGGGGGGGGTTAAGAGGGTATAGAGAGTGTGATCGTAATGGAAAAGGGGGCATTTATATCGGGAATACGGATTGTGTTCAGAGAGGAATTATGAAGAAAATGAAGAAGAAAAAAAATAATTGAAGAGAAGAAGAGAGAGATGGGATCGGGAGGGAGGATGGGTGTTATGGAAAGGTAGAGAGCTGAGGAGGAAGGGGTAGGCCTATTTTGTGGGTTAGGAATACCATATGTAAATGTGTTGAGGGACACATGTAAGGTCAAATGAAATAAATAAGAAAAGGGGAGAAATAGAGAGAGATAGAGAGAGAGAGAGAGGGAGAGAGAGAGAGAGAGATAAAAGAAAGAGAGAAAGGAAAAAAAGAGAGGGGGTGAAAGTTATAAAGGTTCTTATAAAAATTCACAGACCATTTTTTCCCCTTTGATTCCGAGGCAATAGACTGTTTGAAGGAGAAATCTACAATGGCTCACAACAATAATGTTTTCCTGGCTGAAATGCTCTCTGGAATGGAATGTATATTCCTTTTAGTTTCTCTACGATTCAGTACTTTGACAATTTCTGTGTCGAAATACAAGCGGCAATACAATGTTCTGCCCTCGAAGAAAAGAGAGAAAATATAAGAAATGAGCAAAGGTTTGAAGAAAATGTTATGGATGTTTAAAGTAGTGACTTGCAAGCTGCTCCTTCATTTGATGCGTTCTGAAAATTGTCTTTTTCAGGTTCTCGATACAAAATATATTTATTTCGTACGACGGGCGTTTATAAACATGGATTTCATGATAAATCGAAAACCTCTTTAAAAAAAAGAAGGTAATTTAAAAAATTTACATTACACGAAATGCGGTAGATGACCATGCAAGTGACGCAAAAATTCAAACTTAAATATTTCATAACTTCGTTGTCGTTCAATAACTTTTCTTCAAATCCTCATATTTTACCAATAAATACAAGGACTGTGCCTGTTTGACTCCCGACCCCCCCCCCCCCCCTCCAAAAAAAACACACAAACAAAACAAAACAAAACAAAACAACAACAAAAAAAACAAAAAACAAAAACAAACAAAAAACAAACAAACAAACAAATAAACCAAAAAAAAAATAAATAAAAAAATAAAACAAAACAAAATACAGTGGTGGCCAAAATTTAATTTTTGTAAAGCTCTTTGAGTAGTAAAACTAGAAAAGCTCTAATTAACCAGATATTATTATTGTTATGATTAGTTATTAGAACGCCCAATATGCCCAAAACCACCCAAAGTATATGGGATTCTGAAACCACTGTGCCGTCATGACTTTTTAGTATAGGGTCTCACGCATATCTTTATACCAAAATTTATATAATTTCGACTACTAGTATCGGGTAATGCGCAACTTCAAAAATTATTACTCCGGTGATTTGCACAATGGAAGCGTCGTAGTTGTAATGGTTCTGACTCTCGCCTTTCAATCAGAGGGTCGCAGGCTCGAATCCCACCCGCGGCGTTAATTTCCTTCCGCATGAAATTAATCCACGATATGTTGCATTCGACCAGGTGAGGTGAATGGGTACCGGTAGAAAGCAATTCCGTGAGCACCTTTCGGGGTAGCCTAGCTATAAGCCGGGTAATAATTCGTTAACACTATAAGCGCTTAGAATCTCAAGGTGGATATATATATTTATTAAGCGCTATTATAAACATGATAAATGCAACTATTTATCATTATTACAATCCAATATGTTACATGACTGAGCCATTAAAATTCTTTACATTTATAAAATATGGATCGATTTTCAGAAAGGTTCATTGCTATAACATGCAGCTGCAATCTGGACACCTGATGGCGGATCCGAAAGTTTCGGGGATGGGGGTGGGGTATAACCGTCAATGGGGGGGGGGGGGGGGGAGGCGTAAACTTTCCTATAATATTTCCTATATGTATTATACTGTGTTCAATACGTGACCCTCAAAATGAATATGGGTGTCCGCCTCTCCATATACTCCGACAGAAAGGGGACAATAGTATACGATGATTATCAGAACTTCTATTCTAAGGGTGTTGAAATCGAACAAAGAGATCTCGTCTCGGGCGCCCGCAGGCCCCCACAGAGCAATCTTAATCGGAAAATGGAGTACTTTTGAACAATGTTGAATGGAATACTAGAAGCACAGGGTCAGAGTTCTTTCTTTCTATTACTTCTCTTTCGGGTCGGTGTGAGATAACATGGAGTAAATTGTTTATTTTGCCCGTTGTTCTCCTGTCGTTCTGAATATTTGCGAAACACTTTGCTGTGGCAAAATGAGCAAGCGTGTAGATAGGCTATAAAATAAAGTAGCACATCTGCGCTCTCAGGATCTTTTCACGTTCGTCGTTAGACCTATTTGCTGAATAACTCATAACACAGCACAAGGCTGGCAAGGGATGTCTTTCATGTTTGCATTTCGATGATTCGCGGTTGATTTGAAATGTCTGCTGATCGTTAATTCTCAGTTGTGATCTGATAACATCGTAGAGTGAATTCAGTTATTTTTACTACCAAGTAGATCGTTCAATTTTTGAACTTGCAACACATATTTTTGTAATATGGCATGGCTTGCCTGGTGATCGATGAGTGATACAGGCGATGTTGACGTGGATCTCGTTTTCCATATCAAACTATACAGTACACCCCGCAATTCGATATGACGACGTTGAAATTCAGTCTGGAAAGTGTTGACGCGTCGATGCTGACGTTGTGCGGTGTCGTTCTCCTAGCGTCGCTTGCCTGGTGGAACACTACCCGTCCAAGGGGGTTTCCACCAGGTCCCCGTGGGGTGCCGATTTTGGGCAGCGTGTTCTGTGAGTATTTTTGTTTCATTCATATATTAATATCACCGATGTATTCATTGAGTAGTGTTCTTATTTCAGTTTAAGATATAACCCGTCAAAACAAGTTTTGCAACTCAAATTCGAGCCCAAATATTAAATAATGCCCTCCCCATCAGTCTCGAGTTGCTAAACTTGTTTTGAGCCAGAGGGGTTGCATATCATGCATATTAAACATTAATAACATAGTTTAATGAAACTATGTCAACATTGTGACTTAAATTATTTTAACATTATCATTATTTTTACCTAGTGTCCTAAATTTCATATGCATGTCTGTATTTCATTGCTATGTTATTTTTTATGTATTCGTCTATTTTATTTGTATCTTGCGTTTCTTATGCCTGAAATCTGAATAAGTAGAATTGAATTGAATTGAATTACATATGATGCCGTTTTTACCTCAGCCATGACGGCTAGCCCCGAGGAGGTATTCGAGCGATGGAGTAAGCAGTATGGTGACGTGTTCGGGTTCAAAGCCGGAGAGAGGTGGATCGTCGTCATTAACCACCAGGACGCAATCAGGGAAGCCCTTGTCAAACACGGGGTCGAATTCGCTGGCAGACCAGATTTCTTCTCGTGTAAGTATGTGAGGAGAGTTCGGTAATACATGTATTGTTATCAGGAATGGAGCGGTAATAGGGGGTCTTCGAATTGTATAGAAATGTCGCCCCTACGAGGTTGAGAAGTAAACAAGAAACTTTTCATCAATAACTACAATAATAATTGGGACGTTTTCTCGCGTGAGGTTCACAAATTTCACTCGCTATCCGTTGCAGTCGACTGGTCGGTAGAAACGAACTTTGGTTCAGCCTGTCGACTAGTCACTAGTGGACGTGTCTACCAAGTGTTTGGGCCTCACGCGTGAATAAGCTCCCATTATTATCATAATTATTGTATACCTGTCAACCTCGTAGATTCGGCTCCTCGACACAATTCGAAAACTCCCCATTAACCCTCGCTGTCATTCCTTTTTCATTCATCTCTAAATTGACTGTTGATTGGTTCGAATCTTGGTCTCGTCGGACGGTGACGTAAGGTCAGTCACAAACGTAAATAATCATATCTGTAGGTACACAGTCTTTCAACCCCCCACCAACCATAACAAGTGACACAAGAAGGAGTGTCGATCGGTAAATCTCTTGGCCCAAGAAACTGGCCCCCATGGGCCCTCTTTATTTTTTTCTTTATTTTTTAAATCCAAGTTGCGTTTCCAACATAAACTAGATGGGGGGATGATATGGGCGATAAGGGCTTTGTTGCGGCTAGAGATACTCATGACAATCCAAATTCAATATCAAACTTTATTGATATAGCATGCTGACAATAACATGTTTGGGAACGTTTAAATTGTCACCTTTAAATAACGGTTTATGAAAATTACAATGAAATCTGTATCTGCGAAATTCATATTTCATTCATGTTATGAACGATACTTTAGTACGTCTTGTATAACCTGTCACAATCAATTTCCCCAGAAATAGATTTACTCCATATCCCTGTGATCCCTTAACTCCTATATGACACATTTGTTTCATATTATTCTGGAGAGCGGTTGTCATGGAAATGCCACGATGGCCGTCTCCTAATGTCTCCGTTGTTTCCGCATTGTGAAATTAGATCCTATGATTCTCACTTTCTATTTTACCGCTTTAGATGCGATTATAGGCCTGTTTTGTGTATTTTTTCATTTACCTTCAAATGATATACTAGTCCTATCAACGGTTTTTTTTTAAGGCACTTAATTTAGAGATGTTCTTATCAGGATGGGCATCCTCGTTAAATCGCTATCTTGTCCCTGCATGATACTCGGTGAAAGATTCTCCGGAATGATCATGATTTAATGTCGGAAGTTGTTAACCTTTATCGAAAATGAGGTCGATATAATAGAGGATAGGATTATAGGAGTGAGTACACTAGCAAATTTTGAAAAATGTGAGGAGGCAGATGAAATATCTTCTTTTTTTTTTTTTATAGATAGCAAATTTCTTAATTAAACAAAATTAAAATAAAAATTGATTGGAGCGCACGTCACCTGAGGCTCCTTACTCTGAAGCCACTGTGAATTCGCATTTATCTCAAATACAAGCATCAAGTTTGCACCGTATATTTGGTCATGTTTTTTGTCGCTAAAACAAATATAATGTATACAGAGCACGCTGGATATCTGTTTGTTACAACAACTTAATGGGAACAAATAACACTGATTAGCATTATTATGATTTGATTTTTAACTGATAGAACCATGATTTAACCGTAACCACCCCCCCCCTCTCTCTCTCTCTCTCTCCCTCTCTCTGTCCGTCTGTCTCCCTTTTGCTATATCTTGCTACTCACACTGCTACCTATATAGTTGACGTTTTCACATATGGTTTTAAAGACATCATCTTCAGTACGTATTCGGAATCATGGAGGTTGCATCACAAGCTTGCCCATTCAGCTTTGAGGTGAGTTCATTCATGGCTTTTACAAAATGATGAATGAAAATTATCCAGGGAGACTTGAAGAAGATCCTTCAAAGCATTAGGAGTATATAGTGTTAGAATTTTGATTTTGCAACAACACTAGCGATTTGCTCTCCTATGCTGTGTATGTAGATTCCATGATTTTTTTTTTTCTTCATGTTTCTTGATGAAGGAATCCAGATCTTTTTCATAGATACAATTACATGTATATACACATGGGGTCGATGATAATTACATGGAATGCAGAAAATAAATATTTGATTTATTTTTCTCAAAAAGAAACAATTTTAATGATATTAAACACGGGGAGAGCAGCTCGAAAGTGACGTCACAAAATAAAAACAATAGTCATGAATTCGTAACTTTTTTCTACCAAACTTCACTATTATTTTCTTTTTCTGTTCTTTTCAATACAATCTAGGTATACCATTCCAGATAAATAACATGCGAAATGTTTAGGAGTAAATGGGAGGCAGCATTTTAACATAAAACTCTTCATAGATTATTTCCACCCTAACCATTCAAAAAATAAAGAAAGGAGAAAAAAGGGGGGAGGGGAAGATCGACAATGTTCGGAAAGACCAGATGCATGCTCCCGAGTTTAAACAACACTCTCCTTGAAATTAAAGGATCTTAGAATATGTGTTTAAAAAAATCAAACACCCTTTATCATACGAACATGACGAATATGACACGAAATGATCAGTTAAAAAGATTTTTTTTTCCCGATACAATCATTGCAATTGTTGCATCTTTCAGACAGTTTGCATCGGGTAAGCGACTAGAGAGTCTGTTACACAGCTCGATCACCAAGATGGAGGGATACCTGTCACAGATGAACAACACAGAACCTATCGATCCAAAACTCGTCATTACACTCCTCCTCTACAACGTCATGTCAACGATGTGCTTCGGAAAAGAGTAAGTATGACATCATAAGAGTTGAGATGGGGATAGAGACGCAGTAAGTGAGGGGAGAAGAAGAGGGATGGAAAAAGACAGACAGGAAAGAGGTTCAAGACCCTGTTGTTACCCTAAAATTCGTCGCCATACTACACTGTTCGTCATAAAGGTGGAATATTTTTTTCTGGCTCAAGCGACATTATGTTGCTCCGTTATTAATTTCTTGAATGTGTTTGTCACCGCTTTCACTTTCTGGGATCCTGAGTATATTTTGGACGTTCCCTCAACCCTTCACGGGGATTTTTCTTCAAAAAATGTTGTAGTCCCCAGAAGATGGCCATTTTCGTCATTTTTTCCTTATTTTTGGGGCCCTTTTTTGTTCACGCGACCCACCAAGGCCCCTCAGTCCTACCCCAAGGAAACACGTCTGAGGTGGAGATTTGTTATTGTTCATTAAATCAAATCTAGATTTATGGTTACAGGCTCGACTCTTTTGTCTAGGGGAGGGGTCAAAATTTATTTTGATTGGGGTTCAACATTCATTTTATTCATTTTTACACCATTTCTGCCTTCCCTAAATTCTATTGTAAAATCTCAACCAAACATTAATCAAAATAAAATATTATCAATAATGACTTTTTACAGCTTTGTCATCAAGGCTAAACAAAATTGAAGGGGAAAATGATGATATTTAAGGGTTAAAGATGTTTTTTTTTTTTCATTTCTTTTGTTTTCAGCATAAAGATGGAATAAAATATTCCGAATTTTCACCAATCTCGTTTTTTACTTCAACCCCTCCCCTAGACAAGAGACCTTAGCCTGTCCCCAGAAATATAGATTTAACTTAAAGAACAATATAAAACAGTACACCTCAGTCGCATTTCCTGGGGGTAGGACTGAGGGGGGCTTGATCGGCCGGGAAAACAAAAAGGGGCCCCAAAATGAGAAAAAATGACAAAAATGGGCATCACGGGGGTTGACAAAACTTTCTTGGAAAAAATTCCACGTGAAGGGTTGGGAGAATGTCCAAGATAAAGCCAGGGTCCCAAAAAGTCAAAGCAGGGACAAACATATTCAAGAAATGAAAGTCAAAGCAAAATCATGTCGCTATAGCTGCAAAAAAAATATTCCACCTTTATGACGGACAGTGTACTTTACGACGCGACGGCATGTCCGCTATTGTCATGATTGTATTGAATGCTTCAAAAACGAGTGTTTTTTATGAATGGTAGTGAGAGAGTGAAAAGAGAGAGGGGTGATGGAGAGAGAGAGAGATAGATAGAAATAGGGAGAAAGGGGGAGAGAAAGATGGAGAGGGAGAGAGAGAGAGAGAGATATGGGGGTTGGTGGAGAGAGATTTGTTTGCAAGTTTCCCAACCATCGTCATAGGCCTGCTTTCTAAATCGCCCAAATAAAAATGTTTGTTTTGTAGCTACGATTTCGTCGACGAGAAATCTCAATAGCTTGAAGGAGAATAACGAGAACTAACGAAGGAGTTCCGGACTGGGCGTGGCGCCGACTTCTTTCAATGGGCAAGCATCTCCCGACTCCGGGGAGTGAAGATGGTGCACAGAATGCGAGACGAGCTTCATCGTTCTTATGGGATGAGCTCGAGAGCCACAAGGCTAAAATTTGATCCAGGTATTTGATATTTCAACAATCTTCAAGTTTAAGACGTAGAGATGGTATTGCTAGTAGATTCTACCACGTACGCGTGGTTTATGTAGTCAGTGGCGGATCCAGGATTTCATTTACAGGGGGGGGGGCCAAAATTAGAATTTCATCTTTGGTACATCCAAATTTTTTTCCCGTTAACATCGGGCGAGGCAAAAGGTAAGGGGGGGGGTTGGTGTTTAATTTTTTTGGCCTTCGGGCATCAAGAGGTCATATGTATCAGCTATAGGGGTAAGGTTGGGGGTCCATCGGCCCGCTTATCTATTTTGCTCCCCTTTTTTTTTTCTTCTTTCTTCTCCTTTTTTTTTTTTTTTTTCCTTTTTTTTTTTTTTTTTTGCTAGGGGAGGGGGGGCCGGGGCCCCGTTGGCCCCCCTGGATCCGCGCCTGAGCATCTAGATGGAAAATGAAATCCGTGACTCCGCTGTCTTCAGATGGTATACGACTACGGGTATTATAAACCAGTAGCAATATGTGAGCGTAGTGAAAGCTAGTATTAATTTGAAACCGTTTGTTACGTCAAAACAGAAATGCCCACCATCATGTCCCTTTAAATGGTTACATTATAACTGTAGGTAAATAAAAAGCATAAAATGGCAGGGCTCATTTATAGCAAAATGGTTAGAGCCACCATTATTTTTATCTGAATTATCTTTGTGGCGTTTCAGGTAAATTTTGTGTGGGCTTAGACATGTTGATGACAATAATAAGATGATTCTTAAACTTTAGATTTATAAACCTTTTGCCTGTATACAGGATTACATTCATAAAGAAAGACGGGGCAACGACATCCCCAATTGTCATATCTGTCAGCGATGAGTGGTTCTTGGGAAAGGGAAGGGTGTTAATGGAGAGGAATATCGGGGAATTATACAAAAGTATCTTCCAAATCTTTTCGAAAACGCATCGACATAAGACCGTACTATATTGTATTATATTTCTTATTTCTTTTCGATTTCTTGTTATGTTTATGTATCTGACATCATCAGTAGGCCTATGGACTTCTTTATTATTTTTTTTTCTTCTTCAGATAATGTTCGAGACTTCTTTGACATGCTCTTGTTAGCTCAGAAGGAAGCATCTGACGCTGGTAAACGAGATTCAGAGATGCTAACCGACACACATCTGGTTCTAACAGTCAGCAATATGTTTGCAGGTATGAAAAGTATGAAAACTTTTGCTTCTAAAGTAGATGATGTCATCGACGCACATGACAAAACAACAACAAAAAAAGCTAGAAAATTGTGTTCTCGAGTTCTTTTCGGCATTATAAACTTCCATATATGGCACTCCTTCCAATAACTGTATCGGAAAGTTAAACGCAGTATCATTGCGTGATGATGCATGTATTGCACAATAAATAAATCATGTCCTCAAATCACTTTAGAATCATTATTTGAAACAAACGTATCAAATAAAGATTTATACTTATATTATTTAACCAACCATACTCTATTGGACAGCCGGGATCCAGACAACCACCGAGACACTCTACTGGGCCCTCGCCTTCATGGTCGAGCACCAGAGCATCCAGTTCAAGGTCCAGGCCGAGATCGACGACGCACTCGGTCGTAAGCGTCTTTCCTTTGTCGATGACCGTGGAAGCATGCCGTACACCGAAGCCACGCTGTATGAGGTGATGCGCTACAGCTCGATTCTGCCGATAGCAGTCCCACATGCAACGACTTGCGATGTCAATTTTAGTAAGTTCACGCTACCAAATCCAATCAAAAGGATGCGATCTCCGAATTTGCGACGAAGAGAACGCTATTTTACTATTTTGTTTCACCAGTAGTTTCACACCAAGTGTTAAGGAACTGGAGTCACCGACTGTGTCTATCCTAGATGACACGTACGTACAGGCTTTGAGAGAATAAACCTCACAAGGTCCAATACGGAATTATGGTAACTATCCCGTTTTAAAGTAGAAAGGATATTCTTTGAAAATTGTACTGTATTTGAAATCCAAATTGTAACTTTGATTTATTTTGTTGATCAAGTTTTTATTGCCATACTCGGAATTTCTCTCCCGTTCCTTCTCCTCTTCCTTTTATCCGTTAGTTTACCTCTCCACATACCCCCCCCCCCCCTCTCTCTCTCTCTCTCTTACCTATCAATCAATTTTGATGTCCGTCTTTATTTGCTCAAATCACTTTCCTCTGAGGTCTACTTGTTGAAAACTGTACTTGGATGAATGTCAATGAATACACCAGTCTTTGCTTATTCTCTTCCGTTCTTCTCCCTTTTGTTACATAGCACTATACTTACTTTCTGTATTTTACTATTTCAAATGACGTAGTAAATACATCTTTAATTATTTATCTGCAGGAGGTTATAAAATCCCGAAGGGAACAGTTGTCATGTTTAACACCTACTCTATGCACTTTGACCCTAGTGCCTGGGAGGACCCTGCTTTATTCAAACCGGGTAAGAACCACTTTCTATGTTTCGTTTGAACTGACACTTCTGGAATGTCATGAAAACTACTTTCATGAGTCTATTAAGATATATTAAAAATTCAGATTTATTAGTACGGGAAAATATTGATTGTTTTTGGCTTACTGTTAAAGTATTTCCATAAGGATTATGGATAACAGTTCTATTTTAAATGGTAGGAACAAATATTCAATTTTTTTATCAACTGTCAAAATATGTGGTAGTATGCAATGTATTTCATTTATTTACTAAATGTTATGAAACATGTCGCGTAGTCCTTATACTAGGTAATGCAGGAAGTATGAATCATTTTAATGATAAAGATTTTTCTAGTATCCTTTTGAAATAAGGTGCACTTTAAAACGTTAAACCCATTGCTGTCCTCCAATATTCTCTCTTTCGAAGAGCACTTTCTGGACGACAGTTGTAGCGTTCGTCAGCATCCATCGAGCTTTCTTCCGTTCGGAGCTGGCCGCAGGAGCTGCCTAGGAGAAGTCGCGGCCAAGACAGACCTTATTAACATCTTCACTTGGCTTCTACAGAATTATTCCTTCAAGAAGGTGCCCGGTCAGGAGTCGAACAGTTTGCTTCAAGTTATTGAGAACAGTGCTGTCGGTAGGAACTTAAAGAACTATGAACTGATCATGGAAAAGAGGAATTGATAATGTTAACAGACTCTAGAAATGATTCCGCTGAGTGACCTTTTTTTCAGCAAAGTCAATGTGTCAGTCAATGTCAGAGTCATGTGACAAGTTTGCAGTTATAAAAAGTTAGTATCGCCTCCTAAGACGACTCGACTTTTGAAAACAGTGCGCACAGCGGGAAATTATGAAATATAAATTGCTCATGAAGAAGAGGAACTAAAACTTCTCACTGGCATTGTAAAATATTTAAGTTTAAGTTTTCTTGTTTGTTTGTTTGTTTGTTTGTTGTTGTTTTTTTAGTAGATAAAACAGTTCAGTGGACAGCCTTGTGCATATTCTATGAGCAAGCTGATTGTATCATTGATGAACTTTTTATTTTTTATTTTATTATATGAAATCTTTTATATTTCATTTTTTTCATACATCCTTATTAATAAAAATTATAGCAACGACGATAAAAAAAAAATGCGGCTCGAGTTTGAATCAAGATCAGGATGTAAAATACTTTTGTACATAAATTGTTTTGTTTTGTTTTATTTCTTTATTTTATTTTTTGAAGAGTTGGTTCAACAAAAAAGTGGCCACCCTGACGAAAAAACCTCACAATATCCCAGAGTATGAACACATTGTGAACACACTGTGACATAATGTGATCACAATATGACCAAACTCAGGCCCGTAACTAGGATTTTTACGGGGGGGTTCGAAATCTGAAAAAGTGGACCTTTTTCAAGAATTTTTTTTCGAGCGCGAAGCGCGAGCCGAAAATTTTGAATTAAACTTGGAGTAAACTATGCATTATCATGATTATAGACTCTATTTAGTATCCGCGAGCACGAAGCTCAAAACTGGGGTTAATTGTGCATTATAGACCCTAATTATAGTATCCGCGAGTGCGAAGCGCGAGCTGAAAATTTTAGGAATCTTAATGGCTTTTATGATTTTGTATTGTTCATTTTAGTAATGAATATAAAGGAATGCGAGCGCGAAGCGGGAGCCCAAAATTTTGAGGACAAAATTGGAGTTAATTGTGCAATATAGAGCCTATTTAGTATCCGCGAGCAGAAATCTTTGACCTAAAAATTGTGCCTAAGAGACTCTTTTTAGGATCCATGTTGAAGATACATAATAATCTTGGCTCGTTAAATAAATAATCTTTGCTATGAATATTTTGTGGGCTGGAGGCCCCTAGACCACCCCCAATCTGGCCCAAGCACAATCACACCAATTCTTTTGACAAGGTTTGTCTCCAGCAGAGGGCACTGGGTCCAACCCTTTGTTTTAAATATACTTGCTTGTTAATTTTACAGTGCGAGGTCGCATAGTGACCGAGCAGGAAAATTTGGGGTTTTAAAAGACATATGAAGTATCAGTAAGGAACTTTGTAAGTATTGTAAGTGAAACTTTTAGAGAAAATTGTCCATGGGACTTATAAAGAGTATGAAAGGCTTCTTTTTAGTTAATAAAAAGGCATTTTTAAGCTAAGAAAGGGGCAAGAGTGCTGAAAAAGTGGGAGCATTGTGCCCTGCCCCGGTTCCACCGCCTCTGATAGCCCCAATATCCTCCAAGCGAAGGCGAGTAGAAAACTTTGAGCTCAAATTGTAGTTTATTGTTGCTTAGTGACCCTATTTAGTATCGCGACGAGCGCGAAGCGCGAGCCGAATTTTGGAGTTTTTAAAGAAATATGGTAGTAACAAGGGGCCCTTTTTAATATTAAAAGTGCCCCTTTCTAAACAGAAGTTGTCCACGCGGACTTTTCAAAACTCTGAAAGGCTTCTTTTTAGTATAAAGATGACACATTTTTAGTAGAAAAGGGACACTTTTTGGTCATAATAGGGGCACCTTTAGGTGGATGAAAAAGTGGGTTCACTGTGCCCCCTGCCCCCCCCCGATCCACCGCCTCTGCCACTAGGCCTTATTTCTGTTATATCATTTCCAAAATTGAAGATAACATAATTTTAATATAAAAAATAGAGATACAAATGCAAACGGAAACATTCTTGTTTAAACGGTTTAAGTGTAATTCCTGCGTAATTTATTCTGAAAATCATGATTATCATCCACAAATAAAATGTGCGAGCGCGAAGCGCGAGCGAAAGATTTTACATGTAGGGGGACTGAAAGCAAAGTGTTTTAATCTTCCTTTCTTGTATTTCTATTCAAGTAATCTGCCTGCATTTCCTGCCAACAAACGGGGGGTTTTAATTTTTTTTTTTTTTTCTTTTTTTTTTGGTCAAGCGGACCCTGCTCGCCTGCGGGGGGGTTCGTTCGAACCCCCCGAACCCCCCCTGGTTACGGGCCTGACTGTGGCACAGTGTAGTCACAATGTGCCTTATATTTTCCAATACCGACAGTTCGAAAATGGGCTGAATCCACACAGTCGTCACATTGTGAAGGACTCGGAAATTATGTTCAGTATGGCCCATTTCTACAGTGTTTCCACGGTGTGATTGACTCTGTGTTTTTTCCGGCATGGTACAAATCGCAAAAAAACTTGTGTCGTCAGCAGTTAATGAACCAGCAAAAACAAGACAAACCAAAACAAAAAACGATTGTCCGTTTGATTGTAAGTCAACTATTACGACGATTATGTCAAGTTAAGATACAGGAAATGAAGGTAAAAATAGCCATCTGCATAACAAATGGATATTTGTCTCCAAAGTTAGCCATTTTTAAGAAAAGTGTAAGACCTATTAAACGCAAAACTATACATATAATACATTTGTCATGCACTGAAATAAATTCGTCAAGTATTACATATATTTCATTATGCAAGCAAATTGATTTGTCAAAAAGCATTGCTCGATATCCACTGCATGACGAATCATTTGTGTCACTGAAAACAAATTTGTCATACACAAGATTGTCACAAAAATTCGCTTTTGACTCATTATGCCTTTACAATCTTTTTATTTACATTTGAGTAACAACAACAAAAATAATAGAATAATGATAATAATAATAATAATAATAATAATGATAATGATAATTAAAGCTCTACATGTAGAACTTTATTAGCTTTATACATAACGAGTATTATCAGTGTTTTCTCCATTGTTCATTGCAACCAAAAACCCGTAAGCAGTTCCGTCTGGAATATTGTTCTGGATCATTTATGTTGTTGTCTATCCATCCAAGATGATTTTGATGTGAATTTACTTTCTCTTCCAGTGTTGTGATTTCCTTGGATTTATTGTCATTGCTTGTCTGCAGTCAAAGATATCTCCTCTCAGCTCATGGTGGTATCTCGCTTCGCGGATACTACTTTGAACCTACTTTGAGAAGACTTGAGACCACTTTGAGACGGTTTTGAAACTTGTCGCCGAGACGTTTCCGAGACGTCTCCTCAGTCCTCGCAACGTTTCATGGGTCGTGAAAACTATTTCTTTGAGCAGAGAGCAGTAACTATCCAGTTTCTCCTCAGATAAATAATTTTGCATTAAACTTAATTACAGCTTGGTATAAATATACGGAGCTGTGGCAGAGATTTGTTTGTCCTTGTGAAATTAACTTTTAAAACGTGATTGTCGATTGACCAATCATTTATTTAGGAAACTCATGAATATTCATATAAGGGATATAATGCTTACAATAAAATCCACCAAAGGCGGTTGCCTGCAGGTTCAAACACGAATATTCATTCTGTCATGAGGCTTTACCATTGTCTCAAGTTGCGTGTAAACAAATGTTATTGAAAGGTTAGAAAGAAAAACCCTAAAAATTTGAATCAAATCGCAATAACTAATAGGCCTACACTTTACACCAGTTCACCCACTTGCCATTTAAAGAAATGGTTTTACTTCGTCCAGGATCTAATCTCTTTTCTTAATAATGATCTCGTACGGGCGGAGAAGTCTTCCAGAGGCCGTCTGAGGAATGAGGTTGATCAGGTTCTGATCCTCCTTCCCTGGAACTTTGCTGAAGGTGTAGTTCTGCAGGAACCAGGTAAAGATAAGGAAGAGATCAGCCTTGGCTACGGCTTCACCTAGACAACCTCGACGACCTGCTCCGAATGGAAGGAAGCTAGGAGGATGCTCACGGACCGACCCACTGGCATCAAGGAAATGTTCTGTAATACAATATTATTGAAGTGATTTTATAAAGATTAATCATCGTTGCCCTCAGGCCGCATCACGTAAAAAAAATGTCTAGGTAGATATAGCAATTTTGTTAATAGAAACAGTTTATTACCTGGCAGAAACTTCTCGGGTTGGTCCCATTCTTCCGGGTCGTAATGCATGGAGTAGGTATTCATCATCACTGTCGTTCCTTTAGGGAGGAAATACCCAGCTGCAGTAGTAAAAACATAATTATCAAATTTATTTCAGTCATTTCTATACAGGGGATTTAGTTCTACGGATTTACAAAGATGCTTCGTGACGGTAAGCAATACTATCAAATTGATTGAGAGTTATTTGAGGTAACAAATTATTGATTCCCGCATTTGTTTTAATCCCCATGGATCTTTCAAGGGTTAAATAATCATACTGATATATTGTATAAATACAAGAAGTCGTAGATTTTTTTTCCAATTCCTTTTGCTAAAAAATAAGAAAAACAATATTTTCCAAACGCTTATAAAACATTTGCACTTGTATTCAGAGTTTATAAAGATAGCTAAGCGTCCAAACCTGTGTGTGACTTCTTTAGTATTGTAAATAACTGTGTTAGCGTAAACAACGTAACAAACCGGTCATGATTTTGCACGACTGAAAACAGAAAGAATTTTCGAAACATCTGTCTTGACTCGAACAATTTAGTTTTCAATTTCATTAATAAAAGAAAAATAAGGGGACAATTTATTGCCACCCATCTCCGGCTTATAATAATTTTGCTGAAGGTTATCAATGATGAAACTCTTATATTACCAAATTCTGTGTCTCTGGTTGTGGCGTGCGGGAGAGCTATTGGAACGAGACTGCTGTATCGCATGATCTCGTAGAGTGTAGCCTCCGTATAAGGGAGACTACCGCGGTCGTTGATGATGGGATGACGATCACGACCGAGGACGTCATCGATCTCGGCTTGAACCTTGGTCTGGACGTCGGGATGGGTCACAAGAAGAGCTACTCCCCAGTTCAAGGTTTCAACGGTCGTCTGAGTACCAGCTAGGAAAGAGAGAAATACCCTTTAATTGGAAGGGTGAGTATTTTGGGGGACTTGTGTTCCACATAACCACTAATCCGTTTGGGTGGATTTGTGATCATACTAGGAAGAGAAAAGAGGTTTCACTGGGATGAAATCCTTTCTTTCTTTTTTCAATGGAAATTCAGCCCAAATATAATATTTAACAAAGGGAAAAATAAAAGAAAACGATTCTATTTATTACATCTAAATGTTTGTCGTTCATCTACTCTGCTTTATTCAAAGAAATCACTTGCAATAGTCATTCATGTTCAGATAGATTATTCGATCTGGATTCACTTTCTGCGGCATTGCTAAAATTAAAGCGCGAAAAAAAAAAATATGCATGAAAATCCGAAAGAGTAATATGTACGGCACAAAGGAAAAATGATAGCATGTATGTTTTTCAATTAAAAATATTCACCTCCAAAGATATCTGACACAGTCTGAAAGACATGGGTGTCGGTCAGCTTGTCCACATTCTCTCCCTGTCTCCTTGCGTCTTCCTGGGCTTTCAGAAGCAGACTGTAGAAGTCACTGATGTTTTCTGTAAAGAGGTTTGATAAACCATTGTGTTGGGCTATAAGGTATTATAAAGGCAACTTGAGTTTAATATAGGTTTTCCCGCCCAAATTCATAAATTTATCATCCGTTTTCATTTAATGTCTATTCAAATTCGTGAGTTTGATCCGACAGACCGACTTAAGTTAATTAATTTCGTGTTCGTGATCTCAAATTCATTTTCAGGCACCCAAATTAATAGTTACAACGTTCAAATTCGGATATATGCATTTAATTTCATTATTTGTGCATTCAAATTAGTGCGAATTTGAGTATACGGAATGAAATGTCGACAGGATGGAGACGAAATTGAATAGTTATTGCCGAATGTATATATATGCTTATTATGTGAAGAAGAACGGGCAAATACGAAATCGATCACAACAATCGTTAATTTTGATGACTGAATACGAATTTGACTGGCAACATTTCGATGCATCAGAGTTTTTCCCGAAAAGGAATGCCTCTAATATGCAATTGATTGACAAAACAACGAAATTGACCGGGAAAACCTATACCATTTAAAAAGTCTTATTCGGTTCCATTCCCACCACCTACCTGCGTGCATTGAACCTTTCGCATATTGTTATATTTCATCCATAACTTATTTTATGCAAACATTTTTTAAATATAATATCATTCTGAAAGGTAATACTTTTTTCTTCATTCCTAAGACAATAGGTGACCAAACCTCGTGAATGAAAAAGAAAAACGGTTTTGTTTAGACTTTTTGCAATATACGATGCCAATACAAACACAGAGGAAAAGATCGAAAAGAAAAAATAACAATTCACATTCTGTGGTGCCGTTTTTCCTCCAATAGGATGCGCGCCAAAACATGGATGTCGTGATTTTCCAGCACAATAATGTGAGAAAAATTGAATTTCTTCAATAATTTAAATTGTATGATAAGAAACTGGCTACTAAATATAAATGCTGGCATTTATGAAAGCTGTGTTTACAATACAAGTAGAAGGTCTTTTGCAGCGGCACAACGTTACTTTTTCAGTATTGCTGTTTTTCTTTGCATTAACCTGGCACCCTAGAACCATTCTGTCTTTAATATACAAAGGAGTCGACAACAACGTGGTCATGGATTAAAATATAACAAGAGTAAAATTATAGAAGTGAAATGCACGCATTTTAGGTACGCTGCAATAATCAGGGCCGGGTAGGGCAAATTAAAATTTATGGTTCACGTTGTTCTTGTTTTGTAGTATAGTGACCCCATATCGGAATACACATTTTTTTCTTTTTTTTTTCTTTCAATGTTTTGGTCTTTATTTCTCGAAGTAAGACATTTGCTCTCAATCCATGGCACTCTCCCCTTCCTCACACCTCTTTATTCATCTCATTCATATTCCCTATAGCCCTATATTCTTTTTGTGTATTCCTCTGTGTTTGTAAATGTAGGACCAAACTTGGCTAAAGTAATTCCAAATTGTGACAAAAAATTTAGTGATTACCTAACAAACCGTAATTCAAATTCATTGTTTTTTGCTCCTGTACTTGAAAACGAAATTCTAGATATTGTCCATAACTTCCAGAGTAAACGTAGCTGCGGCCATGACGGCTTTGATAACTTTATCTTAAAAAGGATTATTCCGACTATCGTCGAACCATTCACATACATATGCAATCTATCCATGACCTCGGGTGTCTTTCCTAAAAACATGAAATTAGCAAAAATAATTCCAGTTTTTAAAAAGGGTGACGCTCTATCATTAAACAATTACAGACCAATTTCCTTACTAAACAGTTTTCTCCAAAATATTAGAAAAAAATAGTTTTTACACGCACAACAAAATTTCTGGATGATAACAATATTTTACACGAATCTCAATTTGGGTTTAGAAAAAAACAAAACACAACACACGCTCTTCTGACGTTGATAAATAAAATTACCAAATCGCTTGATAATCGAACCAATACAATCGGGTTATTTATAGACTTTTCAAAAGCCTTTGACACCATTGACCATGACATTTTACTACACAAACTAACATATTATGGGATACGAGGGATCGTTCTTAACTGGTTTCGAAGCTATTTATATGGACGCAAACAATTTGTTTTTATTGATAAATATGCATCTAAACCTCAAAATATCATATGTGGAGTACCGCAGGGGTCAATCCTCGGACCCCTCCTTTTTATTATTTACATCGATGACTTACATAAATCTTCCAATTTACTTACCCCGATTATGTACGCAGACGACACAAATTTATTTTTTACACACAAAAACATAGACACTTTATGTAACTTAGTAAATACAGAACTTGAAGCAGTTACAAAGTGGATCAAAGCCAATAAATTATCATTAAATCTAGAGAAAACCAATTTTATGTTATTTAGCTCAACTTTTTCGGAACTACCCCGACCAATTTACATGGATAATGTACAAATACAAAAAGTATCGAAAACTAAATTTTTAGGTACTATAATAGATGATAAATTAACATGGAAATATCACATTGAAAATATTTGTAAGATAATCTCAAGAAATATAGGTATGATGAATAAGCTAAAATATGCATTTCCCTCAAAGGTTCTTTTATCACTTTACTCTACCTTGGTATAACCATACCTTAATTACGGGATTTTATCCTGGGGAAACAGTGCTTCATACTTATTAGAAAGAATTTTATTGCTACAGAAAACAGCTATGCGAGTTATCAGTAACGTCCATTTCCGTCACCATACTGATACACTGTTTTATTCTAATAATGTTTTAAAAGTTCATGACTTATATAAACTTAACCTTGTAGTTCTCATGTTCCAGAAACAAAATCAGGAATTGCCCCCAGCGCTTGGCAACATGTTTATTCTAAATAATGAAATACATCAGTATCCTACCAGGCAAATTAACCATTACCACTTACCAAGAACGCGTACAGTGCTCACACAAAACACTTTTATATTTACTGCCCCTAAATTTTGGAATTCTCTACCCAGAGACATGCGTGAGATAAGAAGCATATTTTTATTAAAACACAAACTTAAAATGTAATTGCTATCATCATATAACCACTAATATCACTCTGTTTCTCTAATGACAGACGGATATCACCAAGGATCAAATATCACCAAAGAGCAAACTTTACTTTTCATGCACACTATAGAAAAATCATTATCTAAATCATCGACACCCCCCCCTTCCCCACCCTAGTCCCTTCCCGGGTTTTTTTTTTTGGGTCTCTCTAAGTTTGTTGTTTTTTCCTTCTTTTTGTATAATAATTGTAAATTATATTTCTTGCCTCATCCCGGCATGATAGTGACTGGTTGACAGTGCGTGCGCTGTTAGTCAGTTTTTGTCCGTGTTGGGATGGGGCAAGAATTATGAATTATTCAATTAAGATTTATTCAATTATGAATTATTCCATTATGAATATGTTTCAGTTAAAAAAAAATTTAAAAATGCTTACTTTTGTATTCTATTTTATATTAAAGGGAGCAGCGCCTTACAAGCTTTGCTTCTTGCTGGTTCCTGAATTTTCTTTATAATTGTTTTCTCTGTTACTTTTGAACAAAATGTTTTATGTTACATACTGATGTTGTTAATTTGATTATTGTTTTGTTAACTGGTTAACTTTTGAAAACATGAAAGAAAAATCAATAAAGTAATCTTGAATCTTGAATCTAATCTTGAATCTTGAATCTTGTATATCCCTTCCATAATCATTCGTTGTATCACCCCCTGTATTTCCCCCTACCCCACCCCACCCCCCCCCCTCTCTCTCTCTCTGTATCTCGCCTTTTTTCCTCACTCTTTCTCTCTAATTCCTTTTGCGTTGTTGAATTTTGTTTCTCACCTGGGTCATACTTTTTTTTCGTTTCATCCACCTGTGATTGGAAGAAGCTATAGAATTTCTTTAATATCTCCTTCATGAACCTGGGACCGCTGGTGGGAATGTACTTGGCCCATGAAAAGAAATCGGCTGCGAAACCAAGACCAAATCCTTCATTTATTTCGTCGTTTAGCTCCTTGAACCCAACCACACGAGGGTCATCCAGCTCATAACTGAAACCGACAAGGTTAAACAAAAGTTTTTTAGATGATTAATGCTTGTAATTATGATTAGCTAATAAATATTCATGTTCTGTCATGATGGTAAGCTGTATTCGGCTAAAGTAACTCGTAAACTTGCGAGGGAGTTGCTTTTTTCAGATGAAGCTCCACTTGTTCGTCACACGTGTGAAAGGCCTCGTATTTGGGATATTGTTATTGCTATTTTCATGCTGAGATTAACGATTGCATATTGCAAAAACTTATCTGAATGAAAGTTAAGTCCGAAAAAAGGTAAGGTGTCGCCGTATGTGTATAATATTTCATTTCCAATTAGGAAAATTCAACTGGTACACGCATTCACACCATGTAATATTATTTTATTGGTTGTTGATTTGGGTATCACATGGGGTTCGCGAGCCAGCATGTGCATAAACATTGGATTTGTCACCTTTTCCCAACCATACATACCTAATTCCAAAACACATCTGTGCAAGAACGTTGTACATGAGCAAGACGAGAAGGTTCTTGGGGTCTACTGGTTTTCCCTCTGTCTGAGCCAACTTCTTCTGGACCTTTGGATAGACGCTTGTAATAAGATCCTGGAGAGGTTTGCCTGTTGCAAAATGCCTGGTCATGAAAAAAACATCATTCGAGTTGACATGTCATATCACATGAGAATACCTGATATGAAAATGCTTGATTCAAGAGAGAAGTAATTTGGAAGTTCCTTAAGGGGCCGTCACACTGAGGTAGTTCTATAACGTCCTTGCCCGTTCTTTAAAAAATTGCTGAACGGGCTTTGGTCGGGCTGGAACTTATAACTTTGAAAAATAATTTCTTGAATACGATACTAGGCAGTTCATAAATAGACCTCATTACGTCAATTTCGTCTTTATTGCGTCCGCAATACGTTTTTATCCAGTTCAGACCGAGTAAACCGCTCAATCACTCTATACCGTTTGTAGCACGTCCAAACCGTCACTAAAAGTATCCATGCGCAGCATGTTAAAAGTTAGGTACGATGTTCGTAGTACGTCCTTCTCGTTCTAAGTAAGTCCTTCCCGCTTTTAATAAGGAACGTTGTCAATGCGTTTAATTTTAGAACTGGAAGCCAGTCCGATTTTTTTAAACATGTTTAAAAAAATCGGACTGCCTTTCCGTTCTCTCCGTTCGGGCCAGTTCGCCAAGTTCGTAAACAGATTGTAAACGGTCTTAACTAGATTGTAAAAGGTCTGTACTACGTTCAGTCCGTGTGTAAACATATTTGACCAAATTATTTCTGGATTAAGATAAAACTACGTTCGTATACAGTCCTCAATACGTCCATCAGGTCTTTGCCTCGTCTACTGTCCGTTTGTATCTAGTTAAGATCGGGTGAAAAAGACCGTTTCCACGAAGCAGAAACAATCTAAACCCGTCCCCAGTCAGTTGCAACCCGTTCTTATATAGTTCCAACTCGTTTCCAATTGGTTTCGTCTCGACATAAATAGTTCTGGGTCGTTTTTAATCCGTCAAAATCCGTTCTTACTCGTTCTTACCTAGACCAAACGGCCTCCAGAAAGTTCTTTTTGTTCTTACTGCGTCATTCTCCGTGGCTACAATGTGCTGAACGTAAATGGGCGCCCGTTCTGCTATAAAAACCTAGTCCGTTTTTGCCAGACCTCATGTGTCTTCGTAACTTCAAGTTGAGAGTGAATATGCCATGCTCGTTTGTAAGACGTCCTAGCCCATTTTAGAACGATTGAAATATGGCAATATCGTTTGCAGTAGGTCCATCTCGTTTCAGGTACGTTGCTGCCCCGTTAAATTTTAGGACGAGATGGGCGCCCGATTTTTTTAAACACTTTTTTGAAAATCCGACCGAGCTAGTCCATGAAGTTCGTAAACAGATCGTAAGAAGTATTTACTACGTCCTCTCAGTTTACACACAGACTATGCCCGTTCTGCAAAATTTGCAAGGATGTAGTAGGAACGAGCTCAGTGTGACGGGGGTATAAGTGAATGTATAGAAATAGTGACATCAATTTCAACACCCCCGCCTTCCTTCGTGCCTGTTCTGTATTATATTCGAGTTACCTCACCTGAGGGCGGAGTGGGCCAACTTGCGATGAAGTTTCCATGTTTCAGTGAATGGACTGAATGCGATATCCTTAAAACCGTCGGTGAAAATCCCGACTAATTTGAGAAGAAGAAGACAAAAATGTTACATTTATATAAACACCATTATCTTTGATAAAAAGTTGAAAACAAGTTGAAAACAACTATGATGTTCTCGGAATTAAAGACGTGTAGAATTTATTAATGCATGCAGCTTATAGGGGCCACAGAACTTTTTTTTAAAGTGGATGGGCTGATCGAGCCAAAATTTCGGGAGGGGTTGAAGCGGCCTACCCCATCTCTTGGTCCCCGTCATGGATATGAGGGACGAGGAAAGATGCACAATTTGAGTATTCCAGGAGTGACGTTCAATGCTATACAAGGGTAATGATGTCGTTTTCATATTGGCAAAAGACAGAACTACATTGGTTAGGCTCAATCTAACCACTGATCATTTGGGCCATTCGTTCTGATTTTCCGGGGACCAAGTGCTTACCTGAATCAAACACGTGGAGAAACAACGTAGCTAACTCTTTTGATGGGACTGTGATGCCGCAGGGATAAAATACGCGACATGAGTTTCATTGGAATTTTCTCGCAGATTGTAGACAAAAGATTTCTGCCTAACTACAGACTTACTGGCCAGTTACGAAACGAAATGTGCTTTTGTTATGATAATTACTTTTCGCTGCCGCTGGTCGGATAGTATGAGCAGACATATCGCTCACTTTCACAGGGGAAAGCAAATCTAAAATAAATGTTGCAATATTTGTTGAAAAATGACTTGAAGTTACTCGTCTGGCCGCATGTGGCCGGATATGTGACATATAACATCGCAAATGAATACATTCCAACAAACTAATCTTAAATTTTTGTACTGTGGATGTTTGTGGAAATGTGTAAAATGTTTATTTAAAAAATTGTCAAATACTGAGTTATTTCATTATTTACAACTATCATCAAACAATATTTTGCCCAATTTTAGGACATAATAGGGCTTTGATATTATTCCGTCATGTGTTTAATATCCATGTTCTGTGATCAAATAAAATATAAAATATTTCCAATTATTTTTCTTCAACACAAATTACCTTTCAGTTATCCTATGAAACTGGCGGCCTCACTGGCGGCCTTACAGGTCGCCATCATAGGCTACAGTGCACCTGTGTATTTTTTTTTTTAGTTTTTTTTTTACTTCTTTACAAAATTGGAAGCGTCATGAATTAATTTGCATTTCGTTGTCACTCCATAGTTTAAAATACTTGCCTGAATAGAAATCTGGTCGTCCAGCAAAGTCCACTCCCTGTTTGATGACGGCTTCTTTGATCAATGTTTGACGATTCAGGACTACCATCCATCTCTCACCAATCTTGAAGCCGAAGATGTCACCGTATTTCTTGGCCCATCTCTCGTAGATCACCTCAGGAGAATCGGTCATGCCTGAAGTCAAGAAATTCCAAAAAGAAATCAAACCATCGTTATTAACGGTAAAGGCACATCTTTTAAAACCATTTTGACTAATGTCTCACCTCCAAATTAAGTTAAGACACAATCGATCTTACCATTGACCTCAATCGTAAGTGTTTGGTAAACCGTGTACTAATGGTTACAATTCGTAAGATTGATTATATATCTTTTGCGTTACAGGATAGTTGTTTATAAATTTCATTCCGTCTATATACAATCAGGAGGGCGTTTCATCAAAGGACTTGTTGGACCTTTTATCCGACAAACTGTTATAAGCTACTGAAATGCTTGCATCTGATTGGCTGAGAGCAAATTTGTCGGATAAAATGTCCGACAAGTCCTTTGATGAAATGCCCCCCTGATCATCGTATTAACTTGAATTCTAATTCCACTTTGTCTTTTTACCATTTGAAAAAAAGTGTTGTTGAACAAAGTGCTGTTGAACCAAGTGCACGTTTACCGTTATAACACATCCATAATACTACTACTGAATATACTGTACATCATATGTAATTTTAATTAATTAAAATTACACTTGCATTAGTAGGCCGTTTTTTAATGCATGTGTTTTTATACAATTCAGCCTTTAGTCTGCAGTTGCAATATTATTGTCGGGGATAACTAAATCATATAAAATTCCATGTGCGAATGACATGAATCCTCATATTATATCAGTCTAGACTACGATATTATTTATAAATATATATATATATACATTACCAAGTTCATAAATTTGCCATAGCCCCCCCCCCCCAGCTACGTATAGTTTTATAAGTTTAAGTATACATTATCCTTTGCTTTATTTAATTCCCTCCCATATTTAGTCTATTTATCTCACTTCTGCTTACATGATGTATGCAAAATGTTATTAAAATGAACTTTAAACCAATAGCGTGACAGACAGACTAGATAAAACATACATTATATTTGCCTTTGTAATCTAAATGTTGACAAAAACTTTACAAACTACACACTTAAAGGCACTTTACATCAAGGACACACCACTATTCCGACTAGGGGAAAAAACACAAACTTGTCATGTAGTCACCTTAGTGTAATAAGGTTGTGGACGGTTCCAGATAAGATGTGACTGGGTTATTCGCAAACAAATGTCTGTATACTTGCTTTGTCATTGAAATCTCTCTGAACTTTGAGTTGTCACATGTGACAAAACCGAACAAGATGACGAAATACAATGCAATATCATATGAAAACCATTTTGACAAAAGATCTTTGTACCACTGGCAATTCGAAATATTGCTCTAGGTCTGTTCAAACCATGACGGGTCAAAGGTCGTTGTTGTATATTAACAGAAATCTAGAATGATCCACAATCAAAGCAAAACTGCACGTTTAATTAATATTTCAAGCAAAGTTTTACACAGTTCAATAATTGTACAAGACAATACAAATTTATGTCTTTCTTTAATTCGCGCTATTCATACTTTGTATTATTATTTTTATTTTTTCATTTTTTTTTTTTTACTTTTTCATTTTTTATCATCTAAAACCTATTTACTCGTAGATTCTTTATACGTGTCTTATATTAATAGTAAGACATGACTTTTTTTAAAAATTTTACATATATATAATATAATATATATATATATATATATATATATATATATATATATATACATTTGTATTATAAAATGGTAATCTAGGTCATGTGAATAACAATTTGCTGTAGCTGTTGTAAATGTAGAATAATTGCGAAAATACAGTAAAGTACTACTTTTTCTACTACTACTACTACTCTACTACTACTACTATTACTACTACTACTAGTACTACTGCTAATACTACTACTACTACTACTACTACTACTACTACTACTACTACTACTATATCATCACCGCTACAACTTATTCTACTACTTCAAATACTCATACTTCTACTACTTTTACTACTTCTTCTACTACTATAATGCTACCACTACTGCTACTACTACAACTACTACAAAATATACTACCACCACTATTATCATTATCAGTATTATCATTATTAATATTACTACTAATGTATACTAATTATTATATTAATACTCATACTGTCGTGTAGCCTACTTACCAAAGATGCTTCCAACAATGGGTAAACCTCTTGGACCTGGTGGGAACCTGTTTGGTCTTACGATGCTCCATAGGGCCAGAGAGATAGTGACCACTCCAAGGGTTGCTGTAATGGTCAAAGCATTGACTTGACCAAAAGAAGACTCTCCAACTCCGAGAAGATCAATCATTGTAAAAGCTATAAATGAGAGGTATTAAATTGAACGAACATGATGAATGCTTAAAGGGCCTTTCCCACAGGCGGCGATCGTTGTGGCGACATCCTCAGTATGTAATAATTGTCAGGAGTTCGGCTTTGAAAAGGCGATTATAAACCTACATACGACTCTATCTACGCTAGGCTACAACAACAAATTGCTACCACACTCACAATAGCAAGATCGCCAGTTGTCGCAAGAACGATCGCCTCCAGTGGGACAGGCCCTTAAATGTGAATCACATGAATACAGATTTCGAGATGTACAATCATGACAGGCCTATAAGACAAAAATTGTTGTTGTTGGCATTTTCATTTTGCACCATTTTATTTGTTACCGGCTGTTCATTACATATTTGTGTCAACAATTTGTTGAAGTCTCCCTGGTTATAGACATCTCGGGACCGCATGCCTTCTCAGTGGCCAACATTATAGAGTGAGCCAGAAAAAAAAAGTCCAATCACTTTGAAGTTGTCTTGTGAAAAGTATGAACATTTAATGATTGGTTTCATGACATGTCTTGGTAGAGTCACCTTCCTGGCATATGTTGGTAGGCCTACTGTTTTTATCTGGATCTTTACACGCATGACTGAATAACAATCTTCATAAGACTGCAAAAACTCACTTGCGCCAAGATGCTTGGTGAAGAATAAACAAAAAATGTATAACATTTGTGAAAGCACAAAGACACACACCCTTACATACCCTCTTTCACACACACAACCAACACACTCAAACACACACACACACACACTTACAGAACACACCATCTATCTCATCTAAACAAGCACGCACATATATATACACACACATACCCACACACCCTCGCTCACATTCATAAACAGTTGTTAAATGCGGTCTTACGTCTTAAACATTCAGTGATAGTTAGTCAGCAAAGGAGCAGATGTTATTATGAATTTTAACTGCGTTTGTGTTTGTGTGTGTGTGTGTGTGTGTGTGTGTGTGTATGTGCGAAGGAGGATGGGTGTAAGCGGGTTTCCTATGTGGTGAGGGTAGGTTTGTTTATGAATGTGCACACATTCTTTCAACAGTTTTGTTTTATTCTTTATCCATCCACGTGGCACAATTGAGATTTGGCAGTCTTCGGAAGATTGTCTGTCATTCAGTCATGCGTGCAAAATCCAAATAAAAAGGGTACCAAAACATGCTGGGAGGATGAATCTTCAAGACATGTCAAGAAGCGTATGATTGTATGTTCATAATTCAAACAAGAAACCTTATTGTTTACTCACTCTGTATAGATTATAATGTATATGTTAGACCTAAACATTAAGTATATTACTTCTTCCCATGTATGCCTCCACTGAAACTTGGCATAGCTTGGCTCTTTCGTTATCCGATGATATACAATGTACATACAAAGGCCTACAAAGATAAATTTAAGCAAATACAAACAATTAAACATCATGAACAATAATGTTAAAAATAGCTAAATATATTAGTTATTAAGTTAAATAATGATCATACACAATATCTGAATAGTTTAGCATTAAAAAAAAAATGGAAACAGTGAGACTTACCGTCGTATGTTACTAGCTACTAAATAGCTCGCTCAATTTGGTGCTATTATTGATAATATTGACAACACATAAAGTCATGCATCACAACAACATTTGCATGGAATACCACTAAAAGCTGCTCCACTAAAGAATATAAATAGGTTGAAAGTTCTCTACCTTTTTATTTGTCTTAAAAACAGCCTGATTCGTGTGTCCACGTATGCTCTATGAACTTTTTTTATTTGCATTTAGGTTAGACAGAACCGTTGGTCAACGTAAAAAGCTCCACGTTGAGAGATATGATATTATGAATAGTTTGTTTACCTGCACACTCACAATTCCCATGATTCCGGTTACTATTTAACTATGAATACATATTCTAACAGTTCGGTACAATTCATAATTTGTAAGTAGCAAGGTCAAAGGCGAATGCACTGACCTGGCTGTGATTGGGTATCGTGCATGGTAGGTGCTGGGTATTAATGGTTTCAGTCACTAATCATGCATTATTCTGCAAGTTGGAAACAAATGGCTACGAAAAGTAAATCCTCGCGTTTCTACATGGTTGTAAAAAAAAAATGACCTAGCAGGCTCGGAACCAGGATTTTAATCGGAGGAATGGGGGGGGGGGGGGTATTGTCATCCAAAATTTCTGTAAACCCCACAAATGTTTGGTCAAAATTGCTCTCAGGGATATGATTTTTGATTAATTTGTTTTTGTTTTGTTTGTTGTTGTTTTTGGGTTTTTTTTTTTGGTTCTCATATAGGGTACATGCAGGTAATATGGACCCCCTAAGCTCATTTGCCTAATTTGCATAAAATGACAAAATGACACACAGTCTAATCTTTGTCTATATGAGAATCAATAACTACTGCTCTAACTTTTATTGTGAAAAACAATTATCACCAACCCCCCTGTCTGCAATATTCAAATGTTGACGTCATTACCAAAGTGCCCATATTACTGCTGGCATGTGCAGGTAATATGGGCACATGTATTTAATGTATGTTTTAAAACTAACAATGAATCTACCATGTCTGGAATTTGCTTAAAATGTTGAAAATCATTAACTGTTAAATTTGAAATTATAAGACTTCATAAATATCCTTAGACTATAATTTCATTGTTATGTATTTTGTATATTAATTTTTTTTTAATATTATTTAAATATTATTTTCATTATACAAGTCAATATAGGCCCACAATAAGTTCTTTTATTAATTATTACTGTGAATATACCCAAAAAAATCGTAGCAAAAGGATTGATGCCTAATCCCAATACTAAGTACCAGAATCATTTCCGCCATTTTGGATGTCCCATATTACCTGACAATGTTGCTGTGTCAGGCATGTATTCAATTCCACATTCCACCCTTCACTAAAACAAATTGACCTGTACTCGCTAGTATGATCAAATGAAACTATAAGCTTACTAATATACAAAACAATTGAGGTTACCCCCTCAAACACTCTTTTACCATCACATTCTGTGAAATATCAAATTTTAGAGGGTAAAAAAATGCCGTAAGTTTACCTACGCTCGTTGGTTTTCAGCATTTTCTCAGAGAAATTTCGGCATCAGAATGCTCTCACGACGATATATTTTCGTATACAGTTCATATGAACAACATTATGGTGCTCACACGGTCACCGGTCACCGGTCGACGGTCACGACATGATTTGCTTCAGGTGGCCCATATTACCTGCTGCCCATATTACCTGCATGTACCGCTACAGTTTAAATAACACCCATAACGGGGTTAGGGTAGGTTTTTCCCTTTTGTCACTCGAACAGCCACCCACAATTTTCCCTCTCTTTTTTGTTCTGTGTTCGGGGGTGCATGGAGCCTTCCAAGCAGTGTGGCCCCCCCCCCGCACCCGGATCCACACCTGTACTATTAGACCTATGCTATCTATTTTTTTTCACAGTCAAAAAAAAGTCCGTGACTGTATTAGAATATTTCCGAACGAATATCATTGCTATTTGCCTTATTGGAAACGATATGGTGTGACACAGGGCTCTCGATTCAGTCATTCAGTTAGGCTTAATGTAAAGTATAGAAATAAAATAAAATGAAAACAGTGGACATGTGGCATTCTCATTTGTATGTGTGTGTGTGTGTGTGTGTGTGTGTGTGTGTGCGTGCGTGTGTGTGCGTGTGTTGCTCTCAACTTTGGTCTGAGTATCTCAATGGTGGTGAGACGCTTGATAAAGCAGCAATTTTCATATTTGTCTTGCGCAGTGCAGGTTCGCAGTGAGTTGCACGTTCAAAAATGAATTTAAAATAGCCTGTGATTTATTTTAAGCAATCACGATCAAACTTTGCATCAAAGTGACAGAGAAGAAGCAAATAAAAACACTATAAAGAAATCTAACTTTTAATTAGTGGGAAAGGTGAACAGGATGAACAAATAACTGTTTGCTTTCAAAATTATTTCAAGGTATTTAGGAAGAATTTTATAGTAGAAAGTGCTACTGAAAAGGTTGCTCTACAAATGCCCTAAATAGTGATATTATGACAAAAACCTTGAAATGTTCAGAACCCGAACATTTGTGTACACATGTACATGTAGTACCATATGTCCCCCCCCCCCAAAAAAAAAATAAATAAATAAAAATAATAAAATAAATTAATAATAAAATAATGTCCATTCCGATTGGACGATAATGATTCTAAAATAAAGTATTATTCCCGATTTGATATTCGAATATTGAAAAGCCCAATTGATTTTGTAACTTCACAGAGAGTCGATTATGTATCAGCAATGCATTTTAACCCATTGCAAGTTTGCAAATATCTATATGTAAAAGCGAACAGAACCAATGAATCTGTTATTTGTGATTAGTTTTCATCTAAAACAGCTGAGATTTATTTCACTAAGACCGTATCTCACTGGTAATAAGTTAGTTCGCGACTAGTCCACCAGCTAGAGTGTCCTGAGTCATGGAGACGTCCCCCGAGTTTCCAGAAAAGTAAGCAAAAATCAACGAAAGTCTCAAAGTGTAATAAACATGTTTTTTTTTTTTTTTTTTCTTTCTTTTATTAATTTATTTATATATTGGCCATGCTTTTTAGTCAGTGAACATTAGTCACAAGCGAAGTCTCTGCGGCATTGTTACAACTTGCTCGCACTGAACAAAAAAAATCAACAGATGTTTGATTTTTTTTTTAAAAGACTATTTTTCAATGCGACTGAACTGGAGAGTTGCCCAGAATTGCTAGTAAGTGGCAAAATTCTTTTTTTTAAAAAAGATAACTATATATGACCTTTTATGTAATCTTTTATTTGATTTTTTGCGCAACTCCCTAGGATTATTCAAAGGGACTGTATCGCCAGCGATTGTCTAACTCAGCAGTACGACGGTCAGAGTCAGCGATAAGAAGTATCTATATTGCCGTAGTACTAAACTGAGTGCGATGCGGCAACGAAATGTGCTGCTAGTGACTGAAAAGGACTTTTAAAGACTTCTTTAATGTCCCCATATTTCTCCGGAGACTTAGGAGACGTCTCTGTGACTCCAGAGACGTGAATCGCGAACTAGTCCTAGGACTTATGGCTGTGAGATATGATTTTAATAAATTAAAAACAAAAGCACGAATATTACATTTGTTAAACCTAAAATAATAATGGCATTTTTGTATTGTATTCCTTATTGTATCAAACTCTGAATGGGCAAAAAAACTACTGTTACACAAGAGCATGTGTCATTCAAAAACTAATTGAAGCGAAACATTTGAAATTTTTACAGGAATTCGCAGGACTATAGTGGGCTTTATAAATACATGTAAAGAATTGAGTATAAAAATTAATGTTGGTATTTCTGTGAGGGACACGCTGTGCATGCACTTATGAGTGCAGTGCAGTTACTGCTGAAGAGATTTGTAAAGTTCTTATCATTTTCTTGTTTCCAAACATGCCAAACCTACAGCAATTAAAAAAAAAAAAAAAAAAAAAAAAAAAAATTGAATGCTTGTTATCAACCTTTCCTATCAATTTGAGACTGTTTCTTCCACAATTCAATCTCGTGACCACATATCTTATTTATGGTTAACATGGTAAGTACCAATGAACACACACATAACATCGTCACCCCACATTCTCATACCCACTCTAACCCACACAAACCCATCCGAAATTTGTCAGTTTTGGCGATTCAATCAATAAATTCAAGCATTTAAGTTTTATAACATCAATCATGAAACTGCATCCATTGTATTTATCTGTTTTATTGTTGTATTGTAGTGCAGTATGAAATCTAAATCATGCATAATGGCTTTGTGTAACGTGAACAAATGGCACCATAGTATATGCAACTACTTTTTACACTACTTTTAATACAAATTCATATTCTCAGATTTGTATCATCCTAATACCGAAGGACGTGAACGCCTTTCATGAATATAATTTGTCAATATTCGTTCTGTCTAAAGATTTTCCGCACCCTCTGGATGTGGATTTATTTAGAAATAATAAAAAACAACAACAATGAACCCTAACCTAGAATGAAATACAATGTCAAATGTTAACTCGCGATAAAAATCACTCACTTTCCTGCGAAAGTCTCATGTTCTGACACACTTCATTCAGCAATAGTAGGTTAAGTCTATAAAGGTGGAAAGAAGTTATTCGTGTCGCTAACTATTTATTTCTCTAAACGACGTTTTTAGCAATGTAAATATGATTATACGTATTTTATATATTTTGACGTAAGCTACTCTACAAGATCCATTTTCTAAAAGAGGCTAAAAATCCCAAAATTAGTTTTGAAACCCCTTATTTAACAATACATATCTAATATCATAAAACATCTGTGTACCACCACCTCCCCCACCCCGGCTCCCAACCCAATCAATTGATCCGCGGTTGTGTTTTCCATTCGAAGTCAAATCATGGTCAATGAAGAGGAAGACACTCAACGTTAGAAAGAAAATTATCCGACTTAACCGTTACTCGGTTAAACCAGTTCATAAACGGTTTTGTGTACGTTTCGTGCGCTAACCGTTTCAAAAATGGTGCAGTTAATAGCCTTATGATGATGATGCTACGTAACGTGTCTCTCTAGTGTCCTTCTTGTCCGGCTGTATGGTTTAATTGAGGCGTCATCTATTCCCTTTTCTTAATTATGATCCCGTACGGGAGGAGAATTCTTCCAGCAGCCGTGTTTGGAATCATTTCAGGATGCTTCAGACTCCTTTCAGGAACTTGCTGAAGCTGTAGTTCTGCGAGGAACCAGGTGAAGATTAGGAAGAGATCAGCCTTGGCACGGCTTCACCTAGACCAGCCTCGACGACCTGCTCCGAACGGGAGGAATGCTGGAAGGATGCTCACGGACTGACCCACTAGCGTCAAAGAAAGTGTTCTGTATTGAAAAGGTTTTATACAAATTAACAGTGTAGCCGCTCAAGCTCAAATGCTGTTAAAAAAAATTGACTTCACTAATGGTATGATGCATAAGCTATATGGGGATGTTTTAAATCGATTTTACCTGGAAGGAACTTGTCGGCGTATGGTCCCTTCATCAGATCACTAATGCATGGAGTGAGTATCATCAATCAACTGTGGTTCCTTTAGGAAGGATATAGCCAGCTTGCGATACAAAATTATATATTAACTGTAAGTAAACATTTTTAGATATTAAGTTTTAAAAAAATATATTCCAATCTAGAGGGTGACGCACTTAAACACCTAATACGCTTTGTCAGTTTTGCGCTCCATAATTTTGGTACCTTTCCAAAAGGTAGGCGGCGGTCCGCTGCGTGAACGCCGCAGTGCGGCGCTTTAGACAGGATCCCCTCCCATTGAGTCAATGGAAGAATAATAGGGGAAACAGTTTATTCTGCTAAAAGCCCGCAGTGCGGCGTTCACGCAGCGGGCCGCGCTGTAATCTTTTGGGAAGGTACCTTTAGTAAATCTGGTTCACATTATTTTTGTAAACAGATGTCAAAGAATGCCATTTAATTCCTCAAATTGCATCCTTCAAGAATCCTATTGTAACTCAAAAGGGCTAGGATCTACGGCCTACTGTATGTTTATTATGTGCTTTGTGCCTTTTTTCACGAAAACAACCAGTGTTACACTTATGATCTCAACGTTACATAGCTGAGCATCCGAACCAGAATTTGCAAGTTAGTAAGAAAATCCGACATTTACGCAAAATTATATAAAATAGGAAAATAAGGTAGGGAACAAACCGGCAAATGGAAGTGCAGTGAAAACTGTTAATAATCATCAGAGATATTTTACGAGACACGGATAGTTTAGTTATCAATCCAACGAATCAAAAAGATGATTAACACCCATCTCCCGGTTTAATCATTTTAGAGGAAAGCAATCATTGATAAGACTCATCATAAATACCACAGGAATCGCTAGAATGTCATAGGCGCTGCAAAAGGTTAAGACCATCTTAAAATTACGAATTCTGTGTCCCTCGTAGTGGGAGTGGTGGAACGCTAGAGGGATGAGTACTGCTGTATCGCATGATTCGTAGAGTGTAGCCTCCGTATAAGGAAGACTCCCGCGGTTCGTTGACGGTGGAGAAACGATCACGACCGATGAACGTCATCGATCTCAGCTTGAACCGTTGTCTGAACGTCGGGATGGGTCCACAAGGAGAGCAAGTCCCCCAGTTCAAGGTCTCAACGGTCGTGTTAATACCAGCTAGAAAAGCAATGGGAAAACATTGTTATATGCCCCGACCGAAATATAGAGCAGTTTATGATACGCTTTTGGGCGGATTTCTAATATCCGAACTCGAGAGTGGAAAAGTTTCAACTGTGACCTTCAACTTTGAACCCCCCCCCCAACAAAACAAAAACAAAAAAAATCCACCCAAAAAATGTAGTAACATCCGACAGAGTGAATTTTTATTCATTGCATTGGATGTGTGTCATTAATCTGTCTTGCATCAGTTTGCGGATATCACTTTTCATTCAATTATGTATTTAAAAAAAATAACAAGTAATAAATTAAAAAAATTAATAAAAGAATTAATGTTTATAATATTGGAGTTTGGCTGTCATAGTCAAACACCGATATATGCTTAAATTAAACTCAAACAGCTGTTCAGAAAAATTTGGAAGAACTGTAAGCGTTTTACTATGTGGCACACACAATTTCTTTTAGGTAACAAGATTCACCTCCAAAGATATCTGACACAGTCTGGAAGACATGAGTGTCTGTCAGTTTGTCAACATTCTCCCCCTGTTTCCTGGCGTCTTCCTGGGCTTTTAGAAGCAGACTGTAGAAATCCTTGATGTTTTCTGTAAGGTATGATAATTTTAGATATTGACAAAGAATCATATTAAGTCAACATGATTTGTATCAGGTTCAGAATCCGAAAGTACTACCAACTCCATTCAAACATAAGTTTTAAATCGAAATTAAAAAGCTTATTGACGTCTTATGATTGTTTGGCAACCAATGTAACAAGAATATAAAGAGTATTTGAAAGCCTGGACTAGGCAATCATGACTTTTTAAAAGGTAACCGTTACATGCTCAGTTATATTTTGCAGTCATGCTATATCGGTCAAAGAAAATAATACACTCCTTTATTTTTCAGATCATTTTGCCCTTTTCCTCTCTTTTGTTTGATGCCAAACTTTCTGCCCTAAGCCCCAAACCTTCACCTCTTCCCCTCTCTCTCTCCCTACCTCTCTTTCTTGTCATTGTTGAATTTCATTTCTCACCTGGGTCATACTCTTCTTTCCTTTCATCCAACTGTGCTTGAAAGAAGGTATAATTTTTCTTCACTATGTCCTTCATAAACCGAGGACCGTTGGTTGGTATATACTTGGCCAAAGAAAAGAAGTCTGCTGCTAGACCAAGACCAAATCCCTCATTAAATTTTTCATTTAGCTGCTGGAACTCAATTATACGAGGGTCGTCCAATTCATAGCTGTAACCAACATATTCAATTAGATTATCAATGATTTTGAAAATAAACTTTAGTTGTAACCATCTTGATAATCATAAAAACAATTAAAGGCATTGATTAGAAATCGAATGTGCGTATGGAACTTTATGTTCACGTATGTCAGGTACTACGATATTCATTTCATGATTTCCAGGTGAATTTAAAGCAGTGTTCAGTGAAAATGTTTACAAATATCAATGTGAACGAAATTATAGAGACTCCACTTTGGAACCCACAGGCCGTAGAGTCGGTATAAAGCTGTACGCGAAAGCCTGTGTTTCACGGGCAAGATATAATTTTCATCGTTTGTGTACGTCTGTAATATATCATGCTAAAAATAAACGACGCCAAAGCCAAAGAGAGACCAACAATAATTTGCCTCCTCTGGTGCCTAGGTAAGCATGCGTGTAAAGCCGCAGTGCATTAAGTAGCAATTAACCAGCTTCCCATATTTGTTCACCCTCTGTCCATAGCACATCTGTATTTTCTTGCAAAAACTATCGATGCCGGCAAATTTAGGAAACACACACACACAAAAATCGAAGGTCCAAAAGTGTACATGCATTTAAATTTTCTTTGAGGAGGGGTCTACCTTCGTTTATGCGCGATACACACGCCCATATTACATTATTAGGAAATTTAAATTTGAGCTATAACGTAGGTTCGAGAGACCGTTTGAGACGAGGAATCGTTTTTGTCGTCTTTGGCCGACCATACAAACCTATTCCCAAAGCACATCTGTGACAGAACGTTGTACATGAGCAAGGTGAGAAGGTTCTTGGGTTCTACCGGTTTTCCCTCTGCCTGGGCTAACTTCTTCTGGACCTTTGGATAGACGCTTGTAATAAGATCCTGGAGAGGTTTACCTGTTGCAAAGTGCCTGGCAATGAAAAACAGATAATTAGTTTAAGTTAGCATGTCTTATCGAATAAATCACTGGACTCACTATGTAATTTTGTGGGGACAGACAACTCGAATTCATCTGACTGATTAACTACCCGATATGGCGTGAAAATTTCTTCACTCTAAATGAAGAGTAGCAAATTAACTCATCACATTTAGAGAGTATTGAACGTCATGTCGACAATACCTACTCCGATGTTGTGATTGGTAAATTATCACGTGGTAAAACAATTTGCATTCGCCGCGCCATTTTCGCTAGCTGACCTTATTTGTTGAAAAATGATATTTAGCTTTATAATCCCAGCATAAGCATGGTACAAGTTAAATACACAAATTATCAACTACTCTCCCTCCCCCACCCCTAATGCGGCGGTCACAACTCGTCGTAGGCTACGGGGCACGTGCCATCGACGTAGCCTGCGTTGCATGTGCAATGCACGCAC
>CALNVZ010003433.1:35893061-35923820 GCA_940671915.1 Paracentrotus lividus
CACCAAGTCCTTTTGGTCAAACTCTTCTGCGATCCTCGTTTCTATAAGTAAGTGTGTATTGTAAAAAAACTTTCCTGCTCGTTCCGTACATGCATTCTACCTGTGAGGTACTTCCGCTGCACGAATTTCTAACGAAATCCATCGTAGGGGAGTTGCACGTCGAAGGTACGGCGAAGTTGTGACCGCCGCATAACAACAATAATAAATTTTAAAAAAGGGATTCATCTTATGAACTTGGAAATATCTTACCTAAAGCAGAGTGGTGCCAACTTACGATGGAGTTTCCATGTTTCAGTGAACGGACTGAAGGCGATATCCTTAAGCCGTCAGTGAAAGCCCGACTATTTTAGAACAAAGAAAAAAAAATAACCCGGAAATAGATAATTAAATATGGAAAGCAACATCATCATTCAAATCAACAGGTCATGTATATTTTAACAACTTTTTATAATATGGTATTTCAAAACTTGTAGACGTATACAAACTATTGATTCAGGTCTTGATGAATAAATCTCGGTAAAACAAAAGAAGAATTTTAGTAATCTACGATACCAGGAGTTATGTTCTTGATTTTTAGGGACCAGTGCTTACACGAGTATAAATCTGGTCGTCCGCAAAGTCCACTCCTTGTTTGAACGACGCATCTTTGATCAAGGCTGCGCGGTTCAGAACTACTATCTTCATCTATCACCCCTTAGCCTTAAATCCAAAGATGTCACCGTATTTTTCTTGCCCATTTCTTGTAGATCACCTCAGGAGATTCGCATGATGTTTATCAAGAATAATGTTCAAAGGTAAAGCAAACCATAACCATAAAATCATAATTAAATTAGTATATATAAAAGCAGGTTAATTGGAGAAAATAATTGGTAGAGTGTATATAAATGGTCATCTATTGTCATAAGCCTGCAAGGTGACTCCGATATTCGGATCGTATCTTTGTAGGAACCTCGCCAATTAGGGACTAGTGTATGCCAGGAAAATGGCGACGTGTGAGTTTGATGGTACGCGTACATCATCATATCGCAGCATCTTGCATTGTGCACAGGCGTCCTTTAGAGAGATGGCCACTTCAGTTGGTGGAGCATGTCAGGCACGCTGTATTTGTGCTATGAAGTTACCGGTCAAGAATCTGACAAAGTGCGTTGCTGCATTTCGAGTCTGTTGATATTTGTCTTGGGTAATATATAACGTACTCAAGAATAGTGTCGTACTAACACAGATAGCACAGTGTCTTTGCTTGTCTTAGACAAGGTCTCATCATGTTGCGCTGGGAAAGCGATAAACAGAGATGGCTTTCTAGTCACTACTTTTATTGTGGTCTGTCCCAGTTTAGTAACTCTTAAGATGGACTGCACTGTCTGTTGTCTCCGAGAGAATCACCGTAAATGTATAGATCCATTTGATGGGATTCATTTAATTGTACGTATATATATGACTTGACATGGCTTCAGGGGACTGAATGTAATGAACCAGTCAGTCTCCCATCTTCTGTAGTCCATCAAGGTCCCTGCTGCTATTTAAAGGTCATGTAAATTTTGGGAGACTAAATTTTTTGTTTTGCTTCCAAATATAATAATAATAAATGAAATATCAATATTTACCTCTTTGTACAAAAGATTTGTTATAAAATCCACTCTAAACACTAGAATTTAGCAACAAAACTGTGTAAATATATCTTATGACAGTGCCACAATCGATAGGATCTCACAGGCACAATGCCAGCATAAGCGGTTTGCGTGCAAAGCATATGCTATTCGTACCACAGACTGTACAACACGAATTTCACTCACGCTATACCCAATCTGCTTGCTGATTGGCATGCCAGAGTTCTGGGGTGAGAATGAAGGAATATGGCCTTATTTGTGATGAACATTCTGTGCTCATGCAAACTATTAACATTCGGTATCATGGAAAGACATGCATTAAAAACTGATTATATCCTTTGCCCTATATTTTTATGTCATTAGAACACCTATGAGGACAAGTTGAGCAATGTTTTAAAAATCATCTGTTTTTCTCATAACTACAAACTGATACTTATACGCTTTTCAAGTCCGTCGGAAACCGAAGCTAGGCGAAATCTTCGCACTATTCGTATGCCTGTGCTAGCGAGTTCAGAGCCAAAACCAGCGGTCGGGCAATCGCGAGATCACGGTAATGGAAGAACTAAATAGTTCTATCTTCAACCGCAACATCAGGCTAAACATTAGCATTGATTCGATTGGGATAGTCCAGATCGGTCGTCAGGGGTTCTGAGAGCAATTACCGTATGTGGCCAAGTTTATTTTCTTGCCGCTGGGAACCAAACGTTAGCGTTTGCTCACACACAACTGTTGCACGTTGCGCATGCGCCAGCCCATATAGTGCTCATGTTTTCGAACAAACGTTCGGCACAGTTATAAATAAAGAATGCGAGCAGTCTAGGCCTAAATGTGACTTTAGTATACAGTTACGTTGAATAATCATCCCGATTTTACTTACGAACATTGACAGGTGTCGCTGTCTCACACCGAGTGGATCACGCCTTGTGCCACAATGATCGGGTACATCAGCGCTATGATTAGCACGTTGATAGGGACGCAGCAATCGGTTACACATTGGCCACGACCATTGACCAGACGTTGGACAGGACCAACGAATACATCTTTTGATCACTTGTGCGAAAGTCATTTCTCAATGACAACGGCACAAGAAAGACTACAACGGGTCGCAATGGACGCCCATCCTCTGCCAACAGCTACTAGCACAGCTGACATAATGGTGTTAAATTATGCAGGTATCACCATTCTTCTTCGTGATCTTGTGGTAATACTCCAGGGAATCTGTTACTTTGTGATTTGGCAGTCAGTAATTGGGAGAGGATAATATGAATGCAATCTGAATTAGACGTTTGTAGCACCACGCACATACACCGCCCTAGTGGAGTATAGCTTACTGGCACCTGATGGTCTAGTCGGCGCAAGTGTTTGTATATGCATTGCATTTTAATTGCGATTCGTAGTGCACTGTCTATTATGCCAATCATAAATTAAATAGTTACAGCAGTCTCGTGTGTTCATCTTGTCATATACTTTACATCTCAAGGTATGTAGGAGTAGGAGAGATCATGTTTTGACAGAATATTGTTTAGTTTATATGAGCAACAGACTTTCGTCTTAACTCCTGGTTAACTATACGAGCACCGCGTATGTATACACCTGTATTTCCTGAACTTGTACCTAGTAGTAATTTAGCTAGTGTGATATTTAGTAGCAGAGATTTATATTAGATTTTAGAGCACGGATCATTATAAGACATACAAATATTAATCTCTGGCAAGTCCGAAACACTATATGATTACTACCTCATGTGAATCCCATCACTTTTTATATTATGTAATGCACGACCATCAACCACAAAGCGTCTATCCTTGCATGGCAGAACACTTAACTAAGAGAAGTATCTAGTCGAGACACGTGTATGCACAAGAGTAAAAACTTGTGAAAATATCCCTTATAGACCATTGCCGTTACAAATTGACACAAGACTGGTAATATATCACATGCGCTTATTGATAATCTAAAATGATATGTAAAGGCCATTGCTACACACATACAAATATAGAGAGCGCACTCTTATATAACATAATGTCAACAGACTCCCGCTATGACCAATATACCGAGCTCCCAGACGGATCGATTCCAAGTCGAGGCGTAGAGAGATCTTAACTAGTATTAGGTTCACGTGACACGTCTTGGTTAGCGATGCGTTCAAGGGACCCGAGTCTAGTTTACTAGGAGCAGTAGTCTGACCAAAATAATCATATTTGATTTCACCTGCATCAAGTTTGAAACACCTACTAAACTAAAGAAAGTACGTTTTATGTTGCGATCCAATGAGAAAACCACCAACATCTAGATACGATGATGACCGAACATTTACCACCTGCAAAGCCGCATAATCGATACAAAAGAACGCAGCATGTTTATCTGTGTACACAAAAGAGCAATGATACTTCACACACCATATAACATAAATTTGTACGTAGTATAATGAAAGTATGTTATAAACACACAGTATGAAAGTAGAAATATGGACCTATGAAGCTCATGTGCTATATATTCTCAGTCGTTGAGTACTAAAAATCGGTGCTTAACTGAGCACTTTTCATTGAGCAAAGATAGATATTTAATTGCTACCTAGGTGGCGATAGACCAGCGGCGGAGATGAGGCGGGAGAGTGAATGCATCCCCACACAGACCAACGCGATAAAGGTAGAGGGGGATTGCGCATAGCATGACACAGTCACCCCAACTCTACGTCAGATTTCCCTGTGATAGTATTCATGTTTTAGAGGCAAGACAATTGGGTTTGCACACTCTCTAGTCTACCTTACACGGAAGCTCTGAAACAGTTACGAGCTGCTCCTACCGCGAAGACTGCGCGAAGTGTCCGCATCTATCTTTCGTAAGATAGACTCGATACTGTGCACAATATAATATGAGACAAAGAGACATTAGCATTATGAATGTATAATGTATCAGAGTAAACTCCAATTAATTATCTACTATATCAACTTACTACTAATCGATTTACTGAGCCGTAGCCTATATATTACTACTGGCCATATCCGTACTTGTATTTCTCTAATTTAATTTGTGCAGAGGAGATACTAAATAAATGATTTGTTTTTTCTTCTGCACTCCTAGAGATTCTATTCATCGAGTCTCATTAACTATGCAGAAGCCTTATCGCATCTAGATATCAATTAAATTGGAGTGTACCATATCATTTCATATATTAACCACATCGTACTCAGTTAATATATATTTTATCTCCAATTATTTTACAGACCGGTCTATTTATGTAAGAGTATGACTAACCAATGTCTAACCTTTCAGTAATATTTTTTGGAGTCTAGGAGATTATGAGCCCTTTATGGATTAGCCTGAATCGGCTCAGCCATACCATAGCGCTTCTTTTTTCTTAGCATTCAGAGGCCAGCTATTGGCGCTCAGCCGGAGGTCGTAACACATACACTGAAGTTGGCTGCATATAAATCCTACGATAACGGCATGAAATTGGGTCATTAATAAGTAATAACTATCACGTGTTTATTAGTGCAAGCCATGCATTATATTTTGTTGAGGGTATATCAGCGCTAGACCCGGAAACGCCCTGTTTATTAGCCCTCTGATTCTTTAGTGTGTATATGAACCTATGAAAAACCACCTCTCGTGTAAATCAAAAAGTTCTCCTCGTCTATGCAGGACTATCGCCCGCCACGACGCTGGAATTGTGTAGTGACCTTGCGCCGACAAAGACACAATTCGAGCGCCCAACCCCAAATCGGCCCGTTTTTAGAGCCATCTTGTATTATCTCCAAGCAACTAAAGCACTGGGTCCCTAAAAAATCAAGAAACTAACTCCTGGTACCTAATACAAAAAACATTCGGTAGGTTGTATGAGAAGCCGGAGAAAGAATAAGATATGAGATCAACAAGACAGGCCCCGACCTGACATAAAAAGAGGTCACGGATTGTAGTGGGGCTGTTGGCTCACCCACAGATTTCTCTTAGAAAAATAACAATCCAGCGAATCGAGACAAGTCTGTGCAAGAGCGTAAAAACATTTGACCAGGTGATTTAGAAGCGAGAGAGTTTGTATTGATATCTAGCATATCACACCAAAGAAGGGTTGCAATAAAAAGGAGTACTACCGATTCTATCTGCGCGGTTTGATTTGTCTCGTATATTCTAGTTCTAAATTCAAACAAATGATCAGGCTTCTCCACTGGAGGCTCTATGACATGTGAAGCATATCAGCACATATTCAGTACTAGTCACTAGAGAGATTCAAGACAGACAGCACCGTACATCGTAAAAAGTGGCATCAAACTGCTGCCTACACTTAGTAGTAAATTTACTCTCATTATATCCAACACTGAGGCCAAAGAGTGAGAGAGATATAAGAAATCACAACATGTTATAAAAAGACTATTTTATTGAGGGCCTTACCGATTGCGTATACCAATAAAGGGTTATTCAGCAAAAAATACCGGGAACGTTCCAAAACGGACCCTACGCCACTAACTGAGCACCTTCTCCTCAAATCATATTGAACTGACAAATACACTCAACATGAACCAACGAAGAGGAAATATTTCAGTATAAGAAATAAAAGGTCGTAAGATGACACCAGACAGAGAGAAGATATAGACACTAGAAGAAAACAAAAAATTCTTCCTGGAATAATAAAATAAGTAAGACAATATAATATAGGTAGAAATAAATAATAATAATAACGATATAAGGAAAATAATTAAATCTGGATTTGTAATAATGAATACATAATAAATATTATATATTATATAAAATGAAATAACAATATGCGAAGCGGAAGCGCGAGCGAAATTTTGAGTCCGGAAAGAAAAGGAGTGTGCAAAGCCCATTCAGTCTAAAAAATATATCACCGTGAAGAAGTGGGGATGATTGCAACATGCCACCCACCTTTTGAGTTGGGGATGCTCCCCCCCCATCACCCCGCTTGTCTACGCCCCTGGTACATATAACTTGTCTAAGCCATTCATAGCACAATTGTACTCAGAAAATTAAATGACTCATAGTCATAGTCACATACTTGTGATAACACACTTCATGCAACTCACGTACAATTATGTGATAGGGTGTGAAGACATGCTCTGTTGTCAGTACATGCTACTTTTGTCAATTTGTCAGTATCGTCAGTCGTTGTTGAATGGGGCAACTCCAAAGTTTCGGATGAGGTCCAATGAAAAGTAAATCAAAGAATTGTTCGCTAATGCTCCAGTAACACCGGACCTTGAAACAGATACCAAAACCGGTCAAGAACTAAAAAGCTTAACATTTACTCGACTGACCGTCTGGACGATTCGGTCTAGCGGTGTGAATAGATATAAGGTGCCCTAAATGTTTGGTTTGCAATGCCTCATCAATATTAGATTAAAAGGGAGATATTCAATATTTGTAAGATATTAGTATCGCAATTGGTTTAAAAAAGATCATTTTAATTACATTTTGCCATACACCGTTAATGAGTAACATGATTATCGTATGCATTTGCATAAGCATGGTTGAAGTCAGCAAAACCATGATATAAGTGAAGCTCATGAAAAAATCCATACCTTCGTTGCGGAGAAATTAGTCGAAAATCATGACATACTCCCATGACAACATAATACATAGGCCTACTAGTTAGAACAGGGTCATAGAGGGATAAAACAGGGTTAAAAGCTGTCATAAAATCAAATAATCGTCAAAATCATGATATTACCTCAATTCTTGAGATAGAATGAACGATATATGAGAATCATAGCCTATAAATCACGATAAACTTTCTGTAGACCTTATCAGGTGCAGTACTATCCATAGGCAGAATAGGATTGGACGCCTTATCAGTGGATTTCATACTTTCTCAATTAACTGGACCAACAAGAATTCCCGAAGGATTCAAGTCAGAAATGACAAAATAACATCTGAGCATAACCGTAAGGAGCGTCATTGGATCCGTTTTCTGTTCCGTTGTTCATTAATGATCCTCCCCAGATATCAAAGTTCGTTGGCTCAACGTCGGCAATGGTCGTGGCATTACGTTGGGCTAACGTTATCTTGCGCGTGACCAAAAACGTTGGCACAACGTTGCACGTTGAGGCGAATTGCCGAACAGTTGGAATCCGTAATACGTATACATAAAGATGATTACACGTGCGAATTCGCTCATAACCAGCAGGAACACGGTGGGACCAAAAAAAGACATATGTATAAAGAGAGGAAGAAGAAAAAAGAATAATGGTCAGGCAGGGACCAAAATAAAGGTTAAAAAAAAAAGAAGATAATACGGTTAGATGCATGCTAACTACGAGAGAAGTTTTTACAATACCTTACTAAAGAACGCAGGAATCGCAAGAAAAGTTGACGCCAGGAGACTTGTCGTGCATTGCACATGCAAACGCAGAGGCTACGTTCGATGGCACGTGCCCCGTAGCCCTACGAACGATTGTGACGCGCGCATTAGGGTGGGAGGGAGTAGTTTGATTAATTTTGTGTATTTAACTTGTACATGCTTATGCCTGGATTATAAACTAAAATAATCATTTTTCAACAAAGGTAGTCTAGCGAAAAAGGCGCGGCGAAATGCAAATTGGTTTTACCAACGTGATAATTTACCATCACAACATCGGAGTAAGGTATGTCGACCATGACGTTCAATACTCTTAAAATGTTATTGAGTTAAATTTTGCCTTTGTTACTTTTCCCAAATTTTAGAGTGAGAATTTTCACGCATATCGGGTAGTTAATCAGTCAGATGATGTCGAGTTGTCTGTCCCCACAAAATTACATAGTGTCCAGTAATTATTCGTAAGACTGCTAACTTAAACTAATTATCGTTTCAATGACCAGGCACTTGCAACAGGTAAACTCTCCAGGATCTTATTACAAGCGTCTATCCAAAGGTCCAGAAGAAGTATAGCGCCAGCAGAGGGACCGGTAGAACCCAAGAAACTGCTCACCTTGCTCATGTACGAACGTTCTGTTCACGATGTCTTTGGGATAGTTGTTTGGTCGGCCAAAGACGACAAACGATTCCTCGTCTCAATAACGGGTCTCTCGAAAACCTACGTTATAGCTCAATTTAAATTTCCCTAATAATTATGGGCGTGTGTATCGCGCATAAACGAAGGTAGACCCTCTCGAAAGAAAATTTAAATGCATGACACTTTGGACCTTCGATTTATTGGGGTGTGTGTTTCCTAAATTTGCTCGGCATCGATAGTTTTTGCAAGAAATACAGATGTGCTATGGACAGAGGGTGAACAATATATGGGAAGGCGGTTAATTGCTATCTTAATGCACTGCGGCTCACGCATGCTACCTAGGCACCAGAGGAGCCAAATTATTGTTGGTCTCCTCTTTGGCTTTGGCGTCGTTATTTTTAGCATGATATATTACAGACTACACAAAAACGATGAAAATTATATCTGCCCCCGTGAAAACACAGGCTTTCGCGTCAGGGCTTTTTTAATGACCCGACACCTACGGGCGCTGTGGGTTTCGGCAGAAGGGAGTCTCTATAATTTCGTTTTCCACCATTGAAATGTAACATTTCACTGAACACTGCTTTAAATTCCCTGGAAATCATGAAATGAATATCGTAGTAACCTGACATACGTGAACGTAAAGTCCCTATTAGGTCGCAAATTCGATTTCTAATCAGATGCCTTTATTGCTTTATGATTATCAAGATGGTTACAACTAAAGTTTATTTTCAAATCATTGATAATCTAATTGAATATGTTGGTTACAGCCTATGAAGTTGAAACGCCCGTATAAATTGAGTTCCAACGCTTATGAAAATTAATGAGGGATTTGGTCCTGGAATCAAAGCAGCAGACTATCTTTTCTTTGGCCAAGTAAAATAACCAAAAACAGTGTCTCTTCGGTTAATGAAGGACATAGTGAAGAAAAAATTAATACCATTCCTTTCAAGCACAGTTGGAGTGAAAGGAAGAAGAAGTATGAGCCCCAGGTGAGAAATGAAATTCGACCCAATGACAAGAAAGAAGGTAGGGAGATGAGAGAGGGGAAGAGGTGAAGGTTTGGGCTAAGGGAGAAAGTTTGGCATCAAAAAAAGAGAAGGAAAAGGGCAAAAGTGACTGAAAATAAAGGATGGTATTATTTTCTTTTGCGAATAGCATGACTGCAAAATAAACCTGAAGCATGTACGGTTACCTTTAAAAAGTATGATTTGCCCTAGTCCAGGCTTCAAATACTCTATTCTTGTACAGTGGTTGCCAAACAATCATAAGACGTCAATAACTTTTAATTTCGATTTAAACTTATGTTTGAATGGAGTTGGTATACTTTCGGATTCGAACATGAAATACAAATCATGTTGACTAATTGATGTCTTTGTCCATATCTAATTATCAATACCTTACAGAAAACATCAAGGATTTCTACAGTCTGCTTCTAAAAGCCCAGAAACGCAGAACAGGGGAAATGTTTGAACAAACTGACAGACACCAGTCTTCCAGACGTGTCAGATATCTTGGAGGTGATCTTGTTACTTAAAAGAAATTGTGTGTCCACATAGTAATACGCTTACAGTTTTCCAAATTTTCTGAACAGCTGTTTTGAGTTAATGTAAAGGCAATATCGTGGTTTGACTATGACGCAACTCAAATTAAAACCCATTAATGGTCCTTATTAATTTTTTTTAAGGTTTACTTACTTGTAAGGTATTTTTATTAAAATAACATAATTGAATGAAAAGTGAATATCCGCAAACTGATGCAAGACAGATTAATGACACACATCCAATGAATGAATAAAATTGCACTCTATGTCGGATGTACTACAACTTTTTTGGGCTGGATTTTTTTTTGTTTTTGTTTTTTGTTGGGGGGGGGGGGTTCAAAGTTGAACACTTTTTCCACTCTGAGTTCGGATATTAGAAATCCGCCCAAAGTCGTATCATAAAACTGCTCTATAATTATTCGGTCGGAGTGCATATTAACTGTTTTATCCCATTGCTTTTCTAAGCTGGTATTAACAACGACCGTTGAGACCTGAACTGGGGACTTGCTCTCCTTGTGACCCATCTCGAGTTCAGACACGGTTCAAGCTGAAAGATCGATTGACGTCATCGGTCGTGGATCGTTTTCCACCGTCAACGAACCGCGGGAGTCTTCCTTATACGGGAGGGCTACAGCTCTACGAAGTCACGCGATACAGCAGTATCATCCCCTCTAAGCCGTTCCCCACTCCCACTAGCGGGACAACAGAATTCGGTAAATTTTAAGATGGTCTTAACGCTTTTGGCAGGCCTATGACATTCTACGATTCTGTGGATTATGATGAAGTCTTATCAATGCTTAGGCTTTCCTCTAAATGATTACAACCGGGAGATGGGTGGTTGTATATCATCTTTGATATCGTTGGATTTTGATAACTAACTTTCCGTAGTCTCGTGGAACAATCTCTGATGATATTAACAGTTTCACTGCACTTCCATTTGCCGGTTTTGTTCCTACCTATTTTCCTATTTATTAAATTTGCGAAAATGTCGGATTTTCTTACTAACTTGCAATCTGGTTCGGATGCCCAGCTATGTAACCGTTTGAGAATCATATGCTAACACTGGAGTTGTTCCGTGAAAAAAGGCAACAAAGCACATATAAACCATACAGTACACTGGCCCGTAGATCTAGCCCTTGTTGAGTTAAACAATACGCGATTCCTGAAGGATGCAATTTGAGACATTAAATGGCATTCTTTGATTGTTTAAATAATGTGAACCAAGAATTTACTAAGGTACCTTCCAAAAGAATACAGCCGCGCCCGCTGCGTTGAACGCCGCACTGCGCGGGCTTTTAGCAGAATAACTGTTTCCCTATATTCTTCCATGAATCAATGGGAGGGGATACCTCGTCTAGGTAAAGCGCCGCAACTGCGGCGTTCACGGGCAGCGGACCGCCGTCCTACCTTTTGGAAAGGTACCTAAAATTATGGAGCGCAAAACGACAAAGCGTAAATTAGGGTTTTAAAGTGCGTCACCTCTAGATTGGAAATATTTTTTAAACGTTTAATATCTAAGCCAAGAAATGTTTACTTACAGTAATAAATATAAGGGGTTTTGCTATCGCAGCTGGCTATTTAGTCCTTCCTAAAGGAACCACAGTGATGATCTATGAATATACCTCCACGGCATGCATTGAACGATTCTGATGAATTGGGACCTAACGCCGACAAGTTCCTTCAGGTAAAAGATCGATTAAAACATCTCCCGGGGAATATAGCTATGACATCATCATATCCATTAAGTTGAAGATCAATTCTTTTGTTAAGCAGCATTTGCAGCTTGAGGGCTACACTGTTAATTTGTATAAAACCTTTTTCAATAATCAGAACACTTTTCTTGAACGCCCTAGTGGGTCAGTCCCGTGAGCATCGCTTCCAGATTCCCCCGTCGGAGCAGGTCGCGAGGCTGGTCTAGGTAAGCGTCAAGGCCTGTCTCTCCTAATCTTCACCTGGTTTCTTGTTCAGAACTACAGCTTCAGCAAGTTCCTGGAAAGGAGTCTGAAGACATCCTGAATGAAACTGATTCCAAACACGCTGCTGGAAGAATTCCTCCCGTACGGGATCATAATTAAGAAAGGAATAAGATGAACGCCTCAATTAAATCCATACAGACCGACAAGAAGGACACTAAAGAGACACGTTAATTTCGAGCTATCAAGCTCAAGAGCCGCCTGGTGCTGACCATTTTTTTTTGTCGTTATACCGGGTATGCACGATTTATCGAAAATATTTCTTTTCGGGACACGGTAGCTTTATAATGTGTATAGATATTACATTTTATACTATTGTTTTTAAATAACTATTAGCTTTTATTGTTTCAAACTTGTCTCTATAGTGCTTCTTTTAGTTTTTTATTATATTACAAATATATATATGCAAGGATATAATTCATGTTTAAATTCTGCATTTTTCTTTTCATGATAATCTGGATTTTTGAATGAATTGCATGAGCATGTTATTGATGATGTCATTTCATGATGTGAGATTTTTCAAATAAAGCCATATTTCCTTTCATTATTATATTGTTTTTCTCTGTTACGTTTTATGTATACTATTGTTAGTTTTTACCGTTTATTTTATATGTTATATTAAGTTAATGAATTTTATTACTTATTTGATTTTTTTGGTTCCATGATACTTACTGTAGTCATTTTTTTTTCAGTTTTCGCAAACTCGTCATGCAGTTCTTCGATTTGTTATATCCACTCACGCATCAGCAGTAGGAAATTGGACATCATCATAACACAGCCTATAACTAGCACCATTTTGCAAACGTAAGCATGACGGAAACGACACAAAAGCGTTTCATGACTGGTTAATTGAACCGAGTCAAACGGTTAATCGGATTAATTTTCGTTCTAAACCGTTGAGTGTCTTCTCTCATTGACCTGTTGACTTCGAATGGAAACTACCCCGCGGATCAAGCATTGGTGGTTGGCCCGGGGTGGGGGGAGGTGGTTTACACAGATGTTTTATGATATTAAGATTACGTATGTTTAAATAAAGGGGTTTCCAACTAACACTTTTGGGAATTATTTTAGCCTCATTTAAAGATGGATTTGTAGATACTTACGTCAAAATATTAAAATACGGTAATCATCATAATTCAATCCTCGTAATAAGCTGATATTGGCGGAGGCGCACGCACACACCTCCCCCTCCACCCCCACCGCCCTACTGCGCCAATCTCAACCCCGCACAGTGGGCACTCGATAACCGCGGAGGCAGTAATTCCCTCAGCCAATAGATACCGACACCCCATGAACCTAGACCACATACTAACCGGCCGCTGGCCCCTAGGCCTCAGTCGGCGGCCATTCGGACGCCCGCGTCCCTACCTACCTTTACGGCTATAGCAACCATCCCAAAGGTTCGTAAAGAGCGTACGCTCCAAACGTCGTTTAAGAAAATAAATTTAAGCCGACAGAAATAACTCTTTCCCACCCCCTTATGACCATAACTACATTGCTGAATGAAAAGTGTGTCAGTAACCCATGAGACTTTCGCAGAAAAGTGAGTGATTTGTATCGCGAGTTTAACATTTTGACCATTGTAATTCATTCTAGTTAGGGATTCATGTTGTGTGTTTTTTTATTATTTCTAAATAATCCACATCCAGAGGTGGCGGAAAAATCTTTAGACAGAACGAATATTGACAAAATTATATTCATTGAAAGGGTTTCCACGTCCTTCGTATAGGAATGATAAATCTGAGAATATTGAATTTCCGTATTAAAAAGTAGTTGTAAAAAGTAGTTGAATATACTATGGTGCCATTTGTTCACGTTACACAAGCCATTATCATGATTTAGATTTCATACTGCACTACAATCAACAACAAAAACAGATAAATACAATGGATGCAGTTCATGATTGATGTTTAAAACTTAAATGCTTGAATTTATGATTGTCGCCAAAACTGAACAAATTTCGGATGGGTTTTGTGTGGGTTAGAGTGGGTTATGAGAAATGTGGGGTGACGATTGTATGTGTGTGTTCATTGGTACTCATGTTAACCATAAATAAGAATGTGGTCACGAATTGAAATTGTGGAAGAAACAGTCTCAAATTGATAGGAAAGTTTGTAACAAGATCAATTTTTTTTTTTTTTTTTTTTTTTTTAATTTGCTGTGGGTTTGGCATGTTTGGAAAACAAGAAAATATAAGAACTTTAAAATTCATTCAGAGTAACATGCACTGCTAACCATAAGTGGCATGCACAGCGTGTCCCTCACAGAATACAAACATTAATTTTTTATACTCAATTCTTTACAGTATTTATAAAACCCACTATATCCTGCGATTCCTGTAAAAAAATTCAAAAATGTTTCGCTCAAATTTAGTTTTGAATACACATGCTCTTGTGTAACAGTAGTTTTTTTTTGCCCATCAGATTTGAATAAAATAAGGAATATCAATACAAAAATGCCCATATATTTATTTAGGTTTAACAAATGTTAATATTCGTGCTTTTTGTTTTTAATTTATTTAAAATTCATAATCTCACAGAACCTAAGTCCTAGACTAGTTCGCGATTCAAACGTCTCCCGGAAGTCACAGAGACTCTCCTAGTCTCGGAGAAATATGGGGACAATTAAAGAAGTCTTTAAAAGTCCTTTTCAGTCACTAGCACGTCAGCATTTCGTTGCCACGACTGTTGAGTCCACCTGGCGGATAGACATATTACGCGACTCGAAGTGTCATGAGTTTAGACATCGCTGCGAAAGTCCTTTGAATATCCCAGGGAGTTTGCGACAAAAATCAAATAAAAGACCATACAAAATGGTCATAGGAGGTTTGATTTTTCTTAAACAAAGCATTTCCCAACTTAACCTAGCAATTCGGGCAACTCTCAGTACACAGTCGCAATTTGAAAATAGTCTTTAAAAAAAAAAAATCCCTAACATCTGTTCATTTGTTTTACTGTCACGTTGCGGAGCCAAAGTTGTAACAATGCCGCAGAGCTCAGCTGTGACATAATTCACTGACTTAAAAAAGCACTGAGCCAATAAACTAAATACAACTTAATAAAGCGAAGAGCACAAAAAAAAAAACACACAAAAAAACATGTTTATACACTTTGAAGACTTTGCGTTGAATGTTTTGGCTCTTACTTCTGGAAAACTCGGGGACGTCTCCATGCACATCACGAACACTCTTAGCTGTAGGTCATAGCGCGAGAACATAGACTATTACCGAAGTGAGATACGGTCTTAGAGAAATATTCTCAGTCTGTTTTAGTATTGAAAAACAATCAAAATACAGACTTCAATTGTTCTGTTCGCTTTTACTATAGAATGCAAACACTTGCAGTGCGAGTAAATGCATTGCTGCATACAAATAATCGACTTCTGTGAAGGTACAAAATCAATTCGGGCCTTCTCAATTATTCGAAATAAATCGGCGAATAATAACTAACTTTTGAGGATCATTTTCTTCCAAGGATGGACGATTTTATTTATTGTATCTTATAATATTTATCTATTAGTTTTTATATCTGCCTAAATTTGCTATTGTATTTGTTTTTGGGGCGGGGGGACATATGTATACCATGTACATGTTGTACACAAATGTTCCCGGTTTCTTGAACATTCAAGGTTTTGTCATAAAATCCCTATTAGGGCATTTGTAGAGCAACCCTAGTTCAGGTAGCACTTTCTACTAATAGAAACTTTCTTCCACACAAAATACCCTTCAAAATAATTTGAAAGCAAACAGTTATTTGTGTCATCCATGTTCACCTTTCCCACTAACTAAGCTAGATTAATCTTTATCGTTTTTATTTGCTTCCTCTCTGTCACTCTGATGGCTTGCCCATATATTTTTATGTCATTAGAACACTATGAGGACAAGTTGAGCAAGTTTTTAAAAAATCAATGTTTTCTACTACAACTATACTTAAGTCCGTGTCCGAAGATATATTTCGATACATCGTGCACGGTCAAGAGCAAACAGGCGGGCATCGCAGCTTTGGAGAACGTAATCAGTTATAACCCAGATAGCAAGCTTTCGTTGGGCCAACGTCGGCAGTGGTTCTGGCTATTACGTTGGGCCAAGGTTATTCTTGCCGCTGGGCCAACGTTGGTACAACGTTGCACGTTGAGCGCGACCATATACCAATGTTTGACCAACGTTCGCAGTTTAAGAGCGCGCTACGTTTCACTTTTGTATACAGTTTACGTTGATCCAACGTCGGCATATGGTCGCGCTCAACGTGCAACGTTGTGCCAACGTTGGTCCAGCGGCAAGAATAACGTTAGCCCAACGTAATGCCACGACCATTGCCGACGTTGGCCCAACGAAACCTTGATATCTGGGAAGGTCATTAATGAACAACGGAAAAGAAAACGGTCCAATGACGCTCCCTTACGGTATGCCAGATGTTATTTTGTCCATTTCTGACTTGAATCCTTCGGGAATTACTTGTTGGATCCAGTAATTGAGAAAGTATGAAATCCACTGATAAGTGGATCCACCTATCATGCCTATGGCATAGTACTGCACCTGATAGGTCTACAGAAGTTTATCGTGATTTATAGGCTATGATTTCCATCATATAATCGTTCATTCTATCTCAAGATTGAGGTAGATTCATGTTTTGACAGATTATGTTTAGATTTATGACAGCTTTAACCCTGTTTTAATCCCTCTTGAACCCTGTTTCCAGTAACTTGTAGGCCTATGTATTATGTTGTGGTAGAGGAGTTATGTCATGATTTTCGACATAAATTTTCTCGCAACGAAGGTATGGATTTGTTTCATGATGCATCACTTTATATCATGTTTTGCGACTTCAACCATGCTTATGCAAATGCATACATAATCATGTTCACTCATAAACGGTGTATGCAAAATATAATTAAAATGATCTTTAAACCAATTGCGTGACTAAATATCTTTACCAAATATTGAATATCTCTCCTTTTGTAATCTAAATATTGATGAAGGCATTGCAAACCAAACATTAGGGCACCTTTATATCATATTCACACCGCTAGACCGAATCGGTCCAGACGTCAGTCGAGTTAATGTTAGCTTTTAGTTCTTGACTCGGTTTGGATCGTTCCAAGGGTCCGGTGTTACTGGAGCATTAGCGAACAAATATCTTTTGATTTACTTTCTCATTGAGACCTCATCGAACTTTGAGTTGCCCCAATTGACAAAACAAAACGAGATGACGAAATAACTGCAAATATGACAAAAGAGCAATGTACTTGACAAAAGAGCAATGTACTTCACACCTATCACATAAATTTGTACGTGAGTTGCATGAAGTATGTTATCACAAGTATAGTGACTATGACTATGAGTCATTTAATTTTCTGAGTACAAATGTGCTATGATGGCTTTTAGACAAGTTAATATTGCTACCAGGGGCGTAGACAGCGGGGTGATGGGGGGGGGGGATGCATCCCCCAACTCAAAAGGTGGGGGGATGGCATGTGCAATCATCCCCCCACTTTTCACGGGTGATATGTATTTTTTTAAAGGCTGAAATGGGCTTTGCACACTCCTTTTTCTTTCACGGAGCTCTAAAAAATTTCGCTCGCGCTTCTCGCTCGCATATTGTTATTATCATTATTATTATAATAATAATAATAATTATTATTATTATCATTATTAAATCCAGATTAATTATTTCTATATCTATTATATATTTATTTATTATCTAGGCCTATATATATATGTCTGTACTTATTTTATTATTTCCAGAGAAATTATTTTGTTTTTCTTCCTAGAGTTCTATTTCTATTAGTCTATTTACCCTAATTTAATTGTATTCATACTTATAATTGTATTTTTAATATAATAATATTTGCAGAGGTGTATTAGAGGTGTAGGCCTATGCAACTCTCGGTATATTTTTGCAGAATAACCCCTTTATGGATACGAAATCGGGCTCAGGCCCCTAAATAGCTTCTTCTTTTTTTTTAGCTCGCCCTTTGCGCTCGCTTAGAGGAAATAAAAAGTTGGCACATAAACCCTTCTGGTACGGCATGTTTGTTTAATTTCTTATTTTTATTATGCAAGCCTTGTATATTTGTTGAGGTAATTCGGCGCAACCCCCGAAATCGGCCCTTTTTTGCCCCTTCTTTGTGTGTATAGATACAAAAAACACCTCTCGTTTACCTCAAAATTTTCCGCTCGCGCTACGCGCTCGCCTGGAATTGTATATTTGCTAAGGAAATTCGGCGCCCAACCCCCTAAATCGGCCCTTTTTTTGGCCCTTCTTTGTGTGTATAGATACAAAAAAACCTCTTGTTTACCTCACTTCGTGCTCGCCTGGAATCGTATATATTTGCTGAGGAAATTCGATACAACCCTCAAAATCGGCCTTTTTTTGCCCCTTCTTTTGTGTGTATAGATACAAATAAAAACACAGGCGTCTCGTTTACCTCCAAATTTTCCGCTCACGCTTCGCCCTCGCATTGAAATCATATATGCTGAGTAAATTCGGCGCAACCCCCGCCCCCCTTCCGACATTTTTTGCCCCTTCTTTGTGTGTATAGATACAAAAAACAACTTTCGTTTACCTCAAAATTTTGGGCAATATGAGTCTCTGGACCACGAATCATCCCCCCACATTCGAGGACCTGTCTACGCCACTGATTGCTACATTCATGTTAAGCCAAGGCCGTTAGCGCTTAATAGGTGTAGGTAATGATTGAAATGATCCACAATTAAAGCAAAGTTAGATGAATATTAAAAACGTCAAAGGCCATTACGGTTCCAAGATAATATTGTTACAGTTGAAATATGCCGTTTTATAAAGCGTTTCCCGACCCAATTTAAATGTTTTAAATGTTTGAATTTTGAAGGAGAATGGACTTATTTATATATAACTTATTCTTATTGATCCTTTTTATTATTATTGTGTTGTTCTTGTTGTTGTTCAGACATTGACTATGCTTTCTAACTTGCCCAAACTGTGACTTACTCGTACAGGTGCTTTCTAAATGTGCCATTACTGATATCAACAGTCTTGTAGCCTACTTTGCAAACATGATAGCAACTTCTTAACATTGGGAATAGTTTTTGTTCATGTGAATGATAATTTGCTGTAACTGTTGTAGATGTGAAATTTTCAAGTTGCAAAAATACAGCAAATACTACTACGACTTCTACTTTAAACTTAAGTTAAAAGCACCATCCCCCCCCCCCCCCCGCTACTACTACTACTACTCAACGCAGGTGATTACAAACTAACTGTATCGCCTACGAACCCTACGGCTACGCACGTAAAAACTGCACTGCTAAAGCCAGGGTAATTATGCTGCATAATTGTAGACTTCTGATAAAGTAAGTGTTAGGCGCTATATAAGCAAGTATAATTATTATTATAGTTATTATTATCCTGCAAGGAAGACAATTTTCTACTATACAGCTATTATACTGCTGATAAACTGCATGCAGCTGACACTACTATAAACATCTAGTATAATATGTCAAAAAGTTTCGGCCAATTTGTTGCATCTGCGTAGATGAAGGTCACCAGAAAGACACTTAGCTGTACGCGCTGGTACGCGTGCGCTGACAAACCAATTTAGTGATCAGTCTAAATAAACAAGAGATCACATATTAATAATCAATAATACATCAATTTTTATTTCTTTTAAGCTTCTAAATATAAAAAATATATAATAACACGTAAATGTAATTAAAAAAACCTGAGTGGTAAACCTTCAAAACAGTTCAAATCAAATAAAATTGCGATTGCGTAACAGCGTAATGAAATCGTACTCTATTAGACATTTCAACTGGTTCATTTCCGCCACAAGAAACACTTCTAATCAATCAACAAAAAACACCTTGTCACTGTGGTTTGACATCTTTCTCCATAGAAACACGTGTTGTTTGGGGCTTTCAGATTTTGTGTGAAAAGAACAATAAGGGTGTTTTCAAACAAAAAAGGCCAGAATTCCAAAGAAGATACGAAGAAAATTATGTGGTCAATATTTTACATGTATATTCAATATTTATATTCTTTTTCTTGGATCCAGAAGAAAGGTAAGCATAGACTATATAATTTTGTTCATTAAAAAAATTAAAAGGAATGGTATTATAGTGGAAGGGATATAAAACAAATATACAATGACTCATTCTCAGAACAGGTTAAAACTATTCGCACTCAGGAACATCACATAGTACTATTCTCTCTCGGGCCGATGGCCCTAAAGAGAATAGTACTATGTGATGTTCCTTCGATGCGAATAGTTTTAACCAGATCCTCGATTGTCATTGTATATTTGTATACTATAATACTATTAATACTACTACTACTACCACTGCTATTTGGACTTGTACTTACTATAAATGCTTCCGACAATTGGCAAACCTCTTGGACCTGGTGGGAACTTGTCTGGTCTTACGATACTCCATAGGGCCAGAGAGATAGTGACCACTCCAAGGGTTGCTGTAATGGTCAACGCATTGACCTGACCAAAAGTAGACTCTCCAACTCCAAGAAGATCAATCATTGTGAATGTCAGCAAAGCTATAGAGATGAGAATTGATGAATTAAAAGAATGAGTAAATGAACACCACATGAATGTTCACATCACAATAGTATTAATTAAATTAATCTGTTAGGTTATCCATTCACTTCACATTAAGACGGAATATTCGAAATATTAAAAAAGGCAAGATTTGCCTCAGAGTTGAGAAGTAATTGATCACACACCGCTCGAGTATAAAATTATTGTTGATGATATTGAGAACGCAAAAGACAAAAAGTCATAACTTCACTCTACACAAGTCATGTACATTGAATGACTCCGCGAACCGTTTTTATTCATTTACAGATAAATCGTGGGTCTATTTAAAAAATAATCGATGATGAGCATAAATATTTTAAATAGTTTGTTTACCTTTCACCTATATGCTCACAATTCCGGCGCGATTTGACTATGAAATCATAGTTGGTAAAATCCAACATTTGCAGTAGCAAGGTCAGATTCGAATGTACCGAACTGGCTGTGATTGGGTATCGTGCACTGTAGGTGCTGGGTTTCGGCTAAGGTCATAACCATTACAGTCATGCAGGTTTTTTGCACGTTGCGTGTACCGCAACCTGCGTAGCAGGGTGGATGCGTACTCCGGCGATTCGTTGCGTTTAACATGGCTTTAGCTGAAAGCCAACTTGCTCCTGGATGGTAGAAATGAAATTTGTACCTCTCAGTGTCTTAATCAAGGATATTCTGCTATTTACTACATACATCAGACGCAGTTGCAGTTGTAACCATGTCATACAAGGTACATATAATGTTATTTATTTTTGTTATGTCAAATAAAGGCCCGTGACTATAATGCAAATTCGGGTAAACATTCCCAAACGAATGCTATTTGCTTTATTCGTGACACCAAGGACATGAAGGATATAGATTCAGTCATCCAGTTATCTAAAGTATAGAATACATATTTTGCCATGGAAATTAAAATCTATCTCTGTCGATCTCTATCTCTTAAGTTTCCAAATAGAAGTGTTATGTTTTGGTATTTTTCATAAAGCAGAACAAAATGTTTTTTGCACATTTCTAAAAATCTCATTTGGAGCTGTATAAATATTATGATTTTGCAACAATCAAAATAAATTTATTTTTTGAAAATAAGCAAAAATGACCGTGATAGAGCAAAATGTTTTGGTAATTACAAATTTATCGTCGCCGCACATATTTAACAAAATTTCTGTATCATTTGGCTTTACGATGATGCTACATACGCATAACGTTTTTCATACCTATTTTTCCCCCTCCTTAGTTGTACCATTTTATTTTTATACAGACTGTATATGTAAGCGGGATTCATTAGTAAATTCAACGCTTGCAGTAGCAAGGTCAAAGGTGAAAATTCCGAACTGGCTATGATGGTGTATAATGTATTAAAGGTGCTGGGTAATTTCTAGAGTCACGCCAATTGCAGTCATGATGGCCGGTATTCTCGAAGCGTGACTAAAGTAGGCCTACTAAATACGTATTTAGTTACCTTTACTATTCACAAAGGGTAACTAACTCAAGTTGAGATAGTGAGGGTGATTAAATACGTCATCAGCTCACGATGCACTAAATTCGCCCAATATTTAGTCAGCTCAGAGGGGTAGTTTAACTTATCGTCTGACGTTGATTCTGATGCGGTAATTTCACTTTTTTTCGGTGAGTATGATATTTTATGTATTTTGATTCATTACGGAACTATTGAGACACGGTATTTTTACAATGGAAATAAATTATATTCTGTAAGATTCAACCAGACAGTGTTTAAAACGTCAATTATCGTGACATTTTTTAAATCATCGCAACAATAGTCCCACCTGTTCAGATTTACGCATGGGTTATGAAGGACTCGACTACACCGATTACCGGAGACTATAATTTGTTATGGATTTTGCACTGTAACTTGAATTTAAACCCGAAAGTTAACAATATAGATCTAGAAAAATCGACTCTTATGCTTGGAATCTATAGTATCCACTGGATGTGTTTTTATTTCATAAGCTAACTTAAGAAACCGAAGATAGTTCTTTGATCACTCTTCCAAGACAAAACTCTTTTGTTGTTGTCTGTTGAGAACGACCTCACGAACGATCGTAAGACCTTGTCGGTCCCGAGCTAACTTAGATTTACATCACGCGACAAAGCTTTGTTTAGCTAGCTGTAGACCAAATTACCCTTAGATCTAGATTCAAGGATAAGGTATATTTTCCCTTCCTGGTCTTGTGTTCCAGAATCCTGTTCAGTTTGTTTTAACGTTAGGCCTAACGTTAGATTCTAGAATAGATCTAGATCTTACATCTAACGTTAGACTAGTCTAGATTCTAGAGTAGATCTAGATCTAGATTCAAAAATGAAATAGATTTAGAGGGGTCTAGGCCTAGGACTAGATCTAGGGTCTACTCGATAGATCTTACATTAGATCCTGACTCCTGAGATCTACACAATAACAGATTTCCTCTCGGCCTAGGCTAACTGTTTTTATTTGGTCCGGGGGGGGGGGGGGGGGGAGGTGGCCGTGGGGGAAACGGCCCACAATTGTATTATTAGATCTAACTTAGATATAGACCCTATTTAAATTATATTACAGACACTAAGTGGGGGACATTTGACATGGTATCCCAAAGTAGGCCTAGGCCTACTCTAAAGTTCAAAATAGTGTCTGTGTGTGTGTGTGTGTGTGTTTTGTTTGTTTTTTGTTTGTTTTGTTTTTGTTTTTGTTTTGTTTTGTTTTGTTTTGTTTTGTTGTTGTTTTTTGGGTTTGGTTTTGTTTTGTTTTGTTTTGTTTTTGTTTTTGTTTTTGGTTTGGTTTTGTTTTGTTTTGTTTGTTTTTGTTTTTGTTTTTGTTTTTGTTTTTTTTTTTTTTTTTTTTGGGGGGGTCCGCTGAATCTACGCCCTATTACAAGTCATTCATGTACCCATCATAGGCTTAAACATCAGTTTTGTTTGTCTTATTAATGTACAATTTTATTATCGAGTTCGTCCCAAGGGCCCAATAATTAAGGGTTAGGATCTACTTTCCTATTGGATGTAATTTGATTATAAGTACATTTTGATTTTGCTAAAATTTCTAATATCCATGTTTGCTTTTCTAAAATGGTAGCTAGCATGTCATTTGGAAAGGGTCGACAAGATTAAAGCCATTACATTTTCCATATTTATATGAGGAGTCACTGTTCAACTGAAATTTTTAATATTTTCTTTCTCTGTCCAAAAATTTGGTTACAGGTTTTCAAAGGAACTTCCTTGATGAGCAAAATTGTAAGACAGAAACTGGATACGTTCACCCAAGTCTATAGGCACTTCAACCACATATTCAAATCATTACTGAGCAGAAGATTTTATACAGTAGGTAAGTTTGTTTTGCTTTTATTTTTTTGTCCTGTTTTTTTTTTTTTTTTTTTCTTCTTCTAATAAACAATTAGTAAAGATTCAATTCTGTATAGGCCTAAGCATACAGATATCTCTATGTCAGGTGAGGGAAGTGGACATTAACACATGTCCTTTGGAATGTTGCATAGGCCTACATGTTGTAGCCGTACATTTTAAATTCTTTTCAGTATTTGGTGGACATGAAAGCTCATAACTGTTATAAATTTGTGGGCATGTCATGGAAAATGTTAGTGAAAAATGGAATTGGTTAATTTGTTTATTATTTACAAGCATAAAATACTAGTATAAAAATATAACATTCCATTGCTAGAATTAAGCTATAAAACAGTAGCTGTAGCATTAGAGCTAGAATCTACACGAAACGCGGACAGAAGCTGTGTATAGTTAGCTACGGGTTATCTAAATCTAGTCGATCATTGACATAGAGACTAGATCTAATTACTATTGAAGAATAAGATAGGCTATATTTTCCCATCCTGGTCCTTGTTGTGTTCCAGTTGTTGTAGGCCTAGAGGAGGTCTAGATCTTGAACTAACGTTTAGATCCTGAGATCTGGATCTAGGCCTAACAGATTTCCTCTCGGCCTTTTTTTTTTTTTCTCTTCTTTTTTTTTTAATTATTATTATTATTTTAGCATCTATATTTATTTTTAAATTTGGTCACGAGGGGGGGGGGGCGGCCCAAAAATTATTTACAAGCACTAAAACTTGGGGGACATTTGACATACACATAATAGGCATCAGTTTGTGTTTGTCTTTTTTATGTAACATTTTTACGTGTTTTGATACCAAAAATAAATTAAGGTTACTGTCCTATTAAAATTTGAATGTAATGTGATTCTTGGCACGTTCAATTTTGTTAAATTTCTAATTTCCATCTTGTGGTTTCCAAAATTGCGGCATGTCATTTGGAAAGGGTTAACATTTCGGACAGGTTTAAAGCTATTGGAATTTATGTGTATATGAGACTCTGTATCCAAACAGAAAATTTATTTTTCTGTCCAAGAAAATTTGATCTACAGGTTTTCAAAGGAAACTTCATGAGGGCATAATAAGCATGAAATCGGCAAGGCTTACTGAAGACTAATTGGTACTTTACATGTCACGGACATATCCAAAATCAATTGCTGAGATGAGATGTTTTGTATTCGGTATAGTTTGATTTTGCTTTTGTTTTGTTTGTTTCTTTTTCTAATATAATAATTAGTAAAGGATTCACTTCCTGGTATAAAGCATAGGCCTACAGTATACCGATCTGATGTCAGTGAGGGAGTAGTGGACATTAACAAACATGTATTATGGAATGTTGCAGGTAACATGTAGCATACATGTTAGCCTATATTATAAATTCTTTTCAGGGTCATTTGGTAGAATATGAAATCTCAGTGACTGCTTATAAATTTTAATGGCATCCACGTAAATAAGAAATGTAATAAATGGACATCTGTTTGTTTATATATTTACAAGCATACAATACGAGGTTTAAAAAAACAAATTACTAGAATTAAGCTTGTAAAATCAGCTTAGGTTGCAATAAAGTTTAGCTGCAATACAGTTGGAGGGGGAGGGTGGGGGGGGTTCCCTCAGGATTTGGAAAAGCTATAGAGGGGGCACAGGGAAAGCTATACAGTGAGTGGGTAGAACGGTCGATGTATTTTGTTTTTGTTTTTTTTTTTTTTACGATATAGGCCGTTAACTATTAAATTCCAAGTATAAGTCTCTATGGCTGATTCCAGCACGCCAAAATTTAATTACGAGAGGGGGTAAGGCGCCCCTTGTGCTCCGCCCTTGGCCAAATTAGCCCTTTCAATTGTTTTCAAAAAGAAAACAAATAAAATACATTCTCCCTCTATGCATTAATATTGTTAGTGTGGTCCTTATAAACAAATATGAATGTTTATTTGAATTTTAAAATGAATTTTTTCCCATATCACTGAGGTATTGAATCGTTCTCATCTATTTTAACATGGAGATCAAAGGACAGATGCTTCGATGTATCAGCACGCCAGTCTTTACAAAATGGAATACTGGATCTGGAGAAGACATGCTATATTTCACAGCTGAGTGAAGGGCGGTTTCTCTTCAGTTATTAATTTATTATGAAGGTACATGAACAGAATTAAGGAATGTTAAAGAAGTAAACTATTGACAAAAGTACAAATAGTCATAGTTGATAACACTATTTTTTGTAAGAATATTTCAGTTACATTTCAATATCAAAATTGAATAATTGCAATACAGATCTATGTGCTTCTTACAAGTATTTTTACGATTCTGTTCTCCGCAAAAATAAAAGAATTAAATTTCCTACCCCATATTGCTTAAACATAAATTACTATCAGATAAAATTTTTACAACATTAGCATTTGAAAATCAAACTGGAAAGAATGTTTGTCTTCTCCTTTGCAATGGATATTTGATTTCTAGTTATTCTATATACTATTTCAGTTGCGAATTACAAGTTTGTGAGTATGGAAAATTGGGAGGAGGAACACCCGTTAATTGGACATTGTTTTTCATGATGTATTTATCATACATATTTTTTGACTCCACAAGTGGGCCATGGGAGTGGAAGGGAAACAATTTTTTGTAGGCATCCCGCCACTGGGATAGTACACCGATCCTCTTTCATTGGTGCTACGTGAAGGTATTTCCCATGGCTCCAGACCACACTGACCCCGTCTAGGGATGCTTTCTATATAGACTCTTGCGGAGTTATTGAAACAAGAGTTTTTATGTATTTCGTTTGTTTTCTCCAAAAACTCACTTTAGTTTTTATTGATTATTATATATATTATATATATATAATGGTTACCTATTAGTCATATACTATATTATATATACCTATACGTATATATATATATATATATACATATTATACTTTGCTGTGTGTGTGTTTATGAATAGAGATAATATAGGACACAGCTTAGGACGTTGTACGCGACTTTGAATTCTTTAAATCAATGCTTATCGGCTTATTTGCCTTCCATCAGGTTTCTGAGATAGAAAGATCATATGAAAAACAAAAGAACAAAAAACCAATAAAAAATAAAAGTAATCATACAAACAATCAGGCGCACAACATCTTATCATTAATATAATGTATAACCAAAAAAGTGAAGAAAATAAATAATAATGTTATCAAGTATTTTATCTTACACCTTATTTTTAGGCAGGTGGAGAGTTGTAAATCTATACGTGTTTGTGTTATTATGTTTTCTGGAAGTAAATTAGAAATGATAATTAGAAGGCGTGTAATCAAGTGTGGATTTGAGTGTGTCGTGCAGTATGTACAATGTGAGAAAGGAGAGTAGAGGACGAGAAGAAAAAGTAAGAGAAGAGAGAAGAGAGATAGAGAGAGAAGAGAGACGAGAGAGAGGGGGGCTCCGTGAGGGGTAATCGAAGAAGAAGAGAGAAGGGAGATGGAAGTAGTAGAGAGGGGAGAGCGGGAGATATGTTTGACGCGTGGTTGTTGTTAGATTTTCATCTTACAGAAATCCTGATGAAGGCAAATAAGACCGAAAGCTTGATTATAATAGATTCAAAAGTCGCAGCATACGTCCAAGCTTGGTACCTAAGACTTTTATATCATAACTACATATATAATCTGGACAAAAACGTCGTCAATGTCCAAAAATAGTGAAGTTTCTGCGACTTATATTATAAACTACTTATATATTATAATATATTTTTTTTTTTATTTTTAGATCGATAGATGCAAAAAGCACGCTTTGTGAAAAGAAATAAAGGAATTCTACATGCCACTCATATCTGATGTTTAAATACAGACAACATGTGTCTGTGTTTGGAAGAGACCTATATTACAAAGGATGTAAATTTGCTTAGTCCTGTATCAGGACAAATACCCCCTGGACAAATTACTCCCCACAAGTACAACTACCTCCCCCCCCCGCCCCGAAATATAAAGGATTAGTTGTAGAGTTAGGGGGTAGATTTAAAGATGGGCGTAGTTGTCCGGGGTAATTATCCATAAGTAAATTGTGCTAGAACCGTCCTAGGCACCTCCCTATGACAGGAGTGGATTGTATTTCACTGTTATCATATACTGTACAAGGAGATCATTTAAAACGTTGGACAGATAAAGAGAGCAGAGGCGTCGATTCGCTTCGAGAATTCAAAGCATGGGGTGGGGCGAGCCATTGTGTGTGAACAATGGCTCGCCTCCCCCCCCCCCATCCGTTCTTGAATTCTCGAAGCGAATCGACGCTTCTGAGAGAGTGTGAGAGAGCCTGCGAGGGGGGGGGGGGCAGATGAGATTTTAAGAGATATAGAAAAAGAGATAAGAGTAATTGTTGAAGGGTACTGCTTTAATCAATAAGCATATGTTAAGCGATAGATCACAAATAATTGTATTTAATTATAAATTGAGTTTATGGACGAAGATATATGAAGAGTTTGTTTCCAAAAGGGAATAAATCCACTTTAATTTGTAACTTCAGAGTAAATGGCTTTTCTTTGCCGGATTTTGTACAGGCGTCTATGCACTGAAAAGATTACTTTGTCAATTGACGAATATAAATTTGTCATTAATGTGGTTTAATTTAACAAATTAATAAATTTGTCATGCCAAAGATTTGTCATTATAATCTGTGAGCAAAATGAACTTAACGTAAATTTGCAATTGCAACTTTCCAGAAAATTGCACTTTAATTTAATTTTGCCACACTGAAAAGATAACACTTTGTCACAAGGCCCAGATTAATTCGTCAATCGGGGATAAATAATATGTTTTGCGATATAACTGTGAATGACACACTCATGGTAGCTATTACTAACAAATTGATCGAGCACTAATTACAAATGTTTAACTGGCGTGTTGACCAAAAACAAACTGCGCATGACTGATTTATTGCGTGACGACTCTTCGCAACCGTAAAATGAACAAACCCTTCGCAAGTCATGTAGAAATGAACGATTTAAGTCGGCATTAACGATAATTATAATACAAATTATTGCTGAAAAAAACAAATCAATTTGTTGACGCAAAATGCAATGACAAATTTTAGCTCTGAAGACAAAGTTTGGGAAAACGCCCGCAATAATCAGCGTCTTGAAATCACTCGCACGGTCGCCGTGATTATAGCTGCGAGAGCAAGGCTTGAGTAGATCGAAAAAAGTAAAACTTTATACTAAAAATAAATTAAATGATTATTTAAATGAATTTTTGGAATTGTTAGTAATATTTACCCTTTTGGTGAAACATTTCATCAGAAGTGATTTATTTGCCAAAAATATTTGTTACAAATCTTATTAATATTATTTGAATAAATTATTGAAAAAGAAATGTTTCAATCCAAAGTAGTGAAAAAAAATTTGTGTTGCTTGGTCAGCATGCTGCAAATGTCGCGCGTTTGCAAGACACGCTGCTAACTCAGGGCTATTATGCAAATGCACAGTCATGATTACCACCATAATCTCAAGAAATCTTATCTGGTTTTTGATAAAACTCCACCCCCCATCCATGTCCCATAATGATGGGCCAAGTTCTTAAAAAAACAAACGTATTCTTGAGAAAGGGCTAACCACAGCATTGGAATAAGAAAACCCTTGCATTGTTTTCATTGACAGTTATACGAACCCATGTACAACGGGTGTATCCGGCGATCAAGAGGAATCCTATGAATTGTTCTGGAGGAGCATAGATCTGTCAAGTCCAGATAGTGCATGCAATTGGCTTGTTACGTAGCTGGTTTTTACATTTTTTCATATTGCCTATCAGCATAGTCCATGAAAATTCTTGAGTTTGCCAACCGGAATTCTCAATTGTGCATGGTATTGGTAATGCATTGATGTCAAAAAGTTAATGCCAGGGGCATGAATGCCAGGATTTTTTTTTGGGGGGGGGAGAAGTTGGAAAGTGGACTTTTGCTGAATTTTTCCTAGAAAATCTATATACCACACATTTATTTTAATCATCGACCAAAAAAGCTAGGGGCGTGCAATTGACAACCCAATTTTCTGTTCAAAAACGTAAAAAAAAAGGGGCGACTGATTTAACGACAGACCAACAAAGTAAACCTTCGCATTTTGCGAACGCACACCCCCTGCAATGCATATGCCCGGTTAAAATGCAAGTATTTTGACATTTTAGTGAGTTTGAATGTAAGCCCTATATGTTTCTAAACTGAATTTGTTGCAATTGTTATACAGTAGTGGTAACTGAAAAAGAAATTTGTGTCAGAACGTTAAGATTGCTTGTTGCTCTTAAGAATATATCGAGGAGTTCTAGCTAATCTCCTTCGCAGCATACTTAAACACTCGTACTGTGACAGCAGGAGTCTCATCAAGACTGCGAAGGAGAATTAGCTAAAACTCCTCTAGCTATACTTTAATTCAAAGTATTTTGTCATTGCTAGAGAATTTAATGTAGGCCCTAATCTTTGTAACTTGAATTTGTTGGCAATTGTATACAGTAGTATTAATAAAAAAGAATTTGTTGTTGGAATGAAGATTGTTTGTTGCTCTTTAGATATATAAGAGAGTTTAGTTATCTTCCTTTGCAGCCTCCTTGAAAAATCATACTGTGACGGCAGAAGTCGGCAATCAGGCTGCTAAAGGAGATAGGCCAAAACTTCTCTAATGTCCTTAATGCAAGAGTATATTGCATTGTAGTAATTTTGATGTAGGCCTGGTTTGTAACTGAATCTTGTTGCAATTGGTTATTAACTGGGAATCGAAAAAGAATTTTTTGTCAGGATAAAGATTGTTGTATGGTCTTAACAGGAGTTTTAGCTAATCTCCTTCGCAGTCTGCTTGACA
>CALNVZ010003433.1:35923845-36010292 GCA_940671915.1 Paracentrotus lividus
AAAGTTCAAGGGTGATAAAGGCTCTTTTCCCCAAATAAGGACTGTCCCTACTTAAACAGGACATCTGGTAAATATTGTTGGTATAGAATTAAAATTATGCTGTTCACCTTGGTCAATTCTGTGTCAATGTCACGCAGTGCTGGTACTGATTCCAGCTTCGTGACCTCTCAGCCAAAGGTCATCGAGAAGTCGTCTCATTATCCTGCGATGTCTTCCATGGCTTTTCTCACACCCCTGGCAGGATACCATGGTGAGCACGTCGCGAGTATCCCCGGCTTGCGCCTAGGTCACGGAGGCGGTCAGAAGGTTCCGCGCCCCTCGTTGTGACATGGCTCCATTAGATCCTTCCAGCATGTATGCAATGGAAATGAATAGATGAGAATGATAAGATCGATGCTGTCACAGACTTAACATTATGGGATACTTCAATTCTTCGAGCTATCTGGTATACTTATACAAAGCAGTGTCCTATTTTACAAAAAGAAGCAAGTGACAAATGTTACAAATGTGCCCCTCATTTACATTGATGTTATGTGAATCCTTATAAAGCTTTACCTTAACCTATCATTAAGCTGGATAAGCATTCTTATTCTATAATATTTGACACGGAAAAGATGACTATACAACCCACTCTACATACTCAAGATATTGTCATTGTCACTTGCTCATTTTGACAAATTAGTTCCTCAGTGTTGCTTTTGTTATTGTATGACATGAAATTAAAAATTTATATTGAGAAAACACCTGGTGCTATTTCAATGAGAATGGACATACCTTTCTTATCTGTGTGTCTCTGTAATTGATTATCTAACCTCTAGCATCAGACGGAGGTATTTGCGACACTCACGGATCCATCGGAAGGTTATCATTGAAACTGGATGGGGGATCAAGGATAGACAAATTTACCGCATATAAGAGAGTGATAAACGATGTTTAAGAATATACAGCAGGATGCCAATTGCACACAATAACTTTTATTTGAGTCCCTTAGTAAATCTAGATTTGAAAATACATAACATGAAAATGAATCGATGTCCTCATTTATGAACTAACAGGCAATTTTCATAACTATCTTTAATACAAAGTCAATTAGAAGGCTATTTAGTAGGCTGTCCTGCCATACACAATATTCCCATTCCAACAAAAATTAGAGTACTTAAAAAACATGTTGGTTATTCATTCATGTTGTGATTTTTTACTAAAATCAAGTGACACATCATTGGAAAAGTGCTTCCCATGAATTATATTAATTCAATTAACCAGAAATACAGAGATTCGAATTACACTTAAGTTTATTATGATTATTTGGAAACAGCAAACGGGCTAAAATAACCATGTTCTGGCCAACAATTCCAGACTCAGCTTAATATTCAGCATAAGACTGGACCTACTTGTTTGGCACCTTTGGTAGACTCAACAAGCCTGGTCCAAAAAGCCTCTGTTGGTTTCCTCTGTTTGGTATAGATCCTGCCGTGTCCAGGACTCTTAGCCATCGGCATAGACATCTCCATAGAACTGCTGTGTAGAGACTTGGGTTGTCTGACCTGGTTCAGGAGACTTACAATTCTTGTCTTGCTTGGCCTGGCACAATGCAAAGAAACAATATGAGCAAATGTGGATTATTCATCCTCTGTAAGAGTTATATTCAATATCATAACCCCTTTTTAGAGAGATTAGAGTTGGCGGTTTGAAATGTGATATTCATGAAAATGGTATGCCATGAACCTTTTCTTCTGCCTAAAACAAACAGGCCTAATTATTGTATGTTTCTACTTTTAAATATCAGATCCCTCCTATTACTACTGTATATCATACTTTTACATAATTAGTCTACATGATTTAGGAAATCTTGTAATATTAACTCAACATTTACTTACAGGGAAAGTTCTTGATAGTATAAGAGGAGAAGTCAAGTAGTTTAGTTTAATTAAATTGCTTACTTTATCTAAAAAATTATTTTCACTTTTCATTTTGTCTATCAAATGCTATGACATTTTAACTGCGATTTTACTTGAGCATATTTGTCAACTGATATCACACATATCCTGCTTAATATTTAGATAAAGTCAGTGCAGGAACAGCATACTGAGAAGCTAGCTAATTCAAAACTGGCTTTTCTCCTTCCCCTGCCTCGGCATGATGCAAGCACCATCGCGCAACCAGCCTGCCTCTGCTCTCAGCTTGCTAGATATGGCCTGTCCTGTGTGGGTAGATCAGCCCATGCTTCAAAGATAGACCCATCACTGCAACAGTGCTGTAGGGGCCATAAACAGGGTTGCCTTTGAAACCAACCGAAGGTAGACGATATTAATCCTGTGCGTCTCTTCCTCACATCAGGAGGATGTTCTCTCAAAAAGAGAAACTTAGTCAAGAAATGACACACATCCACCCTTCTCGTTCAACGCCATTGCCTCTGCAATTAAGCGCTTAAAGTCTAGGCACAGTTTCTTCATTCTATCTGTCCTTGAACCAAAGCCCCACAACCGTAGGTCTTAGACTTTGGTCAACCCGCCTGTCGTCTGCACACACAGTGGTCAACACCAGTTCCAAGAGTCCCTCCACGGATTCCGTGAACCTTTTTCGGCCTTTGCTGGCTGGTTATTAATACCGCTTGCGAGCTGGATTGGCTGGTTGCAAAGGCTCTTTAATGGTCAATGGGGCATGAACACTGAAGACATTCATGTTTGCTATCATGCTTTTGGAGAGGAGGAGACCATGAGTCACTCCTACAACTGCCATCTTCTACCCTTCCCCCTGTTCCCCAGTGATCTTACTACCCTTTCGCCTAATGAGATCGCCTGCGTTTCCTTCTCTCTTGGAGTATCTAATGCAGAGTGTTGAATCACTTCTAATTCACAATAACAAAAATTGAGAGAAAGGACTCTGAGAAGAAGAGATTGATTAAGATTAATAGAGCTAGGATTAATATGGAAACTATATCTGATATGATTATTTGCTGTCCATGCTCTGGTATTCTTTTATTTTTATTTTTTTGTAATTTTACCTGGTATATAAAGAATCTGATAAGGTAATTTCCAGTGTCCCAGGACCTCATTATAATGGGTTTCACTGTACATAATAATATTTCCATACCATGCATTAATTATCATGTGGTTCCTCATGCGTTTGCTATCTGTGATGGATACAGAATCTTTGCCTATATTCTTCCTGACACATTCCAGAAGTTGGTCTGCAAATTCTGGTACACATGAAATGTCCCATTATATCTGATGAGGGTCACTTGCTCAATTTAGCCCCTAATCCAGGCTTTTGAAAGAAAGTTGGATCGAACTAAATGTTCATGACTGATCTCCATCCTAATTGCCTTCGATCAGAATGCATCGATGCTTTCAATTCACATATCTTATCTTCCATAGACATGTAAAGATGGAGATTTCGTTCAGACCAGAGAATATACTTGTGTCTGGAGCAGGTTGAGTTGATTTTACCACTAGAAACATAGATATACATGTACATTTAATGATATTTTAAAGTTCTTTAACCTTACTGATGATCTATTAGTTCTAACTGATTTAAATGGTATTTTACAGTTTAAAACTATGCACAGGCATAAAATTATTTTGATAATTCAAATGGTTCTTCAACTGGAAATTTTCTTCTTATCCATGTTAAAAAAAATCCGAATAAATGCTGAAATAACAAAAAGTCCCTTGTCATATCTTTCGATAACTGACCGCCTATTTAAAATATATATATCAACACCTTTAAAATATAGATTTGTTTGCCATTTCCATTGGCAATGGTAAATCAATTTTCTATTTTGATTGTTTTACCGAAAAAAAAATTTCTTCGTTTTCTATTTTGCATAAAAAGACATAAAAAAAAAACATTTTTAAAAAGTCATTTATTGGTCAAGAAGTCAGAAATAAGTTTTTTGATTTATATCCCTTTAACACTAATATGCTTTTTTCTACTTCTATCTGACAAATAAATAATACTATCCCTAACTGCTTTATACTGTGTCAGGTTATACTTGGGCTAAATGGGGTGTCCTCATACTTTCCCCTGTCGGTACCCATTTTCCATCTTTTCCCTCCTTACCTCATTTGTGACATTCTAGTTAGTAAGAATCCAATTTCCTTTAGGCCCCTTAAAGTTTTAAAACTACTTTAAAGTTATAAGGGTTCAAGTATGCACTTAGATAACCAGAATGGGTTGTCAAATTAGAAAGAGAGATGGAGTGTATCTAAAATTTCACAGTGCAACCCTTCTGTTAGGTTCTGACTGACGTCTATGTCAGTTTTGGCAAGGATTAATCAAAACATCATAATTTGAATGTATTTTCAATTGAACTTTTGCAGTATTAGCATGTATTTGTAGCATTGGAGAAGCAAATATGTGGAAAATAAATTTCTTTTTTATCTATCTTGTATGAAAGCTAAGCTTTTTACTATCATAAATGCATAGCATAACGATTTTGCATCATAACCTCTTCAGCCGCGATCTGATATTAAAACGTATTTTATGGCCTCCGGCTAAAGTTTATAGGTGACCACTGGCAAGCCCACCATTAAGCAACAATGATGGCGGAGGTGTTCTGTCAAACCTCATTTACTTATATTTATGAGATTGACATTGGTGCGTCATATGTCTTAGTTTACATAACTATAGTTTTGGCGAATGCAATTTGAATAAGTCTCTAACTGTTAGGAATATTATGTGGAATATGCTTGATTGCGTCCTCGTGACGTCAATATTCGGGTAGCATATCGTTGATGTGTGGCCCGATCTGTCGTATGCCCATGAAACCCAGCTAGTACTTTGTAATAGAAGGGCGCAGAAGTTTCTTTATGTGTTTCTTGTTCTCAACTATTTGTTGTCGTAGCAGCTATTTATAACATATATCTCCTCCTTTCTTACTATGTTCATAAATAATAATGATACAATAGCTAATATAACAAATTATTATTGGTAATATTGAATAATTATAGATACTATACAATATTTCAATCTAAGTTTCTTTGGTTAGTTATAATGATTCTTTCATAAAAACACTTTCATCAGATGAGTATTTAGTTGGGTATTCGTTCCTTCAGATATAAGATATTAGTTCATTTGTTTAAACTACCATTTATATAAGTTATCTCAATATATATTTTGTACATTCTGATAAAGTTGGAATTTAATAATGTAAAAATTTGCCATTAATTTATTCTAGGTCTCATCTTATTATATTAACAATGAGATATTCTCCGAGTTATAAATTGTCGAAAGGCAGCTTACGGTCAGTGTATTATTAGTAAAGCCGATATTTTACAAATATTTCAATAACAACAAAGTTTATGAATATTTATGAGAAGGGGAGAGGACAAAAGGTTTAGAAGATTATATTAGAAATTATCACCGTTTATTGGAAAAAGAGGTTAAAGAACCTGCGCGCATAACACTAATACTGAATATGATAGCTCCTACTGTGACTCATCTCTTTAAGCTCAGTGTCACTAAAGATAACATAGTCGGCCCTTGTTCACGCATTTTAAATGTGATGGGATGGAATCATGTGTCTATGTGGTTGTGCATGGTTTATGGAAGCGAGTCAGAACGTCCTAATTGGCAGTTTTTATTTATGTGGTGTATTGTTTTATAACAAATCGATGTTGTAGCTTTAATTATATAAGTTTATTTATGGATATAGAATAAGAGAATTATTTTCCACGTTTTTATTTGTTTTTCTTATCCAAGCTTTACAATATCAATGTTAATTACTGCCTCAAAGAGAGTTCTGATTTGAAATACATTGTAAATATGATTTGGTGATTATCTCTTGCCAAAAACCCAAACTGACATGACATATCGAAATCTCAAGCAGAAGTTTTAGTTTGCTATCTATAGTGATTGTATTATGATACACCATCTCTCTCTATTAGTGAACAACATTTGAGGTTATAAAAACAAAAAGATAAAACGGAAGAAAAAAAAAAAAAAAGATATAAGAATGTATGTATAGAATAACCAGAATTATATGCGTAGTTTGATTACAATTAAATTTAGTATTATCACTTCAAGATCGCAGGACCCACACGCAACAGAGATAAGGAAGAAAGGAATGTAAAAGAAGTGATCTTGGTGTGTGTTGGTGTAATGGGAAAGCGAAAATGTCAATTTAATCGTTTTGTTGTTATTACTTGAATCCTCTTTATTACCTTTAAGTATAGTTTTTTATTTTTGTAAACTTTATAGGGTCCTAAGATGGATATTGTAGGTTGTTTGGTTTTTTTCATAGTGGTATTTACTTTTAAGAGTAATCCAGGGTTAGTCTCAAGACTATATAAAATCACCCATTAATAGAGAGTGAATAGAGACGCTGGACACATTATTGAAAGAAAGTAAGGTATACCAACTTCATAGTATTTTATTTTGTCAGATCAAGTAGAAAAAAAAAGCATTATTAATAGTTTTAAATTATAAAATCAAAAACTTATTTTCTGCTGATTGACCAAAATATGACTTTTTAAATTTTATTTTATATTTTATTATTGATATTTTAAAAGTGTTTATTTATATGCAAAAAAAAGTAGCTGAAATAATAGAGAGAATAATTTTATTTGTAAAAAATTAGAGATGGTGAAAATTTATTGTATAATTAGTGCAAGATAATGATGAAATGGGACAAAGATGGGTAGAAAATTATATTTTAAGAGTAGATTAGGATTATATATTTTTAGACAAGTAGAGGTCAGTAATGTTGAAAAGATGGAAATTTGACATAGGTGAACGGTTTTGATAGTAAATACTAGCAGTTTAGGATTGATTTTAGAACAAGCAATGGGAGGGGGGATACCCAGGAGAGAAAAATTTTCAGAGTTTAGAAAAGACCATGGAAAAGAGTTGGAATATTCAGCTTATTTTAGAACCTGGATAGAAAAAAAGTGTATGATGCATAGTAGATTATTAAATTGTGATATGAACAATATTAAATCCAAGTTAATAAATAGAGAGAGATCGATTACAGTAGGGTTAAGAACCTGTGTAGAATTATTACAGTAAATGATACAAGAATATATATGTCTGTATTAGCATAGTGGTAATCAGAACTCAAACTCTGCTACCAGAACAAAAAAGTATATCGTCTATGTGAAGACAGAACGACTCATCTTTACAATAATGTACTCAATGGAAAGATATGAAAGATGAATATTGAAGTGAAAAAGCATAAGCGATTTGCATTTCTGATGAAGGGAGATATAGATGGGAGAATCAGTACATGACGTTTATGGATACATCGAATCCAACTTTGCTTCAAAAAGCGCCTGGAATTTAAGAGAGGCTTAAAAGTTAGAGAGAGTAACCTCATCAGGAAATATAATGGAGACGATATTCCACTGTTCCGAGAATTTCGGGAGCCAAAAAGGACAAGAAGAAGTCTGAAGAGATATCATCAAGGGAAAGTAAGAGAAATAGCAAGGAGATCTAGAAAACCCGCCGAAGAGAGGGTTTATCACCAGAGAGAAAGGGAGAATAGCAAACCAAATAGAGAGATATTGAAGAAAATAGGAATCTTAAGGTGCCAACATAGTGAAATATCACTTACTCACAAAATAAAGATTTAAATGTTCAATGGTCTCGCTAATCTTGATGCTACGCGATTTTCATTCTACATCACTCGTGGAATCGCAAATTAGTAGATTCTTTTTTTAGTCTAGCGGTAAGCATCTGATTTTTTGTCTTACAACGGTATGTTTTTTAGTCTTAATCTTCCTGTCGACAGCTCTGCCCTTGACACTCAATTACTGTTGATGAAGAACTTAAGAATTTAATCCAATCAGGCAAACTTGCAAATAAGGCGAGATTAACACTCCTATAATGACTAAGTGGAGTATTTTTGATTGAATTTGCAAAATTTTGAATTTCTTAGTTATAAAATGTATGTCTTTTAATTAACATATGCTAAATAAAATACTGCCTAGGCCAACGTGTTGACTGCCGATCATTTGTATTGTATTACTTGAATTTGTTTCATCGTTCATCGCTATCATGGAATTTCAGTAGGCAATGGTTACATATATTTAAAACTGTGTATTCAAAAAAAATATATTAACTATCTTGTATGACTGGTATCAAGTTTATTTACAGCCCGAACTCGACACGTTGTGTCATTTTTTTCTTTGGACTGCCTTAACTATTTTTTGGACAGAAATTAACGTCAAAAAGCAATATAGCTGGTATACAAATGCAGAAATAGAAAATAATAAAACAAATTGAAAAATCTAGAGAATTTAATTATTAATGAATAGAAGTCGAATTAAAATTGACTGGTTATAATGACAAACTTTTTGAAAAAGGTTTTAGTCTCAAATTAGTACACATTTTCTTAATTGACAATACAATAAAACCATGTTTAATGGTCCGACCACCCATGGACACAACATGGGTACGTACCTGAACAATGTCCTGATATCAATAACTCAATTTTCATCAAAAGTGGATTTAGTCCCTTTTGGAAACAAGCTCTTCATATGGGCCTACAAAGATGGAATAAGTAGTGTCATGAACAAGAGAGAGAGAGAGAGAGTAACTAGGAAAGAGACAAGTTTGTGTGGGTAGTGTGTGAGGGAGAGAAATTAAGTCCCGTGCTCTTCATATATTATAACTACAAATTATTAATATAGGTCTATCAGTCTCGCATCCTGAAATGGCTTTTTTTTTTTTTTTTTTTTTTTTGGGGGGGAGGGGTAGTCTGAGTCATTCTAGGTCATTCATACTGGATTTTTTTTTCAATTGAAAAGGGGGGGGGGGGGCGGGCAAAGGCCCAAATTATCTGAATGTTATGCACTTTTTTTCTTTATTATTGTGTTTAGGGCTGCAAGCCCACCATTGCTTCCTGGATCTGCGTCTGCCTTAACACTATTCAAAGACAGATTTAAAATAAAATAAAAAAATAAACAAGTCTAAAAGTTTGAGTTATAAAGAATCATATTTTGTTCTTTACTTTTTTTAATAGAAGTCTTCTTTAAAAACCACCACCCCCATTTTTCTCATTTAAAAATAATATGATGCTCCATAAAGATAAAATGGGGGTTCCCCACGAATCATAAGACATAAAAAGCGATAACCTACAAGCAATAAAGTGCACAATGAAAAACATTTACAAAATAGGCCTACATTTGAAAATGTTTATTTGATCATTTACAAATGGTCTAATCATCTGTGTTCAAAAATATTCTACAAGATAACCATTTGTTTTAGTTCACTGTTAAATTTGATGGATAAAATGAGTTAATTTTCACAAAGACAGAATTTACGGGTCAGTCAACCTTTCCAACTCTGATATCGAACAGAGGAAGAAGATGTTTTTCCAACGTTTGATATGAAATTGTTTAAATGATTAAAGTTATTAATAGTTATGATATATTATACTGTGATAACCTCTAAGATGTTAGTCCCATCAATTCTCACAATCTCGAGAACAAGGTAGGTTTTAAGTTGCCAAACATTTGCTAAAAGAATTAATAGAGAGCGCACGGCCAAACCGCGTAATTTATGTTAATTATGCACAGTGATGTCACAATGCCCTAGATCTGCGGTAGATATGAACTGCGCATGCGTAGTAAGGAGGGTATTAAGTTAGTAGGGCTACTAACTTTAGTAGGCCTACTAACTAGTAGGGGTTTCGTGAATAGCTCACTAAATTAGTAGGCCTACTAAGTTAGTAGCCTGATTAGTTAGTACCCCTACTAACTTAGTAGGGGTACTAAGTTAGTTACCTTTCGCCTCCTGTGGGACAGGCCCTTTCGAGTGACAAAAGGGAAACCTAACCCTACCGTTATGGGTGTTATTTAAACTGTATATGAGAACAAAAACAAAACAAAACCAAAACCAAAAAACAAAAACAAATTAATCAAAAATCATATCCCTGAGAGCAATTTTGACCAAACATTAATGGGGTTTACAGAAATTTTGGATGACAATGCCCAACAAATTTGCCATTTGTATCCAACTTGCAGAATAATGCATGATTAGTGACTGAAACCATTAATACCCAGCACCTACCATGCACGATACCATCACAGCCAGGTCAGTGCCTTCGCCTTTGACCTTGCTACTACAAATTATGAATTTGTACCGAACTTTAGAGTATGTATTCATAGTTAATAGAAACCGGAATCATGGGGCCTGTCCCACAGAAGGCGATCGTTGTGGCGAAACCTATGCATGATAGAACCTGCTAGAATCGTTGTCAGAATCGTAGGTGACCGAAGATCATATACGTATCTACGACTCTGTCTACGGACAGGCTACGACAACGACTTGCTTCCACGCAAACAATAGGCTAACAATAGCTGGTATCCGATATCTTTACATATAGCCTCGACCTTCGCGCATCTCGCGGCTCGACTTCTCTTGTCGCAGCTTAAAATCAACCAAAATATGAACTTGAGCACTGTGGCGACCCTTGCGACTGACACAGGCGATCGAGTGTTTTCTACCTGATGGCGGCCTGTCGCCTTTATGTTCGCGATAGTCCTCTCAGTCGCGCATTATAATTTGGGTCGTGAGTGAATTTTGAAAATTTCAAAAATCAGCGGCGACTGTACAGTATCTGAATAGGAGGCCGAACCTGATTTTGATGAATGTAAGTGGCGACAAAGACCGTAGCGGATTAAATTTCACTAGGCCTTCGGTTCAGCGATGCGTGCAACGTACGCTGGAGCGCGTCAACCTACAACTGGCCGTCGTTCCGCTCTGCTAAACAAGTTCTATCTGGTGACAATCTACGATAGCACCTTGTCGCGACAAGAGAAGACAGGCTACGGTCATAGACGTCAACCCATCTGACGCCGGCTATTGTTTAACTTGTTGAGAAACCAGCGGTGGACAAAATTTTGCTACGTATTTGTTGGCGACAGACGCGATAATTCACGATCTTATAGGCGATTGGACTTGCGCATGGTGGCGATGGGTACTAAAAAGTAGTTCGCAGGTTGTCGCCACAACGATCGCCTTCTGGGGGACAGGCCCTTTACCCGACTTGCTAGTAAGTGGGAAAATTCTCTTTCTTTTTTTAATCTAACATATATGACCATTTTATGAGTCTTTTATTTGATTTTTGCGCGACTCCCTGGATATACAAAGGACTTCGCAGCGATGTCTCAACTCCAGAGACTCGAGTCGCGTAATATGTCTATCGCCAGTGGACTAAACAGTCGTGGCAACGAAATGTGACGTGCTAGTGACTGAAAAGGACTTTTAAAGACTTCTTTAATGTCCCTATACTTCTCCGGAGACTTAGGAGACGTCTCTGTGACTCCAGAGACGTGAATCGCGAACTAGTCTAGACTTATGGGCTGTGAGATATGATTTTAATAAATTAAAAACAAAAGTATGAACATTATATTTGTTAAACCTATATATATGCCATTTTTGTATTGCATTCCTTATCTATCAAACTTTGAATGGGCCAAAAATGACTACTGTTACACAAGAGCATGTGTATTCAAAACTAATTGAGCGAAACATTTGAAATTTTTACAGGAATCGCAGGACTATGTGGGCTTTCTAAATTCATATAAAAAAATTGAGTATAAAAATTAATGTTGGTATTCTGTGAGGGACACGCTGTACATGCATTTGTGAGTGCAGTGCATGTTACTCTGAAGAGAATTTGGTAAAGTTCTTAATATCATTTTCTTGTTTCCCAAACATGCCAAACCTCACACAGCAATAAAAAATATAAAAAATAAAAAAAAGTTTGATGCATTGTTATCGAATCCATGACATTTGCTCCCGCGACAATTGCTCCGCTATAAATTCCATACACTAATCGAATGACTAACTTCAACCAGGGACTTTACACTATACCCTACCCTAAACCTAACCCTAAACCTAATATAAATCCCTATTACAACCCTAACCCTAACCCTATATCTTAGACGAAATTTAAGCCCGGAGCAATTGTCGCAGGAGCAAATGTCGGGTCACCATTGTTATCAACCTTTCCTATCAATTCGAGACAGTTTCTTCCACAATTCAATCTCGTGACCACAGCACTTATTTATGGTTAACATGGTTAAGTACCAATGAACACACACATACATCGTCACCCCCATATTCTCATACCCACTCTAACTCAGGCAGATGCACCCACACAAACCCATCCAAAATTTGTTCAGTTTTGGCGATTCAATCATAAATTCAAGCATTTACGTTTTAAACATCAATCGTGAAACTGCATCCACTGTATTTATCTGTTTTATTGTTTTGATGGTAGTGCAGTATGAAATCTAAATCATGCATAATGGCTTTGTAGTAACGTGAACAAATGGGTACCATAGTATATGCAACTTAAATGTTAGACTACTTTTCAATATGAAATTCGACATTCTCAGATTTGTATCATCCTATACCGAAGGACGTGAACGCCTCTCATGAATATAATCTTGTCAATTTTCGTTCTGTCTAAAGATTTTCCGCACCCTCTGGATGTGGATTTATTTAGAAATAATAAAAAAAAACAACACATGAATCCTAAACCTAGAATGAAATACAATATCAAATGTTAAACTCGCTATACAAATCACTTACCTTCCTGCGAAAGTCTCAATGTTTACTGACACACTTCATTTAGCAATAGTAGTTATCACAAAGGGTGAAAGAGTTATTCTGTCGCTAAATTTATATCTCTTAAACGATGTTTTTACAATTAATTATAATATTACGTATTTATATATTTTGATATAAGCTACTTCTACAAGATCCATTTTCTAAAGAGACTAAAGTTCCCTAAATTAGTTTGGAAACCCCTTATTTAACATACAGATCTAATATCATAAAACATCTGTGTAACCACCCTCCCCCACCCCCGCCCCACCACCAATCATTGATCCGCGGTTGTGTATTTCCCTTCGAAAAGAACATGGTCAATGAAGAGAAGACTCTCAACGTTAGAAGAAAATTATCCGACTTTAACCGTTACTCGGTTAAACCAGTCCAAAGCATAAACGTTTTTGTGTCGTTTCGTCGCTCTCGTTTCAAAGTGGTGCAGTTATAGGCCTTATGATAATGCAATGCCTAGGCCTACGTCGTGTCACTATAGTGCCCTTCTTGTCCGGTCTGTATGGTTTGTTTGAGGCGTCAATTTATTCCCTTTTCTTAATTATGATCGCGTACGGGAGGAGAATTCTTCCAGCAGCCGTGTTTGGAATCATCTTCAGGATGTCTTCAGACTCCTTTCCTGGGACCTTGCTGAAGCTGTAGTTCTGCAGGAACCAGGTGAAGATAAGGAAGAGATCAGCCTTGGCTACGGCTTCACCCAGACAGCCTCGACGGCCCGCTCCGAATGGGAGGAAGCTGGAAGGATGCTCACGGACTGACCCACTAGCGTCAAGAAAGTGTTCTGTATTGAAAAGGTTTTATAAAAATTAACAGTGTAGCCCTCAAGCTCAAATGCTGTTAAAAAATTGACTCACTAATGGTATGATGCATAAGCTATATGGGGGTTTTTTTAATCGATTTTTACCTGGAAGGAACTTGTCGGGTTGGTCCCATTCATCAGGATCGTAATGCATGGAGTGAGTATTCATCATCACTGTGGTTCCTTTAGGAAGGATATAGCCAGCTGCGATACAAATTATATATTACTGTAAGTAAACATTTTAGATAATAAAGAAAAAAAGAATATATTCCAATCTAGAGGTGACGCACTTAAACACCTAATACGCTTTGTCAGTTTTGCGCTCTATAATTTAGGCAAATCCGGTTCACATCATTTTGTAAACAGATATCAAAGAATGCCATTTAATTCCTCGAATTGCATCCTTCAAGAATCCCTTTTGTAACTTATAATGGTTAGGATCTACAGGCCTACTGTATGTTTATTATGTGCTTTGTGCCTTTTTTTTATGAAACAACCAGTGTTACACTTAGGACTTCAAACGTTAACGTTAGCTGAGCATCCGAACCAGAATTTGCAAGTTAGTAAGAAAATCCGAAATTTACGCAAAAATTATATAGATAGGAAAATAAGGTAGGAACAAACCGGGCACATGGAAATGCAGTGAGACACGGGAAGTTTAGTTATCAATCCAAGGAATCATATTACGACGATTAACACCTATCTCCAGGTTTAATCATTTAGAGGAAAGCAATCATTAATAAGACTCTTCAATATATTACAGGAATCGTAGAATGTCAGATTTAAGGCCTGCAAAAGGTTAAGACCATCTTGAAATTACCGAATTCTGTGTCCCTCGTAGTGGAGTGTGGAAGTGCTAGAGGGACGATACTGCTGTATCGCATGACTTCGTAGAGTGTTGCCTCCGTATAGGGGAGACTCCCCCGGTCATTGACGGTGGGGAAACGATCACGGCCGAGAACATCGTCGATCTCAGCTTGAACCTTTGTCTGGACGTCGGGATGGGTCACAAGGAGAGCAAGTCCCCAGTTCAAGGTCTCAATGGACGTCTGACTACCAGCTAGGAAAGCAATGGGGAAAACAATTAATATGCCCATCTAATGAAAGAGCGGGAATTATAGGCAATTAAATGATTATACGCTTTGAGGATTTGTAATCCGACTTGAAAGTCAAGAGAAATATGAGCTGCTGTCATAGTCAGAAAGAGATACTACTGTAATCAAATGCAAACGGCTCTTTAGGAAAATTTGAAAGAACAGTAGGCGTTTTATTATGTGGCATACACAATTTATTTTGAATAAAATGACTCACCTCCAAAGATATCTGAGACAGTCTGGAAGACATGGGTGTCTGTCAGTTTGTCAACATTCTCTCCTTGTTTCCGAGCGTCTTCTTGGGCCTTCAGAAGCAGACTGTAGAAATCCTTGATGTTCTCTGTAAGGTATGGTAATTGTAGATATTGACAAGGTATCACATAAAGTCAACATGATTCGTATTAAATCCATTCAAACATAAGTTTTAGTTCGATATTCAAACGATTCTTGACTTCTTATGATTGAGTGACAACTGACGTAACAAGATTATCATGAGTATATGAGAGCCAGGACTATGAAATCATAACTTTTTAAAAAGGTGACCGTTGCATGCTTTAAATAATGGTAGCCATGTTCTATCGATCAGATATAACAATACATTCCTTTATTTTCATATTATTTTCCACCTCATCTATCTTCTTCGATGTCAAACTCTCTGCCCTAAGCCCAAAACCTTCACCTCTTCCTCTCCCTCCCTCTCTTTCTTGTAATTGTAGCATTTTTTCCTCACCTGGGTCATACTGTTCTTTCGTTTTATCCAACTGTCCTTGAAAGAACTTATAAGTTTTCTTCACTATGTCCTTGATAAACATAGGACCGTTGGTAGGAATGTACTTGGCCAAAGAAAAGAAGTCTGCTGCTAGACCAAGACCAAATCCCTCATTGAATTTTTCATTTAGCTGCTTGAACTCAATTATACGAGGGTCGTCCAATTCATAGCTGTAACCAACATATGACACATTATTTGATTAGGTTACCAATGATACTGAAAATAAACTTTAATTGTAACCATCTTGATAATTATGGGGAAAAAATAAAGGGATTATTTAGCAATGGAATGTGCGTAAGAAACTTATCAACTATAACAGGGTTCCCACAGAAATTTGGAAACACAATGCATGATTTTCCATGACTTTTCCATGACTAAAGTGCTGCTTCCTTTCTGACACGTTATGATGGCATCCACCTTCCCTCACAGCCATCCAAGGGTTCCCACAGAAATGTGAAAACAGAATTGCATGGCTTTCCATGACTTTTCACATATTTTCCAAATTCCCTGACTTTTCCCTGACTTTCCATGACCAGAATTTTTCCAGGATTTTCCAGGATTTTCCATGACTGTGGGAACCCTGCTATAGTCACTAACCGTCCGCATTGAAGGGCATGTGTGTGAGGTTTTACGATATTCGTGTCATGATCTCCAGGTGAATTTAAAGCAGTGTTCAGTGAAATGGACCCCAAAATATCAGCAGGAACGGAATAAGAGTCTTCATTGTGGAATCCACAGTCGGCAGAGTCGGCAAAAAGGCTGTGTTTCACCGGCAAGATAGAATGTTCATTGCTGTGTACGTGTGTAATATTATGCTAAAAATGAGTGCCAAAGCCAAAGTTAGACCAACAATATAGTGCCTCCGCTGGTACCCAGGTAAGCATGCGTGAGAAGTCGCACTGCAGTAAGAAGCAATCAGCCAGCTTCAGGCGTTTGTTCTGCCTCCGTTCATATCACATCCGTATTTTCTTGCAAAAATTATTAATCATGTAGGCAACGCGAAAGAATCGAAGGTCCCATTATATGTACATGTATTTCAATTTCATTTGAGGAGGCTCTAACTTAATTTATGTGTAACATGTACCCCCATATTACATTAATTAGGAAACATGGTTTTGAGCTATTATGTAGGTTCGAAAGACCGTTTGAGAGGAGGGATCGTTTTTGGCGCCTTTGGCCGACCATACATACCTAATTCCAAAGCACATCTGAGAGAGAACGTTGTACATCAGCAAGGTGAGAATTTTCTTGGGGTCTACCGGTTTTCCCTCAGTCTGGGCTAACTTCTTCTGGACCTTTGGATATACGCTTGCAATGAGATTCTGCAGAGGTTTACCTGTTGCAAAATGCCTTGCAAAGAAAAACAGACATTTGACAAGTTAGCATGTCATATCGGATAAATCACTGGAATCACTCTGTCACTTTGTGGAGAGACTTGAACTCGATGCAACTGACTGATTAACTACCCGATTTGGCGTGAAAATTCCCTCTTTAAATGATGAGTAGCAAATTCACCCATCACATTTAGAGAGTATGGAACGTCATGTGGACAATACCTACTCCGGTGCTGTGATTGGTAAACTATCACGTGGTCATGGTGGTAAACCTATTTGCATTCGCCGCACCATTTTCGCTAGCTGACCTTGTCTTGTAAGAAAAATAATATTTAGTTTCAATCCCAGTATAAGCATGATACAAGTAAAATGTATGAATTTTCAACTACTCTCCCTCCTCCACCCCAAACAAATATTTTTTAAGGGGTTTATCTTATGAACTTGGAATAATATTTTACCTAAGAGCTGTGTGTGCCAACTTGCGATGAAGTTTCCATGTCTCAGTGAAAGGACTGAAGGCGATATCCTTAAAGCCGTCAGTGAGAAGCCCGACTAATTTAGAACAATGTGAACAAAACCCGGAAATAAATAATGAAATATGGAAAGCAACATCATCATTCAATCACAGGTCATGTAGATTTTAAAAACTGTTATAATATGGTATTACAAAATTCATAGACGTATACAAACTATTGATTAAGGCTGATAAATAAATCTTGGTTAGACAAAAGAAGAATTTTAGTAATCTAGGCATACCAGGAGTTATGTTTTGATTTTCAGGGACTCAGTGCTTACACGAGTATAAATCTGGTCGTCCAGCAAAGTCCACTCCTTGTTTGACGACGGCATCTTTGATCAAGTCTTTGCGGTTCAGAACTACTATCCATCTATCACCAGCCTTAAATCCAAAGATGTCACCGTATTTCTTGGCCCATTTCTTGTAGATCACCTCAGGAGAATCGGTCATGCCTGTAATAAAGAATAATGTTGAACGGTAAAGCAAACCATAACCATAAAATCATAATTAAATTAGTACATAAAAGCAGGTTAATTGGAGAAAATAACTGGAAGAGTGGTATATAAATTGTCATCTATTTTCACCAGCCTGCAAGGTGACTCCGATGATTCGGATCGTATCTTGTTAGGAACCTCGCCATATAGGGACCAGGTATGCCGGGAAAACGGCGACGTGGAGTTTGATGGTACGGTACATCATCATCATCTTGCATTGTGCACAGCGCTCTTAGAGAGATGGCCACTTCAGTTGGTGGAGCATGTCAGTCACGCTGATTGTACTATGAAAGTTACCGGTCAAGAATCTGACAAAGTGACGTTGCTGCATTTCGAGTCTGTTGATATTTGTCTTGGGTAATATATAACGTACTCAAGAATGTGTCGTACTAACACGAGATAGCACAGTGTCTTTGTCTTTCTTAGACAAGGTCTCACATGTTGCGCTGGGGAAAGCGATAAACAGAGATGGCTTTCTTAGTCACTACTTTTATTGTGGTCTGTCGAGTTTAGGTAACTCTTAAGATGGACTGCACTGTCTGTTGTCTCGAGAGAATCACCGTATGTATAGGTCCATTTGATGGGATTCATTTTAATTGTTACGTATATGACTTGACACTAGCTTCAGGGGATTGCATGTAATGAACCAGTCAGTCTCCCATCTCTGTATACATCAAGGTTGCCCTGCTGCTATTTTTAGTCCGTGTCCGAAGAGATCTTTCGATACATCGTGCACGGTCAACAGCAAACAGGTAGGCATCACAGCTTTGGGGAACGTAATCAGTTATAACCCAGATAGCAAGGTTTCGTTGGGCCAACGTCGGCAATGGTCGTGCCTATTACGTTGGGCCAAGGTTATTCTTGCCGCTGGGCCAATGTTAGCACAACGTTACACGTTGAGCGCGACCTTATACCAGTGTTAAGTGCGCGCTACGTTTCACATTTGTATACAATTTACGTTGATCCAACGTCGGCATATGGTCGCGCTCAACGTGCAACGTTGTGCCAACGTTGGCCCAGCGGCAAGAATAACGTTGGCCCAACGTATTGCCACGACCATTGCCGACGTCGGCCCAACGAAACCTTGCTATCTGGGAAGGTCATTAATGAACAACGGGAAAGGAAACGGTCCAATGACGCTCCCTTACGGTGTGCCAGATGTTATTTTGTCCATTTCTGACTTGAATCCTTCGAGAATTTACTTGTTGGCTCCAGTAATTGAGAAAGTATGAAATCCACTGATAAGTGGATCCACCTATCATGCCTATGGCATAGTACTGCACCTGATAGGTCTACAGAAGTTTATCGTGATTTATAGGCTATGATTTCCATCATATAATCGTTCATTCTATCTCAAGATTGAGGTAGATTCATGTTTTGACAGATTATGTAAAGATTTATGACAGCTTTAACCCTGTTTTAATCCCTCTTGAACCCTGTTTCCAGAAACTTGTAGGCCTATGTATTACGTCTTGGTAGAGGAGTTACGTAATGATTTTATCATATGATTTTCGACATAAATTTTGTCTCAACGAAGGTATGGATTTGTTTCATGCTGCATCAATTTATATCATGTTTTGCGACTTCAATTATGCTTTATAGGCATGCATAATCATGCTCACTCATAAACACTGTATGAAAAATATAATTGAAATGAACTTTAAACCAATTGCGTGTCTAAAAATCTTTACCAAATATTGAATATCTCTCATTTTGTAATTTAAATATTGATGAAGGCATTGCAAACCAAACATTAAGGCACCTTTATATCATATTCACACTGCTAGACCGAATCGGCCCAGACGTCAGTCGAGTTAATGTTAGCTTTTAGTTCTTGACTCGGTTTGGGTCGTTCCAAGGGTCCATTGTTACTGGAGTAGGCCCTATTAGCGAAACATTTTTATCTTGTGATTTGCTTTCTCATTGAGACCTCATAGAACTTTGAGTTTCCCCACTTGTCTAAACAAAATGAGATGACGAAATAACTGCAAATATGACAAAAGAGCAATGTACTTGACAAAAGAGCAATGTACTTTAATAACACTTTATATCAAATAAAATTGTACGTGAGTTGCATGAAGTATGTTATCACAAGAATAGTGACTATGAGTCATTTAATTTTTGGAGTACAAATGTGCTATGATGGCTTTTAGACATGTTAGACAAATTAATATTGCTACATTCATGTTAAGCCAAGGCCGTTAGCGCTTAAGGACCATTCTTGGTCACGTGTGTGACCGAAATTATGCTAAATCTTGACTTTAATTGGCTATAACTCTAACAACTTTAAAAATATACTGATTTAATGTTTATATCATGCTAATATATTTTGTTGGCTATCATTTGTAAATATTTTTTTGATATTTACAATATGCATGTTCAAGGTCAGAGGTCAAAAGAAGTGGGTCACGTGTGTGACTTCACAGAACGGCATGATTTTGAAAGTTCAATTTCATTTTGAAATTCCTGTGAGTTTTAAAATGATGAAGTTTTCTTATTGTGAGGTATGCATTATGGACCTGTTAACCAAAAAATACCACTGGATAGGAGTCATCTCTGAATTTTTTTATTTTTTTTTATCTATTATTTTATATCGTGATATCGGGTCACGTGTGTGACATTTTAGTGGGTCACGTGTGTGACCTATGGCAAATTGTACAGAAAAATGAATATATTATGTATTATAGGCATTAAATGTACATTTTGGGCAATTACTATATCCGCTATGGTAAAAATTTTTATGAACTCAACCCTAGTCAGTCAATGGGGTGTTTTGACTGGGGGAGGGGCGGGTAGGGAGGGGGCGCCATGATACCCCCTATAAGATCTTGGCTGTTGATCGCTCGAGCGCGCCGAAAATTTGCACGATGGTAGTGTGTGATGTAACTACAAGAAAGCACTGTTAAGTTTCCCATAATAATAATAATTTATTTTATATGAATGAATTATGCTAATTTACGCATTGCATGAAGTCATAATTTTTGTTCTAATTGACAAACTACAGCTTCTGGAATGCTAATTCTGTGTTTGCATAATCTTTATAGGATTTCTAACAATTGAACTTGGAAAAAAATTTGATATTGAAGTAAATTCCTTGTGTATTTCATTGTTTTATGAATTTCTTATGTATTTCTTGGTTTTTTTTCGACCTTTTGTGTTGTTTGTTTGTTCTTTTTGTTGGTTTTTTTCGTAAAAATTATTGCAGAACCATTTCGGAGCATAATAATGCTAAAATAAATAAATTTCCGCCAATGAAAGTGAAAATAATCAGAATTTATGACCACCCCCACCCAGCGGGTCACGTGTGTGACCAATTTGTTTGCTAATTAATAATCAAATTAAAACTTGTCATGGATTCATATTTAGTGAGATGCAAGGTACATTAAATTTAGCTTTGAAGAAATAATTATAATAATACCAGAGCCATGGGTAAGACGGGGCATAAACTTTTGTGTTTTCTGGTTACTTGTGTGTGACATTTTGAGGGCAATTAATTTCCAGGGTTGATTATCTTAATATAATCAATTTAACAACATTATTTTGGGGGTTAGATTAAAAGGAATAGAGGTAAATAATAATATAATGACAGTAATCAAAGTAAGGAAGTCAGCATATCCATTCCAGTCAGGGAAAAAAAATGATATTTTATTTACCGTTTTTCCATTTAATTATCATTTATGTTAATTTATGGAAATGAGCATGAACAATTGCAAAAATCACGAAAAAAAAATCAGTTCATGAAACTTCAGACATTGCTCTATTTGAATATGCAGCTTAAAATCAAAAAGCAAAAATTTATTTGTCCCCAAAAGGTTCACTTTCCAAAGAATGGCAGAATAGCCTGGTCCCTTTTTTAAAGGCATGACCATAGTTGGTCACACACGTGACCCGTGGGTCACGTGTGTGACCAATTTCAAAGTTAATTAATAACTAAATTAAAAGCTATCATGGCTTCATATTTGGTGAGATGCAAGGCACATTATATCTAGCATTGGAGAAAAAATTGTAATAATAATAGAACCACGGTTTTCGGGGGGCGTTGACTATTCGTGTTTTGGGGTCACGTGTGTGACATTTGATGGCAATTAATTTCTTTAGTTAATTATCTTAGAACAATCAATTCAACACCATTATTTGTCATTTAAATTTAAAGGAATGAAGTTAAAAAGGTTATAATGACAATAATGACAAAGTAAGGAGACCAGCATATACAATCAAGTCAGGGTCAAACAAATTATATTTTACGTACCATTTTTCTATTCAAATTTTTTGCATGTTAATTTATGCAAATGAGCATGAAAAATTTGTAAAATTAAGATAAAAAATGCATTTCATGAAACTTCAGACAATGCTCTATATGAATGTGCAGCTTAGAAACAAAAAGGAAAAACTTTATTTTTTCCAAAAAAGGTACACTTTTTAAAGAATCGCCCTTAATAGGTGTCGGTAATGATTGAAATGATCCACAATCTAAGCAAAGTTAGATGAATATTAAACACGTTAAAGGCCATTAAGTTCCAAGAAATATTGCTACAGTTGAAATATGCCGTTTTATAAAGCGTTTCCCAACTCAATTTAAATGTTTTGAATGTGTGAATTTTGAAAGAGAATGGACTGATTGATATATAACTTATTCTTATTTATACTTTTATTATTATTTTGTTCTTGTTGTTGTTTTGGCAATGTCTCTGTTATCTAAAATCCCCAAACTGTGACTTACTCTTACAGGTTCTTTCTAAATGTGTCATTTCTGATACCAACAGTCTTGTACTGTAATTTGCAAACATGATAGCAACTTCTTAACGTTGGGAATAGTTTTTGTTCATTTGAATGATAATTTGCTGTAACTGCTGTAGATGTGAAATGTTTGAATTGCAAAAATACAGCAACAAACTGCTACGACTTCCACTTAAAACTTAATTTGAAAACACCTTCCCCTCCCCCCCTCCACTTCTACTACTACTCTACGCTGGTGATTACAAACTACTGTATCGCATACGAACTCCACGGCTAGTATTATCCTGCAAGGAAGACAATTTTCTACTATACAGCTATTATACTGCTAATAAACTGCAGCTGATACTACTATAAACATCTAGTATAATACTACTTTCACTATGATAATACTATTAATACTACTACTACTACCACTACTATTTGGACTTGTACTTACTATAAATGCTTCCGACAATTGGCAAACCTCTTGGACCTGGTGGGAACTTGTCTGGTCTTACGATACTCCATAGGGACAGATCGAGAGATCATGACCACTCCAAGGGTTGCTGTAATGGTCAACGCATTGACCTGACCAAAAGTAGACTCTCCAACTCCAAGAAGATCAATCATTGTGAATGTCAACAAAGCTATAAAAATGACAATTGATCAATTGAATGAATGAGTAAATGAATATCGCATGAATGTTCACATCACAATAGTATTAATTTAATCTGTTAGGTTATCCATTCACTTCACATTCAGATGGAACATTCGAAATATAAAAAAAAAGAAGGTAAGACTTGCCTCAAAGTTCAGAAGTAATTGACGACAAACCGCTAGAATATAACGTTATTGTTGATGATATTAAGAACGCAAAAGACAAAAAGTCATAACTTCACTCTAAACAAGTCATATACATTGAATGACTCCGCGAACCTTTTTTTATTCATTTACAGATAAATCGTGGGTTTATTTAAAAAATAATCGATGATGAGCATAAATGTTTTCAATAGTTTGTTTACCTTTCACCTGTATGCTCACAATTATCGTGCATTGTCATGATTGTAGGTACGTGCTGGGTTTCGGCTATGGTCATAACCATAATGCGGCAGTCACACAGTACGTTTTTGTTACTTTATCCTTATTTCTTTGTTTTATTGGATGAACGGAATTATCACTACTTCCACTGTCGACTATAACGGGAAAACATCCGTGGGGATCCGCAGAAAAGAAAATATTTTTTTTTGGACGCAATTCCCGGACGTAAATCAACGTAAATGTCTGTGTGACGTACTACAGCATTACAGTCATGCATGTTTCTGCAACCTGCGTAGCGGGGTGGATGCGTACTACGGCGTTTGATATGGTTTTAGCTGAAAGCCAACTTGCTCCTGCATGGTAGAAATGCAATGTGTACCTCTCAGTGTCTTAATCAAGGATATTCTGCTACATACTACGTACATCAGACGCAGAGGGTTACACGGCCGATGCATAACGAGTTGTGACCATGTCATACAAGGTACTCATGAATATACACATAAAAATAAAGACTCGTGACTATATTGCAAATACGGGTAAACATTGCTTTATTCGTGACACCAAGGACATGAAGGATATAGATTCAGTTATCCAGTTATCTAAAGTATAGAATACATATTTTGCCATGGAAATTAAAATCTATCTCTGTCTATCTCTATCTCTTATGTTTCCAACTACAAGTGTTATGTTTTGGTATTTTTCATCAAGCAGAACAAAATGCTTTTTTTCCACATTTAAAAAAAAAATCTCATTTGGAGCTGTAAATCTTAAAATATTATGACTTTGCAAACAATCAAAATTAAATCATTTAGGAAAAATAAGCAAAAATGACCGTGATAGAACAAAATGTTTTGGTGATTACAAATATACCGTCGCCGCACATATTTAACAAAATTTCTGTATCATTTGGCTTTACGATGATACCACATACGCATAACGTTTTTCATACCTATTTTTTTCCTCCTTAAAGGGCCTGTCCCACAGAAGGCGATCGTTGTGGCGACAATCTATGCATGTTAGAACCTGCCAGAATCGTGTCAGAATCGTAGGTGACCGAAGATCATATACGTATCTACGACTCTGTCTACGATAGGCTACGACAACGACTTACTTTCACGCAAACAATAGGCTAACAATAGCTGGTATCCGATAATACAATAGCCTCGACTTTCGCGTATCTCGCGGCTCGACTTCTCTTATCGCAGCTTAAATCAACCAAAATATGAACTTGCGAACTGTGGCGATCGTTGCGGCTGACACAGGCGATCGAATGTTTTCTACCTGAAGGCGGCCTGTCGCCTTTAAAATCGTGATAGTCCTCTCAGTCGCGCATTATAATTTGGGTCGTGAGTGATTTTGAAAATTTCCAAAATTTGCGGCGACTGTACAGTATCTGAATGGGAGGCCGATCCTGATTTTGGTGAATGTAGGTGGCGACAAAGGCCGTATAAGCTTAAATTTCACTGTCCGTTCGGTTCAGCGATGCGTGCAACGTACGCTGGAGCGCGGCAACCTACAACTGGCCGCAGTTCCGCTTTGCTAAACATGTTCTATCTGGCGACAATCTACGATAGCACCTTGTCGCGACAAGAGAAGACAGGCTACGGTCATAGACGTCAACCCATCTGACGCCGGCTATTGTTTAACTTGTTGAGAAACCTATGAACTACTTTTTAGTACCCATCGCCACCATGCGCAAGTCCAATCGCCTATAAGATCGTGAATTATCGCGCCTGTCGCCAAAAAATACGTAGCAAAATTCTGTTCGCCGCATAAACTTTGATAAAGAAAAACAAAATGTTACAATTTCATGTGTTACAATTGCCCCATAGTCGTGTTACAATTGAGGGGCAATAGTAACACTTGACCTCTTGTTTTGAAATGATAATGGCTTCAAAATAAATTGTTTTATACTTTAATAACCCAAACCTATTCATATCTCGAGCTAAAATATGCATATTTCGTCTTATTTAGTTTTAAGCAAGTATTTAGCTATAATAAAGTTCATAAGTCAAATTTGAAAAAAGTGTTACAACTGTCCCCAGTCTCCCCTATTTATTCAAATTTCGCAGCCTTGAAAGCTGAATTGATATTGGGTTTGCAATAATGATTAAAAACATAAAAATTGCACGAAAAAACTAATAAAAATTTCAATTAACATCTGGAAATCTCAATGTACAATACCAATTTCAGTTGGCAAAAATAAATGCAACAAATATTGTATTAATCTGTTTTCTAGTTAAAACTGAAATAATTCTAAATAATGCATAAATTTGAAGTAACAATAACAAATGATACAATTGAACAGACTTATCAAACAATTTTACATATGTTTGGGTTTGCATTACGCTTGTCATATGCTTGTAAGAGCCTGATCGCATTTGGACATTGTTCTAGTAATTTCGTTCTGTCTAAATGATTTTCAAACCCACTGGATACACATGATATAGATTTATTTCAATAGTTTAAAAAAAAGTAAACCCTTAAGCCTAGAATCAAATCAATATCAAGCATTACAAAAAGATAATTAAAATATATATATATTTTGTATTGTATTGTTTTTTAAACACAAAATGTGGCTACACCTTGTCTACACCAAAATTATGTTTAATAGCAAAGATATATATACAGATGTCCTTGAAATGTGTATTTTTTATGTTAAAAAGGATATAACTCTAAACGTGTCTATCTGCTATTTAAATTCAGAACATTTTGTGAACAAAGTCAAAGTTTAAAAACATCTTTATTCTGGTCCCGTGTGTTACCAACGAATGAATCAATATAAATTAAAAGTGGGCCAGCGTAATTATTTTCCATGATTTGATTGAAGGTTCTTAGTTCCTTCAAGAATAAACCTACGAAAGAGGAGTTCATCATGAATTACAAAAAGAGGGCTTATTCTTGGCTTCGATGTGCCGTGTGTTACCCCCACAAAATACCTGTGACTCGCCCTTTCATATTTTGCAATAGTAGTTATTACCATGTTCATATACGGTGATTAAGATTTATTCAATTGACAATGTTTGTAACTTGCTTTCGATGGCAAACGGAGCTCGAGATGATACTTAATAGTTATGTGGCGGATCCATAGGGCGCAAAAGGCCAGCGCCCCATATTATTAGTTTTGACACCAAATATTAAACATATATCTTAAAATTTATGTATGTTGGTCAAATCCAAACCTCGTGTTTGTCTGATGTCGGCCTGATGTCATTTTGCATTAGTCTGATATCGGTCTGATGTCAATCTGGTTTGGTCTCTATGGGCTGCTTGAAGCGTAACTCTAATCTCTTTTGTTAATGATGATCTCATATGGGCGGAGAAGTCTTCCAGAGGCAGTCTGGGGAATCATCTTCAGGATGTCTTGATCCTCTTTCCCTGGAACCTTGCTGAAGGTATAGTTCTGCAGGAACCAGGTAAAGATGAGGAAGAGATCAGCCTTGGCTACGGCTTCACCTAGGCAGCCCCGACGACCTGCTCCGAATGGAAGGAAGCTAGGAGGATGCTCGCGAACCGTTCCACTGGCATCCAGAAAGTGCTCTGTGGTAAATTGAAATTGAAGCTATTTTATTCAGATCAAACTTCATAGCCCTCAAGCCGGATTACGTTAAAAAATGGCATGTATGATCATGATGATAAGATGCTAAACAAAGTAAATGTTGGTCTATAATGAAAGCTGGGTTATTAAAAATCGATTGTTACCTGGTAGAAACTTGTCCGGTTGGTCCCATTCATCAGGGTCAAAATGCATGGAGTGGGTATTGATCATCACAGTCGTTCCTTTAGGGATGGAATATCCAGCTGTAACAGTAAGATAATGAGATAACTCCGTTATTCGTCGCAAGAGGATTTAGATTTCAACCCGTTCTGAGTGTTGTCGAACCTTCTTGTATCCTCTGAAAGAGAGAGCTCCTGATTTTCATTTCTAAGAGCAGAAGATGATCGGATCAAATATTTTTAACGAAGGGGAATACAAAAGAAAAAAGGCTCCAAAATTACATTTTAAAAGGTGGGAATTATCAGTCAATAAAATCATGAAGCCGTTTCGTATTTCTCTCAAAACTTCTAGTGGGTTTCGTTTCTACTTCTCCAAAGAAAATGGCCGAAAGTTGCTGAAAACCACTCTATTTGCCAAGCTTTCGGCTATATAAAGCCTTCTTCAAGGGCTGTAAGACAAAAACGAAAACAAAACATATAAATAGTACCAAGGAAGGCTTTATATAGCCGAAAGCTTGGCAAATAGAGTGGTTTTCAGCAACGCCAATCTCCTCTTGTTTTTATTTTGCCTACATTTTCCAACAAGAAGCAGTAGCCATGTTAAAGAGTTACAGTTCCCTTCTCACATAAACACAAAACAAAAAGAAAGTTCCTTCTATTTGGGGTTTTATCTATATTCTTTGGGCACGTGTCAATAATCCTATGGCATTTATTTATAAATTCATGCTTCAGTGATCACGTGAGACTGGAAAAACCCTTTTCTCAGGTATGGACTTAAATTCAAATTCTTACTTTGATTGAATTGGGATTCATTTTAATTTTATTTTCACAAAAATCCCGATGTTTCACGCCTCAGTGGGCACAAGATACAAGAACATCATGCAAATGAGAAGAAAGTTTGGGGCTTCGTCATGATTCAGTGACTTCTCGAATAAGTAATTTGAATCAAATTATGTTAGTTACAGATCAGTTGAAGCTATTTGCCAAGTTTCATGACATAACTTAAGGTAGAATTAACAATATAAATAATCAATGAAATAGGCCGAATTTCACATTTGTCAGATATTGATTTCCTCCTCCATTGACTTAATGTACACAGAGGTTTAAAAAACGTGACAAAAGTGAAATCTGGCATATTTTAAGTGTAAATTTTTGTCCATTTGACTGTGAATTATTTTATAAAACTTGACACATATAGCTTTACCTGATCTCTTAGGTACCTTACCAAAAGATAAAGCCGCGGGCTTTCAGGCAGGATTTAACGTTCCCCTATTATTCTTTCATTGACTTAATAGGAGGGGATTAGCACATCAGGTATAAAGCGCCGCAGTGCGGGCCGTGGCTTTAGCTTTTGGGAAGGTACCTTACTAACATTATCTTGATTCAAATTACGTATTCGAGAAGTCACTGAACCATGACGAAGCCCAAAACTTTCTTCTCATTTCCATGATTTTCTAGTATCTTGTGCCCACTGAGGCGTGAAACATCGGGTTTTTTGTGAGAAAAAAATATTGATTGTAAGAATTTGAATTTTAGTCCATACATGAAAAAATATATATATTTTATAATATAAAAAAATATATATAATTAAAAGATATTTTCGTGTGTCTGTAGGTCAGTACCAAATTCTGTGTCCCTGGTTGTGGCATGCGGCACAGACATTGGGACGAGACTGCTGTATCGCATGATCTCGTAGAGGGTAGCCTCCGTATAGGGAAGACTCCCGCGGTCGTTGATGTTGGGATGACGATCACGGCCGAGGACGTCATCGATCTCGTCTTGGATCTTGGCCTGGACATCGGGATGGGTCACAAGGAGAGCTAGTCCCCAGTTTAAGGTTTCTACAGTCGTCTGAGTACCAGCTAGAAAGCAATGAAACAAATAGTTAATGTTGCCTTCCTTTCATTGACCTGTTTATAGAGGGTTTTTTTTTCCAGTGCAAATAAAATTCTAATGAAGGGGTATATTTTTATGTCACCCAAAACGGGTGGATTTTTATTCATTATATTTTCTTTTTATGTTTGTCATAACCTACCCTATTTCATTTGGCTGATGTTAATTACAGTATTCTGGAAGACCATTTACAGTGTCAACGCTAAAGTTGTAAGCAAGGCGGTCGCATCATCCAAAATGCGACTAAACACTTACCACTGCATTGTACGTGACATAAAAATACTTTGTTTAAAATGATTCACCTCCAAAGATATCGGAGACAGTCTGGAAGACATGGGTGTCGGTCAGTTTGTCCACATTTTCTCCTTGTTTCCTTGCGTCTTCCTGGGCTTTCAGAAGTAGACTATAGAAATCATTGATGTTCTCTGTGAGATAATCCAAACGGGCATTTAGGAAGTGATTTTATTTTTAATGCGCAGTAATTGGGATCAAAGAAGAAAACTCTTCGTTATAATGTTGTGGGTCCTCAATTGCATTAAGAAATACCGCAAAATGTAAGGTACTATTCATCATTTTGAATTTATGCATTTATTTATCTATTAATTGTGATGAAGACACTTTATCCACTGAGCCAACACATTGGTGTTAAATGAGGGACATCGTTTTCGCGAGCGAACAAAATAAGTGGTCACTGACTTTGCCACCAAAAAAAGAGGTTACCCTCCCTAATTAAAAACGAACCGAATCCATCATGCCCATTGCAGTTTAGGCGTTCCTATTTTAGTTGGTTTACAGGCGCACTACACACTCTAATTCTAGAGTGCCATATTACATTTAAAGAGTCATGCCTTTTAATCATAGTAAAGCGTTTGACATCTGCCGGGAAAGGTGACTGTGCTGTCTATGAATCAGCTAAGTATACAATTCTTTTTAACCATGTTAACTGATTGGATCTTTGAGTTGAGAGTGAATAATTATCCGCTCAATAATTTCATCAGTCTTGTTTCATGTAATGACAGGTCTTGCGTAATATTACACTTTAGTAGTATCTAAGTTAGAAGTTCATGTTCCAATCGTTTATTGTAATATTGTATTAAACATGGTAACAAAAGTATTGGATGGACTAATCATAACACCTCAAATCTGGTATTTTCAGTCTATTGGTTAGGTACAAAACAAATTGCACTTCAAATGTTCTTCCTTTGTACGTTGAACTCTTTCTCTCACCCGGGTCAAATCGAGATTTCGAGTCATCCACCTGGTTTTGTATAAAAGCATTAAACTTCTTCACAACCTCCTTGATAAACCTTGGACCGCTGCTTGGGATGTACCTGGCCCAGGGAAAGAAGTCTGCTGCTAGACCAAGACCAAATCCCTCATTAAAATCATCATTTATGTCCTTGAACTCAATTATTCGAGGGTCATCTAGTTCGTAGCTGCAACCAAAAGATTAGACTACAGGCAATTAGCGGAATTATTGAAAAAAAATTATAATCATGTAATACGCTAGTACATGTACATACAAATGGATGCAATTGTCGAAAGATCATTCCTATAATGCAAGAATATACCTGAATGTCTATAGGCATTGTCTATATTCAGATTATATGGTTTGGGTTTAAATTGAAGTTAAGATGAAATTCTAAACATAACTTTTTGGTTTTTTTATTTTGTATTCGAATTTCTGTTCAGACCACAACAGGTAGCGTAACAGACATGACAATTTTTCGGGGGGAAAAAAAATATTGATTTATATCGCAAGGTCTGTACAGTATGGAGTATGTATTCCTCTTCTTCAGTGTTCCCTTTGCAATGTTTACACACAAGGGGGGGGGGAACAAGGAACCATTAAAACGAACCAGTGTAATTTGCATTTTTAGTGTTTTCTGTTTTTTTGTTCTTTGTTTTGTTATCTTTCCCCGTTCTCACATGTATAATTTTAATAATCTTTTTTCAGATATTAGGTAATTACGGGGGGGGAGAATTTAATTGAAATTGAAAGAATGATAAATTTATGATACCCATGGTATCATCCTGATGAAGACTTAGACATACTAAGAGGACGATGTTCTAAATCTTAATATGACGAATTTGATCAGGTATGTGTTTCAATGACAGTGTAATGATCTGGAGTGGAAATACGATGACCTAATAAGAATCCCCCTAAAAATGTGTCTGGGAGCTGAATACCCTCATATTGGTCTAGTACCATGGAACCAGCCTAAATGCTCTGGACACTTGCAAAAAGGTGGTAATTTAACGAAAACAGTTATAATCGTGACTTTGAAATATGTAATTAGACTAGGTACCACTTAGGGTAGGAAAAATTATGATTTTTCTTCCGTATATCTGTAAACAAAAGAACTCTGAAATATTAAACGTCTCGAAATTTAAAATACTGTGAATTGTTCAATTGTTGTAGTACTTATCAACAGGATATTAAAAAAAAAGAACACATTCCAGTTAAAAGCAGCCTCCAAAACAGTTTTGAAATAACAAATGTAGATTTACCTAGATCCAAAGCACATCTCGAGAGAACGTTGTACATGAGCAAAGCAAGAAGGTTCTTGGGGTCAACCGGTTTTCCCTCAGTCTGAGCCACTTCTTCTGGACCTTTGATATACACTTGTAATGAGATCCTGTAGAGTTTACCTGTTGCAAAATGCCTGAGAGTGATAAAAGAATATCGGTTAAATTTCCATATCTCATTATGGAAAAAAAAAAAAAAAAAAAAAAACACAAGTACATATTTTCGATGCAAATTGATTCAATCACGTTATATTGCTGTACTAGTATGCCTCATTATGACATTTTTAGCAGGTTTCACTAATGCTACAGTCACACAGAATTTACGTTGAGTTACGTCCAGCGCTGCGTCAAAAAAAGGTCATTTTTTCTGCGAATCCCCACGGATACCTTCCGTCACGCCTCAATAATTATAATATATACGGGACAAAATGCGGATGATACGATTAGTTACGACCAGATACGGACACTTGCGTCCACTTACGAATAAACTTACGAGTCTACTCGTCTTTGTTTTTTTCCGACTTTCGAAAACTTCCGGACACTTCAGAACACTTGCGGGGATTTACATACGTATACAGATAACTGGGAATTTGTAATGAAAAATTATATATCTCTCTGGTCAATGAGTGTGTTTAAAAAAAAAAACCTTCGCTAATAGATCACCTTTCCTATTTCTGCTAGTCAGTGGCGAATACAGGAATTTCAGGATGGGGAGGGGGGGGGGCGCCGCGACATTTTTCTGATTAACATGTACAGTCAATGAGCGATTTTCAAATTATGGGGGGGGGGCGTCCCCTGCGTCCCCGCCTGGATCCGCCACTGCTAATTACATGGCTCCAAAGTCCTACCCCAAAAGCAAAGTGGTAGGTACAAAGACAAGGTTGAAGAGGGTTACAGGACAACAGACGTTGATCCAGGGGGCAAGCACCCTCCCCCACCAAAGACAGAGAGAGAGAGAGAGAGAGGGGGGGGCAGGTAGAATAACAGAGAGAGAGAGAGAGAGAGAAAAAAAAAGAAGAATGTAACCTAATTAGGTTTCAAACCACTTTTTATATAGAAGATTCGGTCCCTAATAAACAGACAAGAACGAATGATTTATTTATTTATTTGTAAATAAAGGAACCAATCGTAAGATAAAACATCCTAGAAGAGACAACATGCAGCGAAATCCCTTATTTATGTAACTGATTACTAGATTATATATATTGTAGTTTTCATTTAGAAGAGGAAAAGAGAATTTCAATTTATTGCCCTCCTTTTTTTTGCTCCCACATTTTTCCGCACGTATATTGAGATTATTATAAAATTGAAAAGCAAAAAGAGAATATATTAAAGTGATTATAATGTTAAAATGTTCGTCTTTTTTTTTGGGGGGGGGGGCGAGTGCATAACTTGCCTTGCTTTCTAATCATTTTATAGCAATTTTTTTTGTTCACTCTCGCATTCTATCATTTAGTCAATATGAAATTGTAGACCAAACAGATCAGACTGTCCTGCTTTCCTACTTATTAAATGGTAAATAGAGTATTTGCGCTGTGTGCTCCCGTGATTTAAATGACATAATTTAAACAAATGTATATCAATAACCCTTCTTGACCGGGTATCGCACTTTCAAGAGGTCATAACTATGTTTATGCTAGGGATTATCCAACTAAAACGAATTTCAAACAAATTTATTCAATATATTCTTGTCAAAAAAAGAGGAGGGGATTATTTGAGTTATAAGATTTAATTGCAGAGGATTTCAATCAAATATGGTTTCGAACATCTTGTTTTCTATTTTTTTTTTTAATTGAGTGGAAGCTCGCTTGAATTATCATTAGGTTTTCTTTTTTATTTGTCCCCCCCCCCCCTCCCTCCAGGAAATTTAGGACCTGCCCCCTCTAAGCTATTACATTAATATAACCCCTATCCATGTGCAAACAAGAATGGGTTTTCGGGAGCTCCAAAACGTGATAGGATGCAATTATCCGCAACGCTTAAGGGGGCCGTCACACTGAGGTCGTTCTATAACGTTCTTACCCGTTTTTGCCCGTTTTTAAAAAAAATGCTGAACGGGCTTTGGTCGGGTTGGAACTTATAACTTTGAAAAATAATTTCTTGAATACGATGCTAGGCAGTTCATAAATAGTTCTCGTTACGTCAATTCCGTCTTTATCGCGTCCGCAATACGTTGTTATCCAGTTCAGAACGAGTAAACTGCTCGTTCACTCTATACCGTTCGTAGCACGTCCAAACGGTCACTAAAAGTGCCTATGCGCAGCATGATAAAAGTTAGGTACCACGTTCGTAGTACGTCCTTCTCGTTCAGAGTAAGTCCTACCCGTTTAAGGAACGTTGTCACTACGTTTAATTTTAGAACTTGAAGCCAGTACGATTTTTTTGAACATGTTCAAAAAAATCGGAATGCCTTTCCGTTCTCTCCGTTCGGGCCCGTTCGCCAAGTTCGTAAACAGATTGTAAACGGTCTGTACTAGATTCTAAAAGGTCTGCACTACGTTCAGTCCGTGTGTAAACAGATTGAGCCCGTTCACCAAGAACTACCTAGAACGCAGTGAGAACTAGCTCAGTGTGACGGGAATTATGACATGCCGTTCTGTTTAAAAATTGAAACGTATGTTCGTAGTACGTCCTTCTCGTTCAGAGTAAAACCTACCCGTTTAAGGAACGTTGTCACTACGTTTAATTTTAGAACGTGAATAATTAATATACAATGCTCGTCTGTATGACGTCCTAGCACATCTTTAGAACGATTTAAGTACGGCAATTTCGTTCGTAGTACGTCCATCTCGTTTTAGGTACGTTGCCACCCCGTTAAATTTTAGGACGAGATGGGCACCCGATTTTTTTGAACACTTTTTTGGAAATCCGACCGAGCTAGTCCATGAAGTTCATAAACAGATCGTAAGAAGTATTTACTACGTCCACTCAGTTTACACACAGACTATGCCCGTTCGGCAAAATTTGCAAGGACGTATTAGGAACGAGCTCAGTGTGACGGGGGTATAAGTGTTTGTCTGCAGCCTCTTAAGTGTATTGTTTTGGATACTTAAACTTTTGATACGTTTAACTACGGATAATTGCGAATACTTACGGTGGACGCAAATCAGCGCAAATGAACGGAACTTACGAATTTTCCCCGGATGGTCTGCGTCCTAGATACGGATAGTTACGTTCATTTACAGAAACTTACGTTTAGTTACGGTTACTTACGTAAGTCAGCATCCGTAAAGATGCCCTGCGAAATTTTGAACATTTCAAAATTTCGCAGGCTTGGCGCCGTCATTATCCGTACCGATAAGGTTCAGTTTCGGACAGATACGTATACTTACGTTCCTTGCGGATGACCGCGTCCATGCTGCGTTCATGTTGCGTCCACTCAGCTAAATCTATACGCAGCTATATGCTACAGTCACACAGACACTTACGTTTAGTTACGTCCGCTGCGTATAGAATAGATTTGGCTAAGTGGACGCAGCATGAACGCAGCACGGACGCAGTCATCTGCAGGGAACGTAAGTATACGTATCTGTCCGAAACTAAACCGTATCGGTTTTTGAAATGTTCAAAGTTTCGCAGGGCATCTTTACGGATGCCGACTTACGTAAGTAACCGTAACTAAGCGTAACTTTCCGTAAATGAACGTAACTATCCGTATCTAAGACGCAAACCATCCGGGAAAATTCTTTAGTTCCGTCCATTTGCGTTTATTTGCGTCCACCGTAAGTATTCGCAATTATCCGTAATTAAACGTATCAAACGTTTAAGTACCCGAAAACAATACACTTAAAAGGCTATGGACAAACACTTAAGCGTTGCGGATAATTGCGTCCTTCACGTTTTGGAGCTCCGGAACACCCGTTCTTGTTTGCACACGGATAGGGGTTATATAAATGTAATAGCTTCGATGGGCAGGTCCTAAATTTTCTAGAGGGAGGGGGGGGGGGCAAATAAAAAAAAATAATAATTCAAGCGAGCTTCCACTCAATAAAAAAATTAACGGAAAACAGGATGTTCGAAACCATATTTGATTGAAATCCTCTGCAATCAAATCTTATATAAATAATTTCCCCCCTTTTTATATGACAAGAATATATTGAATCATTTTGTCTAAATTTCGTTTAGTCGGATAATCCCTATTATAAACCTGGTTATGACCTCTTGAGAGCGCGATGCTCGGTCAAGAAGGGTTATTGATATCTATTTGTTTTAATTATGTATTTTCAATCACGTGAGCGCAAAGCGCAAATACTCTATTTACCATTTAATAATTCGGAAAGCAAGGCAGTCTGATCTGTTTGGGCTACAATTTAATTTTGTCTAAGTGATAGAATGCGAGAGTGAACAAAAAATACGCCATAAAATGGTTTGAAAGCAAGGCAAGTTATGCACTCGCCCCCCCCCCCAAAAAAAATATTAACGTTATAATCACATTAATATAAATTCCCTTTTTGCTTTTGAATTTTATAATAACTTCATTATACGTGAGAAGAAAATTGTGAGAGCAAAAAAAGGAGGGCCATAAATTGAAATTCTCTTTTCCTCTTCTGTACGTGTATAAATGCGAGTTAAACTTTTGAAAAAGGTTAACCACTTTGAAAACTATATTATAATCTCATAATCAATTGCATAAATTAGCGATTTCGCTGTAATTAGTCTCTTCTGGGATGTTTTATCTTTCGATTGGTTCCTTTATTTAAAAAAAAAAAAAAAATTATTTTTTTTATTTTATTATTTTTTTTTTTATTAGGGACCTAATCTTCTTAAATTACCTGTATATGTAGAAGCGATATTAAAAGTGGTTTGAAACCTAATTATTATAGATTCTTCTTTTTTTTCTCTTTCTCTCTGTTATTCTACCTTTTCCCCCCCCCCCTTTCTCTCTCTCTCTCTCTCTCTTAATCTCCTTCTTGTGTCCCCTTTTTTGGGGGCGGGGTGGGGGGAGGGTGTTTGCCCCCTGGATCAACGTCTGTTGCCATGTAGCCCTCTTCAGCCTTTGTCTTTGTACCTTCCACTTTGCTTTTGGGGTAGGACTTTGAAGCCATATAACTATAGCAGAACTAGGAAAGTTGATCTATTAGCGAAGGTTAAAAAAAAAACCACACTCATTGACCAGAGAGATTTTTCATTACAATTCCCAGTTATATGTATGCGTATGCCAATCCCCGCAAGTGTTCAGAAGTGTCCGGAAGTTTCCGGAAGTCGGAAAAAACAAAGACCAAGAAGACTCGTAAGGTTATTCGTAAGTGGACGCAAGTGTCCGTATCTGGACGTAACTATTCGTATCATGCGCATTTTGTCCCGTATATCTTATAATTATTGAAGCGTGACGGGAAGGCATCCGCGTGGATTCGCAGCAAAAATAACTTTTTGGACGCAACGCTGGACGTAACTCAACGTAAGTTCTGTGTGACTGTAGCATAAACATGAAACTGCAAACACTGATCCCCCCCCCAAAAAAAAAAAGGGGGGATAGAGAAAGAGAGAGAAAAGGAAGAAAAAATACCTGAGAGCCGAGTGTGCCAACTTGCGATGAAGTTTCCAGGTCTCAGTGAAAGGACTGAAAACGATATCTTTGAAGCCTTCAGTTAAAATCCCGACTGTGAATGGGAATCAAGAGGGAAAAAATAGCATAACTCACCTGTAATGGAAGGAGGTACAGTCAATTGCAATTTTGAAAATAAACTTTTCATGTCGGTTCACAGCAAGACTTTTATTTAAGAAGTGTAGACCGTGACAACAAGCTTTCTAATTTGACTGCTTTCTAATTTGACCTCAAATGAATTATATGTACTGCTCTTGATTTTTTTTTTTTTTTTTTTTTTTTTTTAATGTACTAATAGTCTCAATTAATTTTTTAGGCATAATAAATATTAATAGACACAAAAACACGAAAATTTGTCGTTCCTAACAATTTTAGCTTGCATAGGCCTTATATGCCTTCGTGTGAACACTGAAAACCTAACCTCGTCCGTCAATGGACGGACTAGCTTTAAAGGTAGTCGGTCAAGACGGACTAGTTTTAAAGCTAGTCCGTCATGTTAGTCCGTCTAGACGGACTAGGATACAACTGAATCTATATCTCTCAACTTGACGGACGAGCTTTAAAGCTAGTCCGTCAAGCTTGATGCTCAGCAGTCGACCTGACGGACTATAGGTAGGTTATAGGTAAGTAGGTAGGTAGACTATAGCCGACTATAGGTAAGTAGGTAGGTAGACTCAGTTTACCAACTATAATGACCGACTAGCTTTTGATACACATAGATTTTGCAATGTAGTTTTAATGCACCTTCTCTATTTATTCTGTTTCCGAGCATAATCAAGTGGATACATTCTCAAACAAAGGTTGTTTTGGCTTGACAATCTGAAAGCTTACGAGACATAACATCATTCATGACGAGTATGTAATTCATGAGTAGGTTAAAAATATTGTTCCATTCTTTAATTACAGTCTAATTGAATACCTCGTTACTATAGAACCCAAGAACCCGGTCTATTCTTACAGATTGCTGGTCAATGCCCGGCTTAGCAACAACAGTGAATAGATGGTGATACAATCGATTGAATAGCATGCGCATTGCGAAAAGGACATCACTATTAGTTGCATATAATTATCTGTATGTGAATTCCATTTAATGAGCAAACTGTACAGACGCAGATGCGATATACTCCGTAAAGCTTAAGATTTTGATGATAATGGCGATTTCCTACGTGTGACATGACTGTGTGAGTACTCTTTTTGAATTCCTTATGTTTCAGTTCACAGATAGCGTTATTTTTTCACATAGATTAATGCTATAATCACCAACGCGAAAAATTATGTCTTGCCAAATCAATTTATAAATTGTGTGTATTTTACAACGATAATAACAAACACATTGAATTATTAAAATTGAATTTTAATTCTAATGATAAATATAGGCGCCACTTTTCTTTTAGATTATTTGTATCTGAAAGCAAAGAATATTGGATTAGAGGCACAATTTTGGGCTTTCTGAAGTGCCTTTCAAGGATAAGCGTATAGGCCGAAAATGCAAAGCTTTCAAGCTAGTCCGTAGAGACGGACGAGCTTTAAAGCTAGTCCGTAATAACCGGGTTGTGTTAAAGGAAAGCTAGTCCGTCGTGACCGACTAGCTTTAAAGCTAGTCGGTCTACCCTTTGAGGTTTTCAGTGAAAGTTTGTTGATCTTTTGACTTTTCCCGCCATGACTTCGCACTGGGAGGTCATGGGTATATGATCATGTACACAATTTGACCTTATTTTGACCCCTAGTGTTAGCACGGGACGAACCAAGCTCATTTTGATTAGTGAACTCTAAGCAACTCAAAACCATTTCAAACCTTTGTTCCCAAAAAATATCCACGGGTACTGATTCACACTGATCCTCTACTGATATGAAATTCAGATAATAATTATGGTGCGCGCAAACTAGAGAATGTGGGGAAGGGAATTATAATAATCGTTATGTTATTTGTAATTTTAAAAAGTGGCATCCTGGTTGTTAAAATATGTACAATTAGATACAAGGATGATCAGGCCGGGTAAAGGCTTTTAAATGATATTGACACTTACGCGAGTATAAATCTGGTCGTCCAGAGAAGTCCACTCCCTGTTTGATGACGGCTTCTTTGATTAATGCTTGACGATTCAGGACTACCATCCATCTATCACCAATCTTGAATCCAAAGATGTCACCGTATATCTTCGCCCATTCCTTAAAGACCACCTCTGGAGAATCATTCACACCTATAATTTGGAAATGTGAAATCATAAAAGCAAAGCAGCTGAAGTTGAGAAGCCAACGTTGGGAGCAACATCGTAGTATATACAGAGACTGAAGTCAGAAAGGTGAAAAAGGATGTCACGACATGGATATAAAATTTGCTGCATTTGTTTTGTTTTGTTTTTTGTTTTGTTTTTGTTTTGTTTTGCTTTTTTTTGTGTTGGATCTAGTAATTATGTTTGACTCTTGCACTCTTGCTCAATCGATTTTGATTCTTACATTTCACTTCGCACCAGAAGATGCAACGTAGCGTGTAAGCTGTCTTTCCTATAGTCGCTGGATTACGGTGTGCCGCAAGGATAAATATTCGGCCCATGACTCTTCTGGGCATTATCCTCCTCTACCTAATTCTACTTAACGGATCCATATGACGGTAAGTATTCCCATGCAATATACTGATGGCATTACGATATAGGCTTTGTAGACCCTGATATATCCGAGTCGGTAAACTAACGTCTTACTTCGCTGTAGTTACAAGAGCGGATCGAGGCTAACATGCTAAAGCCCAATATTGAGAAAAACTGATCTCATCAACAAGTTGAAATGTCACTCTTGCCCTTTCGGACATTTCTATCAAACCAGGGTTAATGTCAGCAATGAACCTTAGTTTACCCTTAAGATGGAGAAACATATTTCGGAACTCTGTTGTGGACTGCATACCTTCTATCGAAATTAGTCCCCATTAGGCTTTACATTGCAGAAAGGAGATCATAATGCCGTCCCAGTTATTATATTTTCTAGATCAGAATGCAAATTAATTGCCTTGTGGAATTCGTCTCAGACCAAACTATTAAGAATATTTTGAAGATCCAGAATCTACACCGTCCCATTTTCATAGAAAATAGAATAAGTGATATCAAGTAAATTCTATCATTTTCCGTAAGAAGCTGGTTTTTATAATGACTTTGACCAAGATGTGATTTTACAAAGTCAGAAAATTTAATTTCATAGAATTCCCTTTTTTTTCAGAAACATTAAACCAATTCTGTTTCGATAAATGTATATTATCATCAATATCGATCAATTTCGTATTCAAATTTTGATCAAATATATATTTTTTTTTCTGTTTAAGAAAGGACCTCCATTTAAATCATTATATGTTGTGTTACCTTACACGGGCCTATCAATATAATGTGGGCAAACGCATTAGGAAAAACTTTTCTTGAAGGAAAATTGAAAACTTAAATTACTTTAGTATTAAAAAAACCCCTGAGTTTTTAAAAGAGGCAGTGATGCTCACCTTTCTGCTTTTCACTCAATAACTTATGACAGTTTTAAGGGTTCTACATTCAACGAACTTTTTTATTACATATTTCACTTTAATATTTTTCTATTTTATTACAATCTACTTTTCTCCGTCGCGAACTTCTCCTCAATACGCTTCATGTTTCATTCGCACACTTTTCTTTTCTCCATGTATAATGTATAGTACTTCCATGACCTCAGGGGATCCGTATAAAGTGCATTAGCACCATTATCATTATTCTTTACAAGTATGTGCTGCATTGTAATACATTATACTGCCAGACAGCACTAACCCCGGTTGTGCAAATAAACGTACTTAAAATCAATTGCGTCACTAAAAAGATAATACAAAGAAATCAGGTCGATCTATCAATTCAAATATGATGAGCACGTAAGATAGTTCCATTGTTCCTCCGATTGGGCGCTAAATAACTTCTATAATAAGGAATTATTGCCAATTTTATATGCATATTTTGAAAGCCCACATAATTCTGCGATTCTTGTGAAAATTTATAATGTTTCGCTTAATTAGTTTTGAATACACAGGCTCTTTTGTAAGAGTAGTCATTTTTGGTCCATTCCAAGTTTGATGAAAAGGAATACATTACAAAAATGCAAGACAATATTTTGCGCTTCACTTTTATTGCAGTTTAACAACTATGATGTTCATACTGTTGTTTTCAAGGAGCAATGCCATATCTTATTGGCCATGAGTCTAGACCAGTTCGCGATTTGAGTCTCGAGAGTCGTGGAGATGTATCCAGTAACATCGGAGAAGTGTGTGGAAATTGAAAAAAAAAAGTCTTTAAAAAAAAATAGTTTTTCCAGTCGCTAGCTCCAGTCAACCTGACACCTACACACAAAAAAAATAATAATAATACTGAATAAAGAAATGGATAAATGAATAAATATATAGATAGATTAAATAAAAATGAATAAAAATAAATAGATGAATAAATAAATAAAAACAACAATAACAATAAAATAAGAATAAAGAAATGGATGAATAAAAATTATATATATATATGTGTTATGAATAAAAAGTCTAGGACAAGCTTGGACGTTGCTGGACTTTGAATCTTTAATCAAGCTTTCGGCTTATGCTTCATCAGGATCTCTGAACAGAAAATCATAACAAACAAGAACAAAAACCAAAATAAATAAAAGTAAATCATACAAACAAAATCAGGCACCAACATCTTATCTTATATAATGTATACAAAAAGTAAAGAAAATAAATAATAGTACAAGTATTTGTTTACCTTATTAGGCAGTGGAGAGTTTTACGTGTTTGTGTTTATTACGTTGTTTTGAAGTATTGAAATATAGAGGGCGTGTAATCAAGTGTGAATTTCGGAGTTGTTCTGCCGTGACCAAGAGAAAGAGAGTGAGAGAAAGAGAGAGAGGGAGAGAAGGAGAGAGAGAGGGGGGGGGGGGGTAGTGAGAGAGAGAGAAGGGGGGGGGGGAGAGAGAGAGGGGAGGGAGCGGGAGAATGTTGACGCGTGTGTGACCATATCCGAGTGTTTTACTCTGATTTAATTCTCTCTAAAACGAGAGGAGAAGAAAATATAACAAAAGTTTGTAAATAATACCGTTACAAATTAAGTTCATCTGTAATTATTACTTCTAAACATATACCAAGATATATGCAAAATAATATATGACGAGGTGCGTAATGGTTTTTTAATTCTTTCATGCACCACGCATTTCACAGATCGAAATCTTGCACTTTGAGAACGGGTTTGCAACGCATTTTTGCAATTGTTTTCAATACTTCAAAACAACGTAATAAACACAAACACGTAACAACTCTCCACGGCCTAATAAGGTAAAACAATACTTGTACATATTATTTATTTTTCTTTACTTTTTGTATACATTATATAAGATAAGATGTTGGTGCTGATTGTTTGTATGAATTTACTTTTATTTATTATGGTTTTTTGTTCTTGTTTGTTATGATTTTCTGTTCAGAGATCCTGATGAAGGCATAAGCCGAAAGCTTGAATTAAAGATTCAAAGTCCAGCAAGGTCCAAGCTTGTCCTAGACTTTTTATTCATAACACATATATCATCTGGACAAAACGTCGTCATGTCCAAAAAGTTGAGTCTCATCGCACTTATATATATATATATATATATATTTCAAAATAAGTTATTTACCAAAAAATTAAACAACCACATAACTAAAGCATCAATTCATCCTTCAAAAGATAAAGACATTTACACAGAAAGACAGCATAGAAAATGTATGCCCTTCCAGGTAATAGGCTAATATTGCAACAAAGCTCAAATGTATTTCACAAGCCTTTAATCTGCACAACTAAACAATGAAATAGATAATGAATATTTCAATGAAGTTTGAAAGATGAAACAAATAGTCAATTATTAAAGATAACACATAAAATAAGACAATTACAAAACTACCGGAAAGGGAAAATAATGAAGAAAGGCAAGAATAGAAAAAGTATTTGGTAATTGTGGACCTAGGGTCCCACGATGGTGTTGGTTAAGGGCTGGATTGCCTGATAGACTGCAGAACAAATATATACTAATTAAGATTTAACCCGTTGAAGACTGAGGTTATTTTTACAAAGACCTGTCAAGCATGATTGTCAATCACGGTTTCACATATTACTTTCATTCGAAGGTGAAAGAAAGAAAGGAATCATCCATTATTTTTGTGTATTAATGCAATAATTAGCGGAATATATGGTCATAAAGAGGGGTAGTCTTTATTTTACTATCCCGCATAATTATATGCGGGCTTAGTATACAACGGGTTAAGGCGATATTAAAACTCTCGAACTTCGGACTTCCAAATATTAAAAGTCAATATCACTATAATACCGGATAAAAAGTTTGCTAGGTTCCCGAGTAAAAAAAAAAAGATAAATCGTTTCAGAATATTAAAAACTTGCAATTTATAGTGACGATTGAATACAAATCATACTAACTCTACAGCAAAAATGGAGCCCCCCCCCCCCCGTTTTTCGCACACGAGTACTCTGCGACAGTTGGGTATACAGGATCGCGATGTCAAAGAGGTGATTATTTTGTCATTGTATTTGTTCTCAGTAAGAAACTTTGCGTTATTTATTTCCTTTCATATTTCTGAAATTTCATTGAAAAAAAAAAAAGATATTTTTTTTAGAAATGCATAACAAAATAGAAAAAAATATCGCCACGTGCACTTTTTTTATGACATATTTCGAAAGTAACAACAATAACAATAATAATAATAGTAATAAAAGGTATAATAATCACAACAATGATGCTAGTAAAAATAAAAATTGTATCAATATTTATTATAATAATGATGATAATAATATTAACAATCATTATAATAATAACAATAAAAAACCGAAGTGAAGACTTGCAGTTTATTTAGCCATAAACCCGTGTGCCATATTAATATCATTACTTATAGGTCTACTGGTAGGCCTACTACTGCCTTTATTACATCTAGACATTTTCTAAAGAAACAAGATAAATATACACACCAAAAATAGACCATACTTTTTCTTATACTTGTACTTACTAAAGATGCTTCCAACAAATGGCAGACCTCTTGGACCGGGTGGGAACCTGTTTGGTCTTACGATGCTCCAGAGAGCCAGAGAGATAGTGATCACTCCAAGGGTTGCTGTAATGGATAAGGCATTGACTTGACCCAAAGTAGACTCTCCAACTCCGAGTAGATCAATCATTGTAGATGTTAATCAAGCTACAAATGAGCGCGAAGAGAACAGGAAATACAGCAATTTGCCTTTTTTCAATGTTTCACTTAAACGAGATTGTTCAAGTTATAGGCTATATTACTCCCTTAGAAGGACCTCGTATCATGTTCAATGCGCTTTAAATGTAAATGTGTTCATTCATATTGATAGACCTAATGAGCATATCAATGACGTCTTACTGAAGACTTTATTCCCTCGAAGATATAATTCAGAGCACAAAAAGAGATGAACCTGTCATTAAACACAAAGGCCTGTGCATGCTGGTATTAATGGGAAACAGAAACAGTATATGCGTCTACGTATTCGGATCCACGTAGACCCTTCAAAGTTACTTAAATAGTTTGGCTGCATGCTCACATCTTGTCGCGATATGACTGTGGTTATGATGTCATATCAAAAAAAGTTTGGCGTCTTGCTCCATCATTTGCATTGCCACAGTCAGAGGGCAATGTACCTGTTCTCCCAACTGGTTTTGATTGGGTAAAGGCAAAGCGTAATCGTTTTAATACATGTATGTATTATAAAATAGTCCGCATAATATGATATTGGTAATAGTTTTTAAAAGAATATTATTTTGATAAATAATTTATCGTCTCCCCATCCTATGTTGGCCGCGCAATAAGATTTCTTTCGCTTGTTCAGTTTAACCATGACTGATAAGGCATTTTAATTACAATCTTGACATTCATTTCAGCATCCAGAAAAGGCTGTCGAGTTTGCTCGAACTGAAACTTGTGAACAGTGTTGAGGTCATAATGTGCAGTGTGCAGAGATGGTGATTCTTAAACTTTGAACTAAGATCAAAGTTTGCTCTTATTGATTTTTAGACAAACTCTCTTATAAAACAATTAACAAGAAGGGATCTTGTTCACTGTGAAAATCCAGTGCAACATCATCTGCAAAGAGATGAACTTCCTTGATGGTCTTCCTTTCCATATTGGTCTCGACTCGGTCGGAGTCTGGCAAAGTCAAAGAGCTTGTTATCGGTTCTTGTGTGAAGATATACACCTTATCCGGATGTGTGGAATGCATTGGTCAGCAACGTAGAAGATCCCGAACAGAGTTGGAGACAAAACACAACCTTGCTTAACTCCGATGCTCATGCTAAAATGCCCTCCGTTGATGATGGGGTAACGATTTTGACCGAGAACGTCGTCGATTTCGGCGTGGATCTTTGCCTGGACGTCGGGATGGGTGGCAAGCAGAGCCAAACCCCAGTTCAAAGTCTCAATGGTAGTCTGACTACCCGCTAAATAAAAAAAAAAATGAAATTAAAAAAAAAAAAAAAAAAACAAATGTCGGTTTATGTGAAGTTAAATTGATAGTGATCAACGGGAGCTCATCGCCTCATAATGACATTATAATAAACCATATTCTGATAAAAAAATTAATTCATTGGTAACGTATATTGTTAGCATGTCCACTCACAGTCAGGCTTCATATAGAAAAAAAAAAGATAATTTGTGTCAACACCAACATAATAATTAACTCGGAGCGACTAGGCGGTACTCATGTGCGCGAGGGTGAGCGAGTGTGGGCGTGTGTGTGCTTGTTGTGTGTTTGATAGGTCGAGATTAAGGATATAATTTCGGTATTCGAACCTGCAATATTCCAGACATTATTATATTCCAGATATAACAGACATTGCATCTAAATTACGATATTCAGAGGAACCAGATGTTGTTGGAGAAACTCTGCCATTGTCCTTTGGTAAGTCATTAATCTGTTTTAGCCACATTCGACCCATGTCATGTTAATGGATACAATACAGGGGAAAAAACTTATATTTACCCTTATCAGGGTAGGCTGGCTGAAGATATAGGTGATGGTAACATAACTATTCTCTTGCTCTTACCTTGTAACTTAATAAATATCATAGAATGAAAAATAAATTGATACATTTGTATTCATTACGAGTATACCAGATAATACATGTAATCAAAATTAAATTACACACTTCATCCATCAACCACAACTTGTATTTAGGGAGAGGAAATTTGAATATTATTTTAGTACAGGACCTTTGAGTAGTGATAACTTGTCACTTAATTGGCATGCTTTATAAAAAAAATAAAAATAAAAATAAATAAATAAATAAATAAAAACGCAACATCCTATTAATGTTTTTTTTTCGGTTAGGCTAATTGTCACATTGAAAATGCAAATATTTTTAATTTCAATCTTGTTCTTGTCTTTATCCTTCAGAAGATGCATAGAGTAGATAAACAGAGAGAAAGAGAGAGAGAGAGAGAGAGAGAGGTAAAGAGAGAGACTAACATCAGCTTATTTAATGTTGAAGCTGAAGGTTCTGAGTTTGAGGAGTCTTGAAACATATCAAAGCCTAAAAACAAAATTTAATGATGAGAATGATTTTGTTATGGTATCTGAGTCTGAGATATATGCAGTTACTAGAGGTTCAGTTGAGAGTGAGCAAATGTTGGCGATAATTATGTAAATTGTCAACAGCAAGTTTTTGAAGACATTACAGGTCTTTCTTTTTGACTGGTGTTGGTATAGAAGAGTTTAAAAGTGTGAGAGTGAGAACATCTGTTCAGGGTAATTTGTGTAAAGATCATTTAAGTCATATACAAGAGTTTTAGTGATATACAGGTATGGAAAGTTAATAGTTCCAGAAGTCGTCTAAAATATATTTGACCAATGCAGGTTCACTAATATATGGGGATATGGACTTGGTGTTATAGTGAGTTGAAGTAGATTGATGATTATTTTGGACAATACAGGTCCACTTATATGGTGATGTTCGGTTAACAGGGAACAATGTTTTAGCAGTGGTTGAAGTTAAGTGTAATAAATTTGAACAATAAAGGTTCATTTATATGACAAAATATAGGTTAGCATTGGCGTTTAGTACTTTGGAAGATTGGGAGGTATTTGAACAATGCATGTTCTGGGCTAATCTGGATATTAGAATATATTTGGACAATACTGGTTCACTTAGGGTTAGTTGAGGACAGGTTATTGAGCATTAATAGTTGATAATAGTTCGTGTCTATAGGACATAGTTTGTGGTTTATGTGCATGGAAGTGAATATAGACTATACATCATAGTTGGACAAGTCAGGTCATTACTTCGTAAGAAGAGTTTATTTTTGGTATATGTATGTCCTGTTTGCAGCAGCCATTGAGATAACGAGTTTGATGAGAATAAAACTTAGATATTATTCCGTTAATAATAAATGGCATGTGTGTACTTTATTCATTTGAGTTTACCAAGTGACACTAATCACAGTCAAAATCGGCAAGGAAATGACAGAAAAGAAGCAAAAAAAACACTTTCAATAACAATAGACACTCACACATATACACACACACACACACACACACACACACACACACACCCTCATACACACATACTCGCGCACATCATTATCCTCTTACTCCCACACCGCCACACACTCTCACAAACTCACACACCAACACCCAAAGAAATCACTATTAAAATTCAATTGTTTACATTTTGAATGTTAATCGTGGAACTGCAAACATTGTATTACAAAATTCAAGATTCAGGATTTTATTCCAATTTCGCAGCCTTGAAAGTTGAATTGATATTGGTTTACAAAAATGATTAATTTTTTTTAGTGCACAAAAAACTAATGAAAATTTCAATTTACAAGACCAATTTCAGTTAACAAAAATAAGAACAACAGATATTGTATTGATTTGTTTTATAGTTAAAACGGCAATGATTCTAAATAATGTATAATTTGAAGTAACAAGAACAAATAATAGAATTGAACAGACTTATCAAACTATTTTACATATTTAGTTATATATATATAGTTTAACTTTCATTCTATTTTACATATGTTTGGATTTGCATTACGCTTGTAAGACGCTTGTTAGAGCCTTAACGCCTTTGGTTATTATTTTCACGTTAAATTATTAAATACAGAGGACCCGATTTATGGAATACGTTACCATCTGAAATAAGGGACAGAAACTTGCTTTCGATGGCAAACGCGGAGCTCGAGATTAATTAAATAGTCATGTGGCGGATCCATGTTGCGCAAGAGGCCAGTGCCCCATATTAGTTTGGACACCAAATATTAAACATGTTATCATAAAAATTTCGTATGTTGGTCAAATGCCAACCTCGTGTTTGTCTGATGTCGGCCTGATGTCATTTTTGCATTAGTCTGATATCGGTCTGATGTCAATCTAGTTTGGTCTCTATGGGCTGCTTGAAGCGTTACTCTAATCTCTTTTGTTAATGATGATCTCATATGGGCGGAGAAGTCTTCCAGAGGCAGTCTGGGGAATCATCTTCAGGATGTCTTGATCCTCCTTCCCTGGAACCTTGCTGAAGTTATAGTTCTGCAGGAACCAGGTGAAGATGAGAAAGAGATCAGCCTTGGCTACTGCTTCACCTAGACAGCCTCGACGACCTGCTCCGAAGGGAAGAAAGCTGGGTGGATGTTCACGGACCGACCCACTGGCATCCAGAAAGTGCTCTGTGGTAAATTAAAATTGAAGCTATTTTATTCAGATCAAACTTTATAACCCTCAAGCCGACTTAAATGGCAGGCATGATAAGATGCTAAACAAAGTAATGGTAGGTCTATAAAGTGAGCTGGGTTATTACAAATCAATTGTTACCTGGTAGGAACTTGTCTGGTTGGTCCCATTCTTTCGGATCAAAATGCATGGAGTGGGTATTCATCATCACTGTTGTTCCTTTAGGGATGAAATATCCAGCTGTCATAGATAATAAGTTAACTCCGTTATTCGTCGCAAGTGGACGAAAATTTCTACCCTTTTTGTACAATATTTCATTTCATTTATAACAATAGTGTTGTCAATCCTTCTTTAATCTTCTGAAAGAGAGAAGTAACTTTTCATTTTAATTTCTGAGAATAGAAGATGATATTATTCAACATTAAAACATAAAAAGGAATAAAAGAAAGGCACCTAAAAATTCATTTTTAAGAGGTGAAGCCGTTTCATATTTCTTTCAAAATGTTTTACAAGTTTCGTTTGTTTTTGTTTTTGTTTTGTTTTGTTTTGTTTTGTTTTTTGTTTTCTTTTCCGAAACAAAATAGTGGTGGCCATTACAAGGTGACAAAACAAGGCCGGGGCAGAACGATGGGACGCCGAAAAGAAGATTTTGTTTTTAACTATCATTAATCAATTCAGATATTCGCTTTTTATTTTTAAGTTTCATGATGATAGCTACACAATATTTGATTATCTTTGGTTAAAAGAAAAATTCCTTTTCAAAGGTATTTTCGTGTGCTTATACATGCAGGTCTTTACCAATTTCTGTGTCCCTGGTTGTGGCGTGCGGGACAGACATTTGGACGAGACTGATGTATTTCATAATCTCATAGACATTGACACTATAACTACACAATTATAATAGAATATCAATTTTCAAAAGAAGATTTACAAGTAATTAACGACTAAAGGTAATTAATAAAATCACCGAATTCTGTATCCTTGGTAGTGGCGTGCGGGACTGCAATTGGGACGAGACTGCTGTACCGCAGGGTCTCGTATAGGGTAGCCTCCGTATAGGGAAGGCTCCCGCGGTCGTTGATGGTGGGATGACGATCATGACCGAGGACGTCATCGATCTCGGATTGGACCATTGCCTGGATGTCGGGATGGGTCACAATGAGAGCAAGTCCCCAGTTCAAGGTCTCAATGGTCGTCTCAGTGCCAGCTAGGAAGCAATGGGGAAAATAAATTATTTTCCCTTTTTTTTTCCAGTGTAAATCAAATTCAAATGAAGGGATATTTTTTTCTGATAGGCCTACAAGAAATGGTGGATTTTTATCGAAGACATTTTCGTTTTACGTCTGTCATCACCTGTCCCCTTTCATTTGGCTGATGTTAATTTCCGTATTCTGGAAGACCTCGCTGTAGTTGTAGACAAAGCGGTCGCATCATGCAAAATACGAAATGACTGTTAAAATATAAAAATGATTCACCTCCAAAGATATGTGACACAGTCTGGAAGACATGGGTGTCCGTCAGTTTGTCCACATTTTCTCCTTGTTTCCTCGCGTCTTCTTGGGCTTTCAGAAGCAGACTGTAGAAATCACTGATGTTCTCTGTGAGATAATCCGATAATTGGGATCAAAGAAGAAAACTCTCCGTCATAATGTTGTGGGTCCTGAATTGTTGCGATATACTATTCGCTATACCATTATAACTAGCGGATACCATAGCTATATCGCATATCAGATGTAAATAGTATTCTAACTTCAGGTTGAGAATAAACATGCCGTAATCGTAAACATCTTTGTGAAGACTTCATCATTGCCAGCCTCAGCCATAATCCGATAATTGGGATCAAAGAAGAAAACTATCAGTCATAATCCTGAATTACTTTAAGAAATGTAATAAAATTACAGGTACTATTTTCATGATTTTGTTTTATTGTGTATTCATTTATTTATTTATTTATTATGAGGCGGACGCTCTATCCACTGAGATAAATGAGAGACAGTTTTTTCCCATTTTTCACGACATTCAAAATTGGTTTGGGACAATAAAAGTTGCTCTTTGAATGTTTCTTCGTATTTTATGTTGAACTCCTTTTCTCACCTGGGTCAAATCGAGATTTCGAGTCATCCACCTGGTTTTGTATAAAAGCATAGAACTTCTTCACATTATCCTTGATAAGCCTGGGACCACTGCTTGGGATGTACTTGGCCCAGGGAAAGAAGTCTGCCGCTAGACCAAGTCCAAATCCCTCATTAAAATGTTCATTTAGCTGCTTGATATCAATTATACGAGGGTCATCTAGTTCGTAGCTGCAACCAAAATGTTATAATGTAAAAAAAAAAGGAATTATTATGATAGATTCGTCTAATCATATGCTTATACAAGAATTTACCTCGATGTCCAGAAGGGGTTTCTCGCTGATCTCAAATTCAGAATATATTCTGGACGAAAAATTCAAATTTCTGTGAATTTAGCAATATAATTAATTTTCAAATTGAATCTAAAATGTAATTCTAAACATAACTCCTTCTCTGCACATAGATATTTAATGACCATGCAACCTGACACGGGTTAATGCTCTCGACACTTCCAAAAAATTATTTCAGGGAATAGTTAAAAAAAAAATAATAATGATGTTTCTTCTTCTTCTTCTTCTTCTTCTTCTTCTTCTTCTTCTTCTTCTTCTTATTCGTCTTCTTGTACACCTAGGGTTTGAATGACAACAAATTTCGTGTGTTTGTGCACTGGGTTTACCTAGGGTGTAAATAAAAACGCACATCGTGTTTTCATAAATCTGTCAATAAAATGAATCTGAATTACCATACGTCTTTAAAAATAGAAATCATATTTTCTCAATTGGTAAGTAGTTGTTAGCATTCTAATAACCAGAATTTTTTTACGAAGGACATCCAATCAAAAGCACGACTAAAAAGATAATAATAATAATAATAATAATAATAATAATGGCAACGATACCTTATTCCGAAGCACATCTGTGACAAAACATTGTACATGAGCAAGGCAAGCAGATTCTTTGGGTCTACTGGTTTTTCCCTCTGTCTGAGCCAACTTCTTTTGAACCTTTGGATAGACGCTTGTAATAAGATCCTGGAGAGGTTTGCCTGTTGCAAAGTGCCTGAGAATGGGAAAAGATATCAGTTGTTTTCTGGTCTGGTGGATAAACCATCGGATTGTCTAATCTGCCCGGGACATTTTGAAATCGCAAAGCCCGTGATCGGTGTGGTGTGGCCGGTGGTATAATCTCCAAAATGGTATAGGTTTGTTTGTTTTTGTTTTTGTTTTTGAAGATGTTACGTTTTAATCATTTGTGCTAATTATGCTAATTTATGCATGAAATACCTTTTTTTTTTTTTTTAATCACTTACTCAAGCTCAAATCGTGTTTTGGGGGCCTTTTAAAAAGATGCTCGAGACTTCAAAGAACTCCTGAAACACCCCGGCCATAGCTTCTTGTGTCAAAAATGTAGCGCGAAAATGTTGAGAGGGCTAAATTAGCCAGATTAGGATTAAAGAATATGGGGTTCAGTTCACAGCTACTGCTTGGCCAACAACCTGTTCATCTTATCATTATGTAGTCGAAACCTAGACCATCAAGCTTTCTGAAGGAATATACGATCTTCAGCTTTTAATTATATTCCATACCTATGATAATTAAACCATAGTATAAAGAAGTAAATATTTTCAATGCACAAATCATCCATAATCACGTTTTATCGTTATAGACCTCCGTCATTTTCAGCAATTTTGAAATCAAATCAAATCAATTTATTGAAATTGAAACCAAAAAACACCCATATTTATTGATTTCACTAAACATGAAATAGAGAGATAACCGCATAATCACCACCGCTGCCACCCCCCCCCTTAAAAAAAAAATACCTGAGTGCTGTGTGTGCCAACTTGCGATGAAGTTTCCAGGTCTCAGTAAATGGACTAAAAACGATGTCTTTGAAGCCTTCAGTCAAAATCCCAACTATGAACGGAAAATATGGCATCACTCACCTGTACGAAGGACGTACAATTCGGGTCTTCCCACGAGTCCTCGTCCCACGCGTCCTACGTCCCACGAGACCTCGGTCCCACAAGTCCTACGTCCCACGAGGCCGAATATTTTCCCACGAGTCCTCGGTCCCACGAGTCCTACGTCCACGAATCCTACGTACCACGAGACCTCGGTCCCACGAGTCCTGCGTCCCACGGCCGAGTATTTTCCCACGAGTCCTCGGTCCCACGAGGCTATTTTCTCATATCATATTTTCTTTTATCAGAATGTTTTTTCAACATCAATGAACATTTTTGTAAGCTGAATTATACAACATAATGGTGGCTTCTCATTTCGCGGAGGCGGGTTTGAGACTGATTTGGACGTCCAGGATTGCAGGAGGGGGGGGGGAGGCACCAAAATTTCGGTTTAAAATGTAGATCCCCCCCCCCCCGGATCCGCCTCTGCGTCGCAGAGACGTCGCCGCGACAATAAAAAAAAAAAAAAAAAAAAAAAAAATTGGAGCGCATTTGATAATCATTTTAACATTTAAAACTTCTTCCAGTTGCGCCTTGGTTATCTGCTGGATGTTGCAATACAAATAATTATAATTAAGGCTGATAACCATGCACGTACTTTGGGGGAAGTGATACGGGGGGGGGGCACCCCCGGATGGAAATGAAGGGGGCATTAAAATGCGGGAAGAAAAAGAAAAGGGGGGAAAGAGGGCAATGCAAAGAAGAGAACGGCAATAAAAGGAAGAAGAGAAAAATAAAATAAAAAAGGAGGCAAAGGGGGGGGGGTAATAGAAAGAGAGGGCGAGAGAGGAAAAAAGAAAGAGATAGAAAGAGGACGAATGGGAAGAAAAATAAAAGAAAACTAAGAATACAAAAAAGGGGAAAATCAAACATCTCTGGCATTTTTCCAAAGTCTTTTAATTGATTTTTGGGGCAGATTTGAGGGGTTGTGACGAATCTCCTCAGCAAATACACAAAGCGAGCGCGAAGCGCGAGCGGAAATGTATGAGGTTAACTGAACCAAATCTTCCATAATAAAAAAAATAAAATACTGCATTGATTACCAATGAATTTAACAAACATGCCGTACCAGTAGGCCTAGGGTATGTGCCAAATTTTTATTTCCTTTAATCCCATAAGGCCTATTTGATTCTAAGCGAGCAAGAAGCGCAAGCTAAAAAAAAAAACAACAAAAAAACAAAACAAAACAAAACAAAAACAAAAACAAAAACAAAAAGACAACCAATTTGGGGGGCCTGAGCCCGATTTCGTCTCCACAAATCTAAATACCATGCGAGCAGAAAGTTTTTAGGCTAAATGAACAGAATCTTACAATATAAGAATCATGATAAATGCTCAATTATTAACGAAGGTTAACAAAACAACACGTGGGACCCGAAAGGAATGTGATGGGGAGGGGAGGGTTAATTCTGCAGAATATAGTCAGGCGCAGATCCAAGAAAATCGAATTGAACTCATTCGGTGGCCCAATTGTCTGGGGACAAAAGCGGCTCTATTATGTTTACGCATGGGCCCGGTAAGTTCATTATGTGACTCTGGTCTGCGTCCGCTACTGTTATAGTGAGAACTGCATACACCTCCAGTAGATAAAAGTAATTTAAGCTAATTTATTTTATGTTAAAGATTTGTGTACTCTGCGATTTTTTGCAATTATAAGTATAAATACAATTAAAATAAAATGTAGGATAAATAGACTTATATAAATAGAGCTGTTTGAAGAAAAAGATTAATAATAATTTCACTGGAAATACTAAAATAAGTATAGGCTTAAACATACATTAAAATATAATAAAAAGCAAATAATGAAGACTATGCATTTACGCCAAGTTTTTTATTCATTTCTTCTCCATTTTTTTTAAGGACCTCCGTCTTCGGCAGGAGTATAATTTACAAAAATTATATTCCTTTTGAAGACGCAGGTCCGTTGAAAATTTGACATGAAAAGAATAAAGAAGTTGGCGTAAATGCATTATCCCGACTATTTGCTTTTTGTTTGATGACTGCCAAAATGTGAAACTCTATGTTGCTTAAAGATATAATAGATGATATAAATAATTAATCTGGATTTTAATAATGAAAATAATAATAATAAATAAATAAAAATAATAACAATAATAAGTGCGAGCGAAAATTGTTAGAGTTCCATGGACATGATGGAAAACCACGAGTGTGGAAAGCCCATTTCAGGTTTTTAAAAAAATACATATCACCCGCGTAAGTTCGGGAGAGGGGGGGGGGTGATTGTACATGCCATCCCTCATCTTTTTAATTGAGGGATGGCCCCCCCCCCGGTGTCTACGCCCCTGTTCTGGATTCATGAATTATGATCTCTCCAATTCGAGATTAGATTTAGATGTAAATCACTTGATAAATATGTCATTAGGATTTCTCAAGGATGTAAATCTTAATTTTTCATGTAAAACCAAAGAACTACATTCTTTAAAAATTTATCCGCAACTAATGGTGGAAGCTAATTTCGCGGAGATGGATTTGAGACGGAATTGGGACTACTTTTAGACTTGTTAGACGAGTTGTGAGACGGTTTTGAAACTTGTCGCGGAGACGTCTCCGATACTCTTTTTCCGTCGCGGAGAAGCCTCCTATAATTTTTTTTTTTTTTTTTTTTTTTTTTTTTTTTTTTTTTTTTTTTTTTAGGGGACGCGCCCCTATAATCTAAAAACCACTCACTGACCGTACATTTTAAACCGAAAATTTTGGCGCCCCCACCCTCCTGTAATCCTGGACCCGTCACTACTGAGAAGGATTAGGGACGTCTTTAGACATAGTCCCAAATCAGTCTCAAACCCGCCTCCGCGAAATGAGATGCCACCATTATTCGCCATGCTAGTGCCTATGGTATTAACCAGAACTAAATTAATTCATTTTGTATAATTCAGCTTACAAAATGTTTCATTGATGTTGAAAAACATTCTGATAAAAAAAAATATGATATGAGAAAAATCGGCCTCGTGGGACCGAGGATTCGTGGGCCCGAGGACTCGTGGAACCGAGGACTCGTGGGAAAATACTCGGCCTCGTGGGGACCGAGGTCTCGTGGGACGTAGGACTCGTGGGACGTAGGACTCGTGGGCCCGAGGAGTCGTGGGAAATACTCGGCCTCTTGGGACGTAGGACCCGTGGGACTGAGGTCTCGTGGACGTAGCTCGTGGGACGTAGGACTCGTGGGCCCTAGGACTCGTGGGACCGAAGACTCGTGGGAAAAATACTCGCGCCTCGATGGGATCGAGGACTCGTGGGACCGAGTACTCGTGGGACCGAGGACTCGTGGGAAAATCTTCGGCCTCGTGGGACGTAGGACTCGTGGGACCGAGGTCTCGTTGGACGTAGGACTCGTGGGACCGAGGACTCGTGGACCCTCCCCTACAATTCAATTCAAAATGGTATTTATTAAAAAAAAACAAAAAAACAAACAATAAACGTCGCAGCATATATTGAATTGTACATAATTTACATCAGTAATCAAATGCAAATATATTTTACAATTATACATTTAACACATGCTAATAAATATAACGGAACACATTTATAAAGGGTAACATAAAACTTAAAAGAGAGAGCAATGAAAATAATAATAATAATAATGAAATTCTATCAGGGCCCTGGATGAATATCGTGATCATTGATGTTGATTAGAATAAAAGACTTTGTCTATGACATATTCCATTAATAAAGCGGAATTAAAACTACTAATACCCATGACTTTTTTAAAAGTCCGATTAAAATTTTCTCTAGCGCTAAACCGCTCAAGAGAATTTAATGGTCGATTATTAAAGACGAGAGCAAATCCAGCAATCATGCAAATGAGTGTCAACGAGATCGTTTAGGCTCAGTTTCACCCGTGTATACTCAAAAATTGGATGGGGGGAATAATCAATAAACAAGAATGTTTGGAAGAGAATAAAATAATCGTTATGTTAATAGAGAGTTGCATTATGGAAGATGAAATAATTATGTACAGATAGATACAGGGATGTTGAATTCTTTTAAATGATAATTGACACTTACGCGAGTAAAAATCTGGCCGTCCAGCAAAGTCCACTCCTTGTTTGATGACGGCTTGTTTGATCAGTGTTTGACGATTCAGAACTACTATCCATCTATCACCAATCTTGAATCCAAAGATGTCACCGTATTTATTTGCCCATTCCTTAAAGACCACCTCTGGAGAGTCATTCACACCTAAAATCAAGAAAATGTGAAATCATAAAAGCTGCTTGTTGAGGAAACTTTGGTAGCAACATCGTAGTATATACGAAGACTTTATTCGTGAAGGTTAAGAAGGATGTGTTTCACTTAAAAACCAGTTGCATTTGTTTTCGTGCTGAATATGGTACTTGTTTCTGAACCTTTGAATCATGCACCCCTGCTCAATCGATTATTGAATGCGTTCTGTGTCCAGTCCTGGTTTGTTTCGCACCAAAATATGCAACGTAGCATGTAAACTGTCTATCCTACTCCTCCGTCACTGGATTACGGTGTGCCCCAAGGATGATTAGTCGGCCCATGACTCTTCTGGGCACTATCCTTCATTACCTTATTCTACTCGATATAATAGAGCAGAATAGTGGTTAGCATTTCCATGCAATATACCGATGCTATTACGATGTACACTTTGAAGACCCTGGTATCACCGAATCAGTAAAACAACATGCGCGTATTCGGGGGGGGGGGGGCTTTACGGGCCCCCCGGGTGGGCGCTCAAAAGGGCGCCAAAATGACCTCAAAGGGGCACCAAATCGACCTTAGAGGGGCGCCGAATCAAGCAAAATGTAAAGAAATAGGAAAAAAAAACCGAAAAAGTATGCATGATTTTAGCCGATCGACATCTTTAACCTACCCCTACAGCTGACATTTGACCTTAGGGTTGGGCGAAGGCCCCAAAAAAATATTGAGGTACCTTTTGGCTCGCCCAGTGTAACGGGGGAAAAAAATAAAATGTACCTTTCTGGATCCACCACTGGGGGGCGCCAAACACATCGCCCCCCCCCCGGTTCCAAATCCTGGATACGCGCCTGAAAAAGGTCTTATTTCGCCGTAGAGTTGCATAAGCATAATCGAGGCTAACATTTACGAGGATAAATATTGAGAAAAAAAACTGAGCTCTGGATCATCTTTAACCCACGATCGCGTCAACAGATTGAAATGTCACTCTTCCCTTTCAGACATTTTATTCGAACCAGGGTCATCATTAATGAACCTGGGTTTGCATTAAAAGATCAAAATGTTGCGGATATCTTTCATGGACTGCTTGCCATAATTAAAATCATTCAGTATTAGGCCTATCATTGACAGGAAGCATATCATGATGCCGTCCGAAAAATTACATCTTATCTCTATCGAAATGCAAATTCATTGATTTATCGTGCAGCTATACAACGTCTCATTTTAATAGAAAATAGGGTAAATTGAGTATTCTATCATTTTGCGTAAGAACCTAGTTTTTCTAATGACTTTGACCAAGATGTATACATGCATCAGTATGAGATATAGGTAAATAGTGGTAGGAAAATATCTACTGTGATTGGCTAGATTGGTACCACGTGACCCCCTTCAATTTTTTATATTGTACATATGTACAATATAACTTCGATTTTTTTTTTTTTTTTTTTTTTTTAAAGGTAAAACCCGTGTTAAATGAATGAGAAGTGTATCGATTTTATCGTTTACCTTATGTACCAGCGCGTAATAACAGTAAAATGGTGCGCACAACAGATTATAACAATGGATATGCGGAGCAACAATTTACGTTATAATAGATTTATGAGTATCAAAATTGGGCAAAGCAAAAGTCAGATTAGGAAAATCCCCAGATCTAGGGGTCTATTTACTATAATAAATAGTGAACGTTCCATCACACAATATTACTGGACTATATGAACTCCAAATACTAAATTATCCCTCGTGCAAGTCTATTTTACCTCGGCCTGCGGCCTTGGTGAAACAAACATGCACTCGGGATAATATAGTATGTGTCGTACATATAATCCAGTATATTGTATTCTAGATTGTCCACTATATATATAATATAGGCCTAATTGTGGTAGAAAAATACTCGTCGTCATTGGATAGATCAGTACCACGTGACTTACCTTCAAGTTGTGTACAATATAATTTTCGGCTTTTGTAGGGTAGAGCCCGTGTTAAATGAATGAATGGAGAGAGTATCGATTCCATGGTTTGCCTTATTATGCTCGCGCGTAATATACAGTAAAATGATGCGCAATAAAGCCCATAGCAATGGATACGCCGAGCAAAAAAATACGTCACAATACCTAAATTAGCACCATATAATTATTTGACAAAGATAAAACCAGTTATAGGCAAGGTCAAAGATCTAGGGGTCTATTTATTATAATAAATAGTGAACGCTCTATCTGGCAACATCACTGGATTATATGAACTCCAAATACTAAATTATCCCTCGTGCAGATCTTTCACCTCGGCCTGCGGCCTCGGAGAAACAAATCTTCTCTCGGGATAGTTTAGTATTTGTCGTACTTATAATCTAGTACAATGTATATTGCGCGATAGATTGTACACTATTTTTATAATAGTAAACAGTGGTAGAAAAATACGCGTCGTCATTCGATAGATCAGTACCACGTGACCTACCTTCAATTTGTTATATTGTACATAATTATGTACAATATAACTTTCAGTTTTTGTAGGGTAAAGCCCGTGTTAAATGAATGGGGAGAGTATCGATTCCATCGATTCCCTTGTTGCGCTGGCGCGTAATAACAGTAAAATGGTGTGCGCAAAAGTCAATAACAATGGATACGCGGAGCAACAAAATACGTCACAATAGCTAAATTACCGCCAAAAATTTGGCAAAGATAAAAACCAGATTAGGCAAAGTCAAAGATCTAGGGGTCTATTTACTATAATAAATAGTGAACGCTCCATCTTGCAACATTACTGGACTATATGAACTCCAAATACTAAATTATCCCTCGTGCAGATATATTTCACCTCGGCCTGCGGCCTAGGAGAAACAAATCTGCACTCGGGATAATTTTTTTTTTGTCGTACTTATAATCCAGTATATTGCGCGATAGATTGTACACTATATACTACTACTTTTAACTGTGCCCTGTAGCCATGGTAACATAACTTTTAATACACGGTTTGGTGTAGACCTACGTTTGATATCAGTCGTAAGATTGATCGTATCTTTTATTTTACAGGGCACAGGACGTGTTATCCAAAGTTATACAAAACATTAAGCAAAATAAATAGCCCTTCACACACCAAACATATACCATATACTTACTAAAGATACTTCCAACAATGGGTAAACCTCTTGGACCTGGTGGGAACCTGTTTGGTCTTACTATGCTCCATAGGGCCAGAGATATCGTGACGACTCCAAGGGTTACTGTAATGGTCAAAGCATTGACTTGACCAAAACTGGACTCTCCAACTCCGAAAAAATCAATCATTGTCAATCCTGGTTGATCAAACTGAAAATGAGTGACATCGATGACTCTGTAACATTCGTACCATTAAATAGGGGCCTATCTGCTTCAAATGATTGATTCCGATCTTTATTCAAAAATACTTGCCTTTTACTTTCTAAGTTGAGACATTCAGCCTTGCATTCTAAACAATAAATCAACATGTTTCCACAACTTTCAAAAATAAGATTTTATTTAAAAAATAAGGAAAATGAAATGACCGTTACGACAACCAACCGATTGAAATCATAACAATTGTGTGCAAGCATCGACTGTGATTTTACAATACCAAAACATATTTCCCACGAATATTACAATATGATACTTTCAGATTTGGATTTTGAAGCTATAACCCACAAGTTTATACCATTTACAAGTAAAAAAAGAAAAAAGAGCATTCTTTTACACTGTAAAGATGTTACTCAATGTTTCAGCTTACCAGAATAATTAACCTACTACACACTCATCATAGATATTATTTAGTCATTCAACAGAAATGCCTGTGCATTAATACAAACAGTTTATGAGTGTGGAAATGTTTCATGAATAGTTTGGCTGCATGCGAACTGTGCACTAATATCTTGTCGCGATGTTAATGTCATGTTGTATTATAACAAAGAAACATTGCCTCGGGCCCCAACATTTGCATTGTCGAGGTGTGTGTGCCATGCAATTGCTTTCAGAACATTGGGTATAGCCAAGTACGCATCATATATTTTCAAAGGAATGTATATTGTATTGTATCGTATTTATTCAGACAAACATGTCTAGGGATGTAGAAAAGGATTTGAAAAACCCGTACAGGTCTGCATCCCCGATAAAAACATGTTACAAGGAAATCTTTATTCCATCAGGTAAAACAAGTTACATAATAATCATTATAAACATGATAAAAGCGATACATCAAATACTAAAGAACAATAATGTACACATTATAGTTAAAAGCGGAAGTATGTGCATGAACAAAGTTTTGAAATTACTATATAGTTATTTTGAATCATTTTAGCGCAATATTTGAATTGACACCGTGTATATGTCGGCTTGAATTCGTTCAGCTTGTTGTTTGTGTTTGATTCGATATTCCATAATAGCCGCTATGTTTTGGATATAGGCCTACTGAAATATTTAGTACACGATTTACAAAAAAAAAACAAAAAACATAGTGACGGTGGGGTGATAAAACCCTTAAATGCCAAATGTTCAGACAGGCCCGTAACTAGGATTTTTACGGGGGGGTTCGAAACCTGAAAAAGTTGACCTGTTTTTAAGGAATGAATTATTCGAGCGCGAAGCGCGAGCCAAAATTTTGCTTTATAATGATCTAAGATGTAGGCCTATGTTTTATGCACATTTCCTCTTATTTTCTTTTTTTAAGAATTTTTTTTTTGAAAGGTGACGATTACCTCATTTAAAGCAAAAATGAATTGGAGCGCGAAGCGCGAGCGGAAAAAATTAAATAGCATCACTTCAATTTTTGACGTTAGGATAAATTAATGGGCTTCCCGAAGAGAACTTTGTGAGCGCGAAGCGCGAGCCGAAAATTTTGGCTTATAATGACCTAATGTAGTGTATTTTAGACATTTTTTGCCTCTTAGTTATATATTTTTTGTTTTAATTCCTTTAGAAGCTGATGACCACCTCCCTAAAAAAATGCGAGCATGGACAGAGAGCGAAAAACAATAAACTAGTAATCACTTTGTATTGGGCATCAAGAATCATTGAATGGGTCGTAATCAAGGGGTAAACTTTGGGAGCGCGAAGCGCGAACAGGAAATTTCCTTATAAAACATGAAAATAAATATTTTCACACATATTGTCATTATTGTTTTGTTTTAATTTTCACAAGCGATCACCTTCTTTAAAAAACTGCTAACGCGAAGCGAAACCAAAAACGCCCACAATCATTCGTATATCTGGGCATCAAGAATCAGTGATTGGGTCGTAATCGAGGGGTTAACGTTGCGAGCGCGAAGCACGAGCCGGAATTTTCCGTATATTGAAATGAAAGTATAGGTTTTCACACATCTTGCCCTATTCTTTTTTTAATTTCTCACGAGCTTGATCAGCTCCCTTTAAAAAGAAATAAGAGCGCGTATATAACAAAAATGAATATTATATTTTCTCTTAAATGAAGATAGCGCCTTTAGAAATATTAAACTTGGGCAGCAAATCTTGAGTGAAAACGGTTCTATACACGGACCTATATACCTTGTTGTTGTTTTTGATTTTTTTTTACTATTTCAAAATCTAGGTCGTAAACGAATTCGTACACAAACACAGATCCGGGGCCGAGCGGGCCCGCCCCCCCCCAAAAAAAAAAAAGAATAAAAAAGGAGTAAAAACAGGGGGGGAAGGAGAAAAAATGACGATGGTCCGATGACCAACCGAACCTTAACTTTATGATCGGTACTTTAAAAAAAATTAATACAACAGTTTTTTAAAGCTTTGTTTTGTTTTTTCGTATCTGCAGCATTTCTGAAAAAAGTTTTTTTTTCCTTTTGGGGGTAAGCGGACCCCTGCTTACCAGGGGCGGGGGTACCCTTGTTACGGGCCTGGATGCAAACCTGAGAATAGGGGAATTTGTTTAAGCACATTATAGCTAAGCTTTTTGTATACATTCATGAGCCCCTTATGAAAGAAGCGCATTTTACAACAAATTAACTCAGACTTCAAAATAACCATGAAGGAGAAACCGTTTAATATAGCACAGACGGGCGCGGAGCGCGAGCGAAGAATTTTCCACTTAATGAACTGAAACCATGGTATTTCAAGCTGCTTTAATATCTTATGTTATTCAATGCAGAGCATTTTGCAATGAAGGGGGGGGGTTCGCCCTTCTCCCTTTCCTTTTCCTTTTCTTTTCTCTCTCTCTTTTTTTTTTTCTTTTTTTTTTGGTCAAGCGGACCCTACTCGCCAGCGGGGGGTTCGTTCGAACTCCCCCGAACCCCCCCTGGTTACGGGCCTGTCAGAAGAGGAAAACAAGATGGCGGCCAATACAATATACCCTAGACGAAGGCCTTTTCTTTGGCGTTTGACATGCTGTGGCGGCTTCATATTTTGGAAAGAGTGCTGTGATTTGGACAGGACGTCACTTGACTGGTTACCTGGAGCTTACACAAACAACAAGCAATTTTCACCAAAATTTGAGATTCAAGCTTTTATCACCCACCATTTACCCACCAACAAACTTTTGAACAGTGCTGAGGTCATATTCTCAAAATGGTCGTTCTTATAAAGCATTTTTTATTTTTATTTTTTATTTCATTTTTCTTTTACTTCTTCTAACAAATTTCACAACTCACAATTTAGAATTTATTTACATTTTTTTTGGGGGGGTAAAATAGATTGTGTGATATAATAACGTGTTAGTGTTTGTTGGAATATACAAATGATTTTTCGTGGGATACTACGTGACATATTGCTACTATGATAATAACTGCCATCCAATATCCTCTAAATACAATCTAACATGAACGGTACATATGAATTCAAGTGCCCAAAGATAGTAGCCCCAGCAAAGCCAAGTAAAAGACAGATTATCGACAAGGTGTATGTTAAATTGGTCAGACCTTCAGACAGTAGGCCCTATCTTCAGAGTTTAAAGTTGCATTAATGGTTCTTCTAGAAATGAACTTAATTATCCCTGGAAAGTACATATATTTTATCAAGAGCGAACAGCTCAACAAATGTACACAATCACAGAAACTGAATGACACAAATAGAGAAAAAAAATAATTAAAAAATCCTTTTAATAATCACCAGCTGGGTTGGTTAATAAGGGCCACATTGTACATGTTTGGTTGGTGTCAGTTTGTAATCGGTTTGGTGAATTTCTTGTGTCAGTTTTGCTCGTTTTGGGGGGTTGTTTAAGCGTTCTTCTAATCTCTTTTCTTAATAATGATCTCGTAGGGGCGGAGAAGCCTTCCAGAGGCCGTCTGAGGAATGAGGTTGATCAGGTTCTGATCCTCCTTCCCTGGAACTTTGCTGAAGCTGTAGTTCTGCAGGAACCAGGTGAAGATTAGGAAGAGATCAGCCTTGGCTACGGCTTCACCTAGGCAGCCCCGACGACCTGCTCCGAACGGAAGGAAGCTAGGAGGGTGCTCGCGAACCGTTCCACTGGCATCCAGAAAGTGCTCTGTGGTAAATTGAAATTGAAGCTATTTTATTCAGATCAAACTTCATAGCCCTCAAGCCGGATTACGTTAAAAAATGGCATGTATGATCATGATGATAAGATGCTAAACAAAGTAAAGGTTGGTCTATAATAAAAGCTGGGTTATTAAAAATCGATTGTTACCTGGTAGAAACTTGTCCGGTTGGTCCCATTCATCAGGGTCAAAATGCATGGAGTGGGTATTGATCATCACAGTCGTTCCTTTAGGGATGAAATATCCAGCTGTAACAGTAAGATAATGAGATAACTCCGTTATTCGTCGCAAGAGGATTTAGATTTCAACCCGTTCTGAGTGTTGTCGAACCTTCTTGTATCCTCTGAAAGAGAGAGCTCCTGATTTTCATTTCTAAGAGCAGAAGATGATCGGATCAAGTATTTTTAACGAAGGGGAATACAAAAGAAAAAAGGCTCCAAAATTACATTTTAAAAGGTGGGAATTATCAGTGAATGAAATCATGAAGCCGTTTCATATATCTCTCAAAATTTGTTATGGGTTTCGTTTCTACTTTTCCGAAGGAAATGATGGCCAAAAGGTGCCATGAAGGGAAGTCCCGAAAGAGAGAAAATATTTTTGTATTGGTATAATATATTCGCTTTGTTTATTACAGCTACATGGTGATAGCTAAACACCATTTGATTATCTCTGGTTAAAAATACCTTTTAAAAGATATTTTCGTATGTCTATACATGTAGGTCATTACCAAATTCTGTATCTCTGGTTGTGGCATGAGGCACAGACATTGGAGCGAGACTGCTGTATCGCATGATCTCGTAGAGCGTAGCCTCCGTATAGGGAAGACTCCCGCGGTCGTTGATGTTCGGATGACGATCACGGCCGAGGACTTCATCAATCTCGGTGTGGACCTTTGTCTGGATGTCGGGATGGGTGGCAAGGAGAGCCAAACCCCAGTTCAATGTCTCAACAGTCGTCTGAGTTCCAGCTAGAAAGCAATGGGGGAATCGATTATATGTACCTTTGACAGATTTTTTATTTATTGCTTTCTTCTTTTTTTTTCACTGCAAATCGAATTCAAATGAAGGGAATTATTTTAATGACACCCGAAAGGGTGGATTTTTATTGATTATATTTTCATTTTATCTTTGTCATGACCGGCCCTCTTTCATTTTGGCTGATGTTAATTTCCAATCAGTACTGATTCTCGAAGACTTCTCTGAAATTGTCAACAAAGCGGTCACATCGCTCGAAGTGCGAAATAACAGTTACTCTTTGTACGTGACATAAGAAAAGATACTTTCATCCAAATGATTCACCTCCAAAGATATCACCCACAGTCTGAAAGACATGGGTGTCGGTAAGTTTGTCCACATTCTCTCCTTGTTTCCTCGCGTCTTCCTGGGCTTTCAGAAGCAGACTGTAGAAATCATTGATGTTCTCTGTAAGACAATCCAAACGGGGTTTTAGGAATTGATTTAGATATTCACAGTAATTGTGATCAAAGAAGAAACTCGTCGTTATAATGTTGTGGGTTCTGAATTGCATTAGGAAATACCACAAAATGTCAGGTACTATTTATCATTTTGATTTTATATATCTGTTTAACTATTAATTATGAGGCAGACGCTTTATCCACTGAGCCAACACACAGGTGTTAAATGAGGGACATTTTTAGTTTTAGTGGTCACTGTTTTACTTTGCAACAAAAAAGTTACTGTCCCCATTGAAATACGAAACATACCCATGGCAGTTTAGGCGTTCCTATTTTAGCTGGTTTACAGGTGCACTTTACATGCTAATTCTAGAGCGGCTAATTCACTCGTTTACATTCAGGGAGTGGGCCTGCCACTTAAAGTAAAGTTTTTTGACATCTACAGGGGGGAAATGTGCAGTGTACAAATCATCTACATATAAAAATGTACCTTTTTAACTGGTGGGATCTTTGAGTTGAGGGCGAATAATTATCCGCTCAGTAATCTCATCAGTCCTGTTCCCTATACTGACTGGTCCTGCTTACTATTGCCCTTAAGTAGTATTTAAGGTAGAAGTTCTCGTCCCAATATTTTATTGTTATATTCTATTAAACATGGTAACCACTCAAATCTGACATAGTCAGTCTATCAGTTAGGTACTGTACAAAACAAAATGCACTTCGAATGTTCCTTCTGTTTATGTTGAACTCCTTTTCTCACCTGGGTCAAATCGAGATTTTGAGTCATCCACTTGGTTTTTTATAAAAGCAAAAAACTTCTTCACTATATCCTTTATAAACCTGGGACCACTGCTTGGGATGTACTTGGCCCAGGGAAAGAAGTCTGCTGCTAGACCAAGACCAAATCCTTCATTGAATTCATCATTCATCTCCTTGAACTCAACTATACGAGGGTCATCTAGTTCGTAGCTGCAACCAAAGGATTAGACTACAGACAATTAGCGGATTTATTACGAAAATCATAATTATGTAATATGATAGTATATGTAATGTATGAAATCGTCGAAAGATAATTCCTATGTATAATGCAAAAATATACCTGAATGTCTATATATGATTTTGCTTTATTCAGACTATATTTCGTTTGGGTTTTGAATTTAAGTTAAGATAAAATTCTGAACATAACTTTTGGTTTTTGGCTTTGTATTCTAATTTATGTTCAGACCACAACAGGTAGCGTAACAGACATGACAATTTTTTTCGGGGAAAAAATGATTTATATCCCAAGGTCAGTATAGAGTATGGAGTATGTATTCCTCTTCTTCAGTCTTCCCTTCGCAATGTTAAGCAAAAGGGGGAAAAGAACAACAAGGAACCAATTAAATGACCAAGTATAATTGGCATTTTAGTGATTCTTTTTTGTTTGTTTTCTGTTTCCCGGGGGAACCAAAAAAAAATTGAATTTGAAAGACTTGATTAATTTATTAATACCCATACGTCATCATCCAGATGAAGACATTGTTACTACGATCCATGATTAGACAAACTAAAAGCCAGTGTCTGGGGAGCCGATTGCCCTCATGTTGGTCTAGAGACCATGCAACCAACCTAAAATCGTGGCTGTGAAATATGTAATTGGACTGGGTACAACTAGCATGACTAGGGTATAAATAATTATGTTTTTATAATAATTATGTAGATTTACCTAGATCCAAAGCACATCTGAGAGAGAACGTTGAACATGAGCAAAGCGAGAAGGTTCTTGGGGTCTACCGGTTTTCCTTCTGTCTCAGCCAACTTCTTCTGGACCTTTGGATAGACGCTTGTAATGAGATCCTGGAGAGGTTTGCCTGTTGCAAAATGCCTAGGAGTGGGAAAAGATTGTGGTTGTGTTATTATCGATTTGTTGGCTCAGTGGATAGAGCGTCCGCCTCATAATCGAGAGGTCATAGGTTAGAGCCCCGGCCGCATCATACCAAAAGACGTTAAAAAATGGTAGTTGCTGCTTCCCTGTTTGGCGTTCAACAAGAGGAGGATAGAGCAATGTCCTTCTGGCGCTGCTCAGCGGCTGCCGGGCCCACGAGAAAAGGGGCAAAATAAATATCCGTTTCGGACAATAAAATTAGGAGCATTTTCATTTTCATTTTCATTTCATAGCGAAAAATGTTCCTGGGTTAAACTAGCCAAATTAGGACTATAATAACCGTATGGGATTCAGGTCACAGCAACTGATTGGTCTACAACCCATTCGTCTTAATATTATCATTTAGTCTACACCTAGGGCACCTAGCTTTGTGAAAGAATATACGATCTTTAACTTTTAATTTTCCTACCTAAGTAATAAAATCACAATTATAAACAAGTTAATTTTTTTGATGCAAAATTCATTCATAATCACGTTATATTGCTGTATGCCTCATTATTTCATTTTCAGCACTTTTCACGAATCATGAAATAAAGAGTTAACGGCCTAACCGCAACCACTGACCCCCCCCCCCAAAAAAAAAATAAATAAATAAAAAATAAATACAAATAAAATAAATAAATAAATAAATAATAAAAAATAAAATAAATAAATAAACAAATAAATAAATAAATAAATAAAATAAAATAAAAATAGTAAAATGAATAAATAAGTTAATAAATAAATATAAAAAAATTAATAAATAGATAAAATACCTGAGAGCCGAGTGTGCCAATTTGCGATGAAGTTTCCAGGTCTCAGTGAATGGACTGAAAACGATATCTTTAAAGCCTTCAGTTAAAATCCCGACTATGAATGGAAAATCAGTAAAAAAAAAATAACATCACTCACCTGTAAAACTTTTCTTGTTGGTTCAAGGCGAGACTTTTATTCAAGAAAGTGTATACAACAATATTCCTGATTGTTTTCAATCGGTTTGTGTGGTAGGACCCTGTATAAGTATCGTGATCTTTGTTGTTGATTAGAATAAAATAGTAAATAAGGTGCGCAAAAACTTGTAATTCCCGGGACTTTTTTAAAAAGCTGATTAAACTTTCCTCTAGCGTTAAACCGTTTAAGATAATCAAGCTTAATGGTCGATTAAGATGGGAACAAACCTAGCAACTATGTAGATGTGCTCTTCACCAGTGTCAACCAAATCATTTCGGATTAGAAACACCATAGTGCTCAACGATTTAAACATTCTTAGTCAACAAACGAGAATGGGGGAAGGGAATTATAATAATCGTTATGTTATTTGTAATTTTAAAGAGTGGCCTCCTGGTTGTTGAAATTTGTACAATCAGATACAAGGATGATCAGGCCGGATAAAAGGCTTTTTAATTATATTGACACTTACGTGAGTATAAATCTGGTCTTCCAGCAAAGTCCACTCCTTGTTTGATGACGGCTTCTTTGATCAGAGCTTGACGATTCAGGACTACCATCCATCTCTCACCAATCTTGAATCCAAAGATGTCACCGTATATCTTCGCCCATTCCTTAAAGACCACCTCTGGAGAGTCATTCACACCTACAATCAAGAAATGTGAAATCATAAAGGCAGCTTAAGTTGAGAAGCAAGCGTTGGGAGCAATATCGTAGTATACAGAGACTGAAGTCATGAAGGTGAAGAAGGATGTCATTCACGACATGGAAAGAAAAGATGCTGCATTTGTTTTGTTTGCTTGTTTGTTTGTTTGTTTTTTTTTTTTTTTGTGGGGGATCTAGTAATTATGTTTGACTCTAAGGATCATGCACTCTTGCTTAATCGATTTTGATTCTTACATTTCACTTCACACCAAAAGATGCAACGTAGCGTGTAAACTGTCTTTGCTCGTCGCGTGATTCCTACGGTGTGCCGCGAGGATGAATATTCGGCCCATGACTCTTCTGGGCATTATCCTCCTCTACCTTATTCTACTTGATATAACGGATCCGTATACGGTGAGTATTCCCATGCAATATATACTGATGCTATTACGATATAGGCTTTGTAGACCCTAATTATCCAAATCAGTAAACTAAGGTCTTATTTCGCTGTAGTTACAATAGCGAATCGAGGCTAACATGCTAAAGCCCAATATTGAGAAAAACTGAGCTCTTGATCATCTCTAGCACACAATCTCATCAGCAAGTTGAAATGTCACTCTTGCCCTTTCAGACATTTCTATCAAACCAGGGTTAATGTCAGCAATGAACCTTAGTTTACCCTTAAGATGGAGAAACATATTTCGGAACTCTGTTGTGGACTGCATTACCTTCAATCGAAATTAGTCCCCATTAGGCTTTACATTGACAGGAGAGCGGATCATAATGCCGTCCCAGTTATTATATTTTCTAGATCAGAATGCAAATTAATTGCCTTGTGGAATTCGTCTCAGACCAAATTATTAAGAATATGGAGAAGATGCAAGATGTGATTTTACAATGTTAGACAATTTAATTTCATAGAATACATAATTCCTTTTTTTTTCAGAAACATTAAACCAATTCAGTTTCGATACTATATTATCATCAATATCGATCAATTCCGTATTCAAATTTTTATCAAATAGATATTTTTTTCTGTTTAAGAAAGGACCTCCATTTAAATCATTATATGTCGTGTTACCTTACACGGGCCTATCAATATAATGTGGGCAAACGCAGTAGGAAAAACTTTTCCTGAAGGAAAATTGAAAACTTAAATTGCTTCAGTATAAAAAAACCCTGAGTTTTTAAAAGAGGCAGTGATGCTCACCTTTTTGCTTTTCATTCAATAATTTATGACTGTTTTAAGGGTTGTACATTCAACGAACTTTTCTTATTTCATATGTCACTTTAATATTTTTATATTTTATTACAATCTACTTTTCTCCGTCGCGAACTTCTCAATACGTTTCATGTTTCATTGGCACAATTTTCTTTTCTCCATGTATAATGTATAGTACTTCCTTGACCTCAGGGCCATGATCCGTATAAAGTGCGTCAGCACCATAATCATTATTCTTCACAAGCATGTGCTGCATTGTAATACATTAATACTGCCAGACAGCACAAACCTTGTGCAAATAAACGTACTTAAAATCAATCATTGTCAAATGCGTCACTGAAAATATAATACAGAGAAATCAGGTCGATCTATCAATTCAAATATGATGAGCACGTAAGATGGTTCCATTGTTCCTCTGATTGGGCACTAAATAACTTCTATAATAAGGAATTATTGCCAATTTTATATGCATATTTTGAAAGCCCACATAATTCTGCGATTCTTGTGAAAATTTAAAATGTTTCGCTTAATTAGTTTTGAATACACAGGCTCTTTTGTAAGAATGGTAATTTTTGGTCCATTCCAAGTTTGATGAAAAGGAATACATTACAAAAATGCAAGACATTATTTTGTGCTTCACTTTTATTTCAGTTTAACCACTGTGATGTTCATACTTTTGTATATCTTATTGGCCATGAGTCTAGACCAGTTCGCGATTTGAGTCTCGAGAGTTGTGGAGATGTCTCCAGTATCTTCGGAGAAGTGTGTGGAAATTGAAATATAAGTCTTTTAAAAATAGTTTTTCCAGTCGCTAGCTCTAGTCAACCTGACACCTACACACAACAAAAAATAATGATAATGAATAAAGAAATAGATAATTAAATATATAAATATATAGATAGATTAAATAAAAATGAATAAAAATAAATAGATGAATAAATAAATAAAAACAACAATAACAATAAAATAAGAAATAAGAAAAAGAATAGATGAAGTAAAAATGAAGCAAATTTTTAAAAATATAGAGTTATTTAAACTGCAAAAATTAAAACAAGACCACATAACTAAAGCATCTGCATTGATCTATCAAAGAGATTAAGAAGCATTTGGACGCCAGAAAGACAGCATAGAGAAAAATGTATGCCCTTCCAGGTAATAGGCTAATATTGCAACATAGTTCTAATGTATTTACAAGCCTTTAATCTGCGCAACTAAACAATGAAATAGTAATGAAATTTCATGAAGTTTGAAGATGAAACAATAGTCAATTCTTAAAGATAACACAAGATAATTACAAACTGACGGAAGGAGAAATGATGAAGAAAGGCAAGAATAAAAAAGGGTATCAGTATTGTGGACCTAGGGTCCCACGATGGCGTTGGTTAAGGTCTGGATTGCCTGATAGACTGCTACAAATATTTACTAATTAGATTAACCCGTTGAGACTGAGGTTATTTTTACAAAGACTATCAATCATGATTGTCAATCACGGTTCCACATATTATTTTCATTAGAAGATGCCAAGAAATATGTTTTTCAATCATCAATATCCAATCATGATCATTCCATTATTTTTCGTGTATTATATGTGCAAATTAGCTGAATATATGGTGATAAAGAGGGGTAGTTTCTATTTACATCCGCATAATCATATGCGAGCCTATACAACGGTTAGAAGGCGATATCAAAATCTCGACCTTCGGACTTCCAAATATTAGAAGTCAATATCACTACGATAAACGGATGAAAAAAAGTTTGGCTAGGTCCCAAGTTTTAAAAAAAAAAAAAAAAAAAAAAAAAATTAAAAATGCGTTTCAGAATTCTAAAAATTGCAATTTATGGTGACGATTGAATACAATCATATTAACTCTACAGCAAAAATGGAGCCCCCCCCCGTTTTTCGCACACGAGTCTCTGCGAAATATGGGTATACAGGATCGCGATGTCACATGGCTTATATAAGTGAGGATATGATGCGCCCCAGAAATGGATTTTTATTACATTTTGTTTTTAATAAAAAGAGGGTAATTTTTTGACATTGTATCTCTTTTGAGTAAGAAACTTTTGCCTTATTTATTTCCCTATTTCTGAAATTTCATTTGAAGAGAATACAGAACAGAGAATTTTGTTTTTGAAGCAACATGGATAAAAATTTTTAAACGATGAACTATGCGGGCCAACTGTGCACTTTTTTATGACATATTTCAAAAGTAACAATAATAATAATAATAATAATAATAATAATAATAATAATAACAATAATAAAAATTATAATAATCACAACAATGATGCTAGTAAAAATAAATATTGTATCAATATTTATAATAATAATGATGATAATAATATTAATAGTCATTATGATAAAAACAATCAAAAACTGAAGTGAAGACTTGTAGTTTAAGTAGCCATAAACCCGTGTGCCATATGAATATCATGACTTTATACTGGTAGGCCTACTACTGCCTTTATTACATCTAGACATTTTCTAAAGAAGCAAAATAAATATACACATCAAAAATAAACCATACTTTTTCTTAAACTTGAACTTACTAAAGATGCTTCCAACAATTGGCAGACCTCTTGGACCGGGTGGGAACCTGTTCGGTCTTACGATGCTCCATAGGGCCAGAGAGACAGTGACCACCCCAATGGTTGCTGTAATGGTCAAGGCATTGACTTGACCCAAAGTAGACTCTCCAACTCCAAAGAGATCAATCATTGTAGATGTTAATCAAGCTACAAATGAACGCGAAGAAAACATGAAATACTGCTATTTGTCTTGTTTTACGTTTCACTTAAAAGAGATTTTTTTTTTTAATTGTATTGTATTTATTCAGACAAACATGTCTAGGGATGCAGAAAAGGATTTGTAGAAACCCGTACAGGTCTGCATCCCCTATGAGATTGTTCTAGTTATAGGCTATATTACTCCCTTAGTTGGACCTCATATCATGTTCAATGCGCTTTAAATGTATTGTATATTCATATTGATAGACCCAATGAGGCTATCAATGACGTGTTGCTCATCCGGCATGCGGTAAAGAAATGTATGCAATTTATGCGGCGGTCACAACTCGCCGTACCTTCGACGTGCATCTCCCTACGATGGATTTCGTAGAAAATTCGTGCAGCGGAGGTACCTTGCAGGTACAATTCATGTACGACGTACAGGAAGTTTTTACAATACCCTTTCTATAGAAACGCACGAATCGCAGAAGTTGACCTAGGACCTGTGCGTGCATTGCACATGCAACGCAGGCTACGTTGATGGCACGTGCCCCGTACCCTACGACGAGTTGTGACCGCCGCATTTAATGTGTGCACAAATTGTCAAAGGGTAAAGGTGAAGAACTTTTGTAATTTTCGAATATCCTTCAATACATTGATAGATATAATGTTAAAGTAGCAATTTTAAAAGAAGTTTTAGGTTCTTCGTCTACGTCTGCTAAACGGAATTTGACTGTGGCATATAATTCTTCGAAAATATTATTTGAAGTTGTTGTCTTTGTATGAACGAATTCTTATACAAATTTTAACAAACATAATAGGAAAAAATCTGAATTTTTATTCAATTCATATCAAATAATGCGGAACATTACTTATTAGATGCACATTAAAAGCTTTTTCCCCCTTTTGATTTTTGATTTTGATTTTTATGTCAGCTGTTTCCTTTTCAAATACTGAAAACCTTAAACGCCCTTTAGCAGTAAACTTCTCAGTACTAACTCATCAAACCATAAATAATTATACTTACCCGAAGACTTTACCAATTACACACCCCTCGAAGATATAATTCAGAGCACAAAAAGGACGAACCTGTCATTAAACACAAAGGCCTATGCACTGACTGGTATTAATGGGAAACACAAACAGTATATGACTATGAAGATGCTTTCATATCATACACAATCTTGCGTCTACGTATTTAGATACACGTAGAACCCTCGAAGTCATTTGAATAGTTTGGCTGCATGCCAACTATGCGCTCACATCATTCTTGTCGCAATATTACCATAATTATGACGTCATATCATATTTTTTTTAAAGATATGGCCTCTTGCTCCAATATTTGCATTGTCGAGGTCAGTGGGCGATGCAGTTGCTCTCCGAACTGGCCTAATATTTCATGTCCTTTCATGCCTGAAATACATGATGTAGGCGTATTGGAAATATTCCTATACATTACAAAATTATTGAGTTGTACATTAACAGATGAGTCAGTTAATAATGGTGCGTGAAATGTGAATTGTGAATATGGATTATCTGATATGGGCAGTTCCAAGGTAACGGAGTGACATTCAGAAGCAACATTTCAACATTCAAACAAACTGATCATCCATACTTCAATCTTTATTTACAAAGAAATGGTTCATGACAATAGCTGATGGTACCCTCTTTTCAAAATGATAACATTTGTTGTAGTGATCTGCATAATTAATGAGATATGGATATTCATAATCATGGTTACGGAGTGACGCAAAATGGACATGCATATTTGAGCAAAAAACATTTTACCTAAACTCTGTGAACTTAAAATGGCTATCACAATTTTGAGTAATTGATTGGATTCTATGTTATATTAGGTATTATATGCTGCCTTGCATAAGAAAATTGGTTGAATATTTTGTTAATTATGACTTAAAACTTAGACCCACGTCTGGTTACGGAGTGACGGTTACGGAGTGACCTCTGAATCATCCACTCAATGGCAATGTAAAAAGACTAGTCTCCCTTGCTAAATTAAAAAAAAAACACTCTTGATTGTTTCATTTCAAATTCTGTTTGCTCTGTATGATAGCTCTAGGTGGGGGATTCAAAACTTCTACACACAACTTTGAAACTCATTAAGTATGCTAATTTATGCGCATGTTCTAAGATTCACAAATAATAGATCTTCTTTATTTGTCAACCGATTTCGATTTTTTTTTTTTTTTTTTTTTTTTTTTTTTTTTTTTTTTTTTTTTTTTTTGGGGGGGGGGGGTTCCAACTACTGTAGTGGAGCTACATGAGGTTTACCAAACTTCTACACAGAATTTCGAAATTTTTATTTGAAAATTGTCTACATGTATGCTAATTTATGCAAATATGTTCAAAAACAACAATAAATGCTTCTTCTCCTTCATTTTTCGATGATCTTCAATTCCATTTGCTTTATATGATAACACTAGGTGGTGGATACAAAAAATTTACACAGAATTTTGAAACTCATTAAGTATGCTTATTTATGCAAATTTTTTCAAAATTCTCAAACAATTTATTTGTTCATTTTTTTTTTTTTTTTGACATATATTTTTTTTTTTCTAATCTGGTAGCTCCATGATTTCCACTATATTTCTACGCAAAATTTTGAAAAGACTAGAAAATAATCTATGCTAATTTATGCTAAATTTAATCCCCCTATCCCTAAAAAAATGCTTCTTCCCCTTCATTTGTTGAGCAATTTCAATTTGGTTGTGATTTATATTATAGCACTAGGTAGGGTAATTTTTAAACCCATTGTTTTACTTTTATGCATATGTACAGGTCAGTGTCTTCTTTGAACTACTATTCAAACTATATAAATTGTACATCATACACATAACCAATTGATTAGGTTCACAGCCTCATCCAGTTCCTTTCAAAATAATTTGCTACAAAGTCCTCAAAGGAGCTCATATCAGACCTCACATAAATGCCCTAGTTGTGCACCTAATTGCTGACAAAGGGCTCATTTGCATAATTATGATCTCATACCCTCACAGCATGACACCCCAATGTCTCTCTTGGGCACTTCACTAAAAGAATTCTGAACTTAAAATTTTTTAGTGTAGAGTGAGCTTTGATCAAATTGTACATGTACATATACATGCAATTCAATGGGATGTCACTCCGTAACCATAATGGTGACACATTTTATGAAGCCTTATTTCTCAAACAAAATCCATTCAAATATAAAAAGTGTATATAATTGATAGGTATGGGTGTTCCAGATTTGCAAATAAATTTTTGTTGCATTAAACCCAATTACTCTAAAAATATTTCAAAAATATGTCTTTTTGTGGTTACGGAGTGACATTTTAAGGTAACTTCATGTTTGTGCTCACTGATGTGAAACAAAGATCGCAAAGCAAAATATTGTGTTAAAACTTTACTTTTGATATATCCTGCTTTCATAATAAAATATAATCAAAGTATATTTTCATTTTCTAGGTACATTTCTCTTTCATGAAATTTTAATAAAAAAGATGCAAATTTGACAATTTTAGTAAAATTGAATATTAATGCCATTTTTAAACCCAAAATGCCCTAAAAAGGCCAAATTATCCACAGATATTGAAAATTTGGACTTTTAGCTCTCATATGATACCAAATTCGTCATGGAACCATGAATTTGAAATTTGGGGGGGTCATGTCCTGTTTTGCTTGGAACTGCCCATATGCCTTTTTAGAAGCAAAAGGGTTTTATTTCATATACTTTCATGTACGTATCAATGTCCTTCTGTCTCTTAATAGAGAGTGTGTTACATATATGTTTTGTGTTGCGAATGCAAGTATTGGGAATAAGCTTTGCTGAAAGTAGATTCAGTGAAGCAGAGCCATTTACAGCGAAAATAATAATATTAATACATGAGATTTTTAAAGCGCCATTTTCCATTTAAATAAAATGCTCAAGGCGCTTTTACAAAGTATTATTACACAAGGATCATTGGAATGTCTGTCTTCAAGAATAAACACAAGTGAACAAATAAGACTTAAGATTTGTTCGAACGTTTCCAGTGAAGATGAATTTTCTAGTTCATGCGGAAGTGTATTCCACGGGCTGGTCCTGCATGAGCAATAGCTCGTTCCCCCAGGATTTTTTTTTTTTTTTTTTTTTTTTTTTGGGGGGGGGGGGACAAGGGAATTTTACAAAGGCAAGAGGAAGACGATCGTAAGGTTAGTGTGGGTTGGTATTTAAATCTATTGTACTCGGTGCTGTTTCATTGATGATATTGAAGACCAAGAGCAGTATTCATTATTGTTTTGTTTTTTTTTGGGGGGGGTGTTTTTTTTAATGATTGCATTGTTTCCAATACTTTTATTAGTGGGCAAGATGAATCCATCCATTCTTTAACTGTTTTCTGTGTTAGGGTAAATTTACTACCAGGACTACACTACCAGTACCTATTGTAAGACGAAACCTAATATTTCTGCTCTTTAATAAAATGTTATTCCCTATTGATATTCTAAATAGAATACTAGTAGTAATAGGTCATTAAATTGTTATTGCCATCTAAATTGGTAATAAAACTGTTATTAATATAAGGCATATTGATTGTTAACGATGGCTGTAGTCTTCTACTGTCTTTTATTATGAGTGTGGACGTGTCTCGACCCCACCACATGGTATTGTTCCCCGTTTAGGCCTCCGCTTCATTAATTAAGAACACATTGAACACTATTGTAGCTACAAAGCATACAAATACCAACAAGCCTTTAACACAAAAGTTAAAGAGAGATTTAAGAAAAAATGAAAACTTAACATTTGAGACATCGAAACTCAAAATGTATCTACACAGAAATGTACAGGAAGCTGTATTTTCACTTTCGTGTAGAATGTTGTTTAAAATGTTGTTGTTGTCGTAGTGAAATACAAGTTTCGGCTAAAATATCAGAAATTGTCGTGAAAAAGCAAAATTTTCGTTCACCATATACCCTTATAAGTTATCTTTAATTAGATTCTCTTATTGAAACATTGATTTCCCCCGAATTTGAAGGCAATAAATTATAATAAATTGTTTTTATGATAAAGTTGGAAAGTGAACGTTAACGAAATCAAATCCAAGTGCTACAGTTTTGTCTTTTAATCTCACAACCCACTACCCCCTTATAAAGTAATGATCAATAGTTGATATTATGTTTACATCAAGTTTGCATCATAGTGAAAGGATATACGGGAGAGTACAGAATAATAAAGAATTGTTACGTTGGAAAATGAACCAAAGAAAATTATAGGGAGCATTTGTATTTTTTTTGTGTGTATGTGCGTGTTTGTTTGTTTGTTTGTTTGTTTGTTGCTGTTGTTGTGTTTTTTTATACTAAGCTACTATTGCTGGCGTACATATTGGGTTTTGCCATGGTCGTCAGTAGGATACCGACCAGTTTTCAGTGATCGAACCACGATTCACCTTGATGATATTCATTCGAACAATTTTGATTTGTATTATTATAAAACAATTGTTTGCAAAGTAAGGACTTGACAAACAAGCAATGGCTAAACAACAAAATTGTTAATTTTTATTTATGCGATGAATATTCCTTTACAAAGAAGTAGCCCCCCCCCCCCCGAATGCAAGTCTGATATCGGAGAGTAGTTCTGAAAGTTTGTACAGCATTTAATTATACACTGTACAAGATAAAATGTAGGGAAACTTTTTATTTATTCATAACAACATTTAATTGCTTTAATATATATATATATAAGTGTAAGAAAATACACATACAACAGCCAATGGGCAACTCTTTTTTTAAATTTTTAAATTGTGAAAGAAATGGGTGAAGAGAATAAATAGTTGACGTAGCTCAAATCAAAGTTCCCCAGAGCTACCTCCCTTTTTGGATAATTTTTCCGGTGAGATCGAAAAAATGTCTCCGCCGGGAATCCGAACCCGGCGCCCTTCCCAGCTTTGAACGCCGGTGCCTAACCACTGACCACAGAGACATGGTTAGTGGCTAGGGCGGACCCAATCCGATTGACCGTCAGATAAAACAGATTTCTCACCTCACCAATTTATTGTTCCTTTGTCGGGTAGATGAGTTTTGAAAATGACAAGCCGTCATGCCTCAGCTGGATCTAAGCGGTTTGCTAAGATACAGTACATGTATAGAACAATTTATACAAGTGTAAGAAAATACACATACAACAGCCAATGGGCAACTCTTTTTTTAATTTTTAAATTGTGAAAGAAATGGGTGATAGAAATAATAGTTGACGTAGCTCAAATCACAAAAGTTCCCAAGAGCTATCCCTCACCTTTTTGGATAATTTTTTTTTGGTGAGATGAAAAAATGTCTCCGCCGGGAATCGAACCCGGGCCGCCTCCAGCTTTGACGCCGGTGCCTTAAACCCACTTGACCACAGAGACATGGTTGTGCGCTAGGGCGGACCCAATCCGATTGACTCAGATAAACAGCATTCTTCACCTCACCAATTTTTGTTCCTTTGTCGGGGTAGATGAGGTTTTTTGAAAAATGACAGCCGTCATGCCTCAGCTGGATCTAGCGGTTGCTAAAAGCAGTAACATGTATAGAACAAATTTATAAAGTGTAAGAAAAATACACATACAACAGCAATGGGCAACCTCTTTTTTTAAAATATATATATATATATATATATATATATATATATATATATATATATATATATATATATATATAACTTGTCAAATTCATACGTCAAATAACAAAATCTAACATCCAGAAGGAAAAAAAAACGATATAAAAATTGCCCGAGATACACTTTATATGACATCTATTAGACTAATACGGCTTCTTTTTTTTAAATCTGAATAACATGAATTTAAGCATGAATACCAAATAAATGTTGATAACGAAATACAAATTAGAATACTATTGACCAATTATTACTGACACTGTTTGTCCAATTCGTCCAATTCCAAATTTGTACAGCCAATAACACATAATTAAAAAAAATTATCTTTCATTCGCTCTAAAAAGTCATATTGACATATTTTATAAAAATTTAGATTGAATTTATTTCTGCAAGCTATAAAATAAACTATATTTTTGAGGTTATAAACGTTTACAACCCAAAGCATAGCCCCTGAATAGAATAACGAATGATGAAATAAAAATACAGAAAGACATAATGAATGGATTTTTTTTTTTCTTTTCTTTTTTTAAATATAATTTACGAATAATTATTATTTAGATATAAAGAGTTTTAGAGGCGTACATATTTTTTGACGTCCTGCGAGGTCGTTTCAGAGAGGCAAAATATTAAATCTGATTTCTAACGTGTATGGCTGTGAAAACCTTCCAATATCATCCATATTGGATTCAATGAATGTTTTGCCCCACCCACAAGATTATCATCGGCCAATGAAATGAGTTTCTGCATGCGGCTGACTTGAGAAATCGCAGTACATTATTTTGATTAATTGCGCCTTCATTATGCGCGCCATGTAGCTTTGTGACGTAAGAATGAAATTGCTCTGCGTATCAAAATAATTATGAATTTTTCAAGATACGGGAAACTTAAAATTCATTACAACTCCAACTACCATGCACTTTACAAGACTGCTAGAAAAGGATGTAAAGATTAATATTTATATGTTTTGGGGTATCTAAACAATCATTACAAATATTGGATGATCAATTTTAGTGGGATACGTGAAATATTGTTACTTGCAGAAGAAAAATATCGGATTCGTCTCCGACTCATCCAATATTTTTTTTTCAGCTCTTACAATATTTCTACGTATCCTAATCAAGGTCATCAAATATTCTCTAAATATCTATTCCTATAAAATGGAAAATATATGAATCCTTTTTTTTTTTTTTTTTTTTTTTTTTTTTTTTTTTTTTTTTTTGCTGATGTCTTTTTCGTGTTTTATACACATTTCGTACAAACCCTGCATAATATCACATGAACTATATGTGCCTAATTTATCATCGATCTGGGGGTGTTTCACAAAGAGTTAAGTAGACTTAAAAATCGCACTTAACTCATTATTTTTGTGCGTTATTTTACGCATCACCTTATCGGTCAGAGCATGCTCAGGGGATGCGCGCCAATTGTGAAATCTATCAATTAAATTGCGCGTTATAAAACAAGATGAGCGTAGAAGTTAAGTGCGACTTTAAGTCTACTTAACTCTTTGTGAAACACCCCCCTGGTGTTAGACCAATGTTTGTTTGGTGTTGTCCTGAGGTGACTACAGGGGGGCATTTCATCAAAGGACTTGTCTGATGTTTTATCCGACAAGCTGTTATGAGCTACTGAAATGCTTGCATCTGATTGGCTGAGAGCAAGTTTGTCGGATAAAATTTCTGACAAGTCCTTTGATGAAATACCCCCCAGGTGTCAGTCTGGTTTGGTCACTATGAGTTGCTGGAGGCGTTACTCTAATCTCGTTTCTTAATAAGGATCTCGTACGGGCGGAGAAGTCTTCCAGCTGAAGTCTGGGGAATGAGGTTTATCAGATTCTCATCCTCTTTTCCAGGAACCTTGCTGAAGGTGTAGTTCTGTAGGAACCAGGTGAAGATAAGGAAGAGATCAGCCTTGGCTACGGCTTCACCTAGACAGCCTCGACGACCTGCTCCAAATGGGAGGAAGCTGGAAGGATGCTCACGGACTGAACCACTCACATCAAGGAAGTGCTCTACATGAAAATTAAAAGCAAAGGTACATTAAAATGAATTAACCGACGGTATTCATCCTTTAAAAAAATATATATTTACACAAGAGACCTCATGCATGAAAGTCATCCAGATTTCACTTCAGTTATCTTATAACTATAACCAATTTGCCATTTTATTTAGGAAATTATCAAAAAAACTTATTACTTGAGGAGAGTTAAAAAAAACAATAAACAATAAAACAAACAAAAAACAGGAAATTTTAATCAGACCTCCACATTCCTAATACAAGGGGGAAACTACTAGCTCTCCACATAGCTATTTCGCGATGAAAATATTGTAGCTCAATTTATAATGCAGTGGTCACAACTGGTTGTATGTTCAACATTATACTCTGCGGGACGGATTTCCTCGGAAAATTCTACGCCCAACGTACTTCTCTCCAGACATGCACGTTGTAGGTACGACACGAACGAGGTTCCCTCCCCCCCCCCGTACATAAAATGACGGAGTCGCAGAAGTGAGTACACGACGGCTACGTGGAACACGAGCTTCGTTGCACGCACGTGCCACGTACCCTTCGATCAGTTGTCTCCACTTCAATACGTAGGCAGCTATACGAAATGAGAGTCAATCGTCCGAACGCAGGTAAGATGGGGGGTCCGTTCCCTGTTACGTCTATGGTTGTCCGGACACTTAAGCAGATAAAAACATCTTCTTTTGCTCTTGAGTTTCTCAAAATTTGTGCAGTTAATAGCGGAAATGTTTGTGAAAATTTGTGCTTTGTTATATTGTCTGATATTATTTTCAATCGATTGATGAAACATTGATCACAAAGTTCCTAAAATTGCCGTCTTGTCCGGACAAACAACCCGTCCGGACACACAACAACCGGGTATACATTTTTTTTAATCACAGTGGCGTAACTGCAAGGGAACTTTAGGGGCCGGTGTTTCCTTCCTAATCGAAACACTTTAACTTGAACGATAGCTTTGGTATACCAACATGATGAAATTACCTGGTAGAAACTTGTCGGGTTGGTCCCATTCTTCAGGATCATAATGCATGGAGTGAATATTGATCATCACTGTAGTTCCTTTAGGGATGGAATATCCAGCTGTAATAGTAGAATAATAAAATATTTTCGTTACTCCTCACAAGTAAACCAATACCTATTTCAAATCATCTATAATAAAGTTGTGTTAAGCTAGTGCAAATGTTTGTGTGTAATTATCTTTTCATTTCAGTCACGCAGTAGCAATATGAGCAACGTGGCCGCATACTTTCCTTGCAGGAGATGGCAGCCTCCTGACGGAGACTGCTAGAAAACCACTCATGAGCGGTTTAACCAAGAAGTACGAAAGAAAAAAAAAAACAAGAATAGGCTTGCGTCCACTTGCCCGTAATCTCTTCGATTTATAATGGTGAGTATACTGACAATTCACAAATGAGATGCTAATACCTGAAGCCAACATATTTTAGATTATCTGGATTTATACTGCATCGTATCCTCTTTTTTTTTTTTTTTTTTTTTTTTTTTTTTTTTCTTCTTCTTCTCCTTCTTCTTCTTCTTCTTCTTCTTCTTCTTCTTATGTGAAGTGATGTTGTTGTCTCAGTTGTCTCATTGGGGGACACAATTTCGCAGTGACGAAACCAAGTCGTCGCAAAGGAGCCCCAATAAGTGAACGTGCCCTGATCCGTTCAGATAGGACTACTTGGAGCCATATATGCCTCTTAATGCAGCTGCTGTCCCGAAAAATGGGCATTCAAACAAAAATGAAGTTACCGAATTCTGTGTCCTTGGTTGTGGCATGTGGAAGAGACATTGGAATGAGACTGCTGTACCGCATAATCTCGTAGAGTGTAGCATCCGTGTAAGGAAGAGTCCCGCGGTCGTTGATGATAGGGTAACGATTTTGACCGAGGACGTCGTCGATTTCGGCGTGGATTTTTGCCTGGATGTCGGGATGGGTGGCAAGGAGAGCCAAACCCCAGTTCAAGGTCTCAATGGTCGTCTGACTACCAGCTAAATTAAAAAAAAAAAAAAAATGAAAATACAACGATGTCTGTTGATGCGTAGTCAAATTGATAGTGGTCAACGGGCGGAGCTCATCACTTCATAATGACATATAATAACCCTATTCTAATAAAAAAATTATAATTCATTGGTAACGTATATTGTCATGATTGTTAGCATATGGAAAAAAGGATAATTTGTGTCAACACCCACATAATAGTTAACTCGGAGCGACTCGGAGGTACTCATGTGCGCAAGGGTAAACGAGTGTGTGTGTGTGTGTGTGTGTGTGTGCGTGTTGTGTGTTTGATTGGTCGAGATTAATGGTATATTTCTGTATTCGAACCTTAAATATTCCAGACATTTATATAAAAAATTATGATATTCAGAGGGACCAGGTGTTGTTGGAGAAACTCTGCCATTGTCCTTTGGTAAGTCATTACTCTATTTCAGCCACACTCGACCAATGTTATGTTGATGGATACATGTGGGGGAAAATAACTTATATTTACCCTTATCAGGGTAGGTTGGCCGAAGTTAAAGGTGATGATAACCTATTCTCCTGTTGTTACTTAATTTTTAACTTTAATAAATGTCATAAAAAGAAGTGAGTACATTTGTAGGCCTATTCATTACGAGTATACGGGATGATGCATGTAATCAAAATTGAATTACAAGTTCCATTAAAACAAATCCATCAAACACAACTTGTATTCAGGGAGAAGAAATTGAATATCATGGTAAGAACAGGACATTTGAGTATAGCGATAACTTGCCACTTAATGCATTATGCTTTATAAAATAAAATTTAAAAAGCAACATCCTATCAATGTTCGCCACTGCTTTTTGTCAATAAACCGCCATGTTGTAACCATGAATTGGGCGCACATTGTCGCTGCTCTGTATATCAAGGGACTCTAGGTCCCCGGTTATCATGGTTATACTGCCTTTAAGTAATCGTTTACCTGTAAAAATATCAGCCACAGCCTGGAAGACGTGGGTGTCGGTCAGTTTGTCAACGTTTTCTCCTTCTTTCTTAGCATCTTCTTGGGCTTTCCGAAGCAGACTGTAGAAATCATTAATGTTCTCTGTGAGGGTTTGAAAATACGGACATAATTTAGTGTAATAATTTTTAAGACAATGTTGCATATTCATTGAAATTACAATACAGATAGTATTCATATTGATATCAGTTTAATTATAAATTATAATAGTATTCAAAACGAATTTTTCATGGCAATAAAAATAGACCTGTCTGTCTTTCTTTCTCTACAACAACGATTACTGTCTTTGCTCATTTTCCACTTATAACCCCCTACCCCCCCCCCTTATACTTCTTACCTGGGTCAAATCGAGATGTTCGAGTCATCCACCTGCTTATGTATAAACCCAAGAACTCTTGATGCTGTCCTTGATAAACCTTGGACCGCTGGTGGGGAGGTACCTAGCCCACGGGAATAACGTCAGCGCAGACCAAGACAAATCCTCATTTATTCATCGTTCAAGCTCCTTGAACTCAATTACACGAGGGTCATCCAGTTTCATAACTGAACCAAAAGTATTACTTTTGTTACCACAAATAGTATTCTTCTGGCTTCTTTGACGATATTGCTAGTTAGCGGACAGCCCTACTGTACATCCACAATATTGAAAAATATACGGCTCCACACATAATAGAGCCGCTTAGTCCCACAGACAATTGAGGCCTGCAAAATCTATTCAAATTGAAAATTCGGATCCGCCGCCATGTTCTAGAATACTTGGATTCTTGTGAAGTCAAATCATACATTACTAGCCTTTTGACAGGCGGTGTGAGCAGCCTGCTTAGGTTTTTTTTTTTTTTTTTTTAGCACAGAACGCGAGACAGAGCCTGGGTACGTTACCTAAACAAGGTCTGCCGCAAGGTCGATCCCATGATCAATCATATATGATTATTTACATACTATTTGAATGTCTGATTGATAAAGATCTATATAAAAGCCCGACCAACCAACCAACAATTCGAACCTACCTCTGGCCGAAGCACATCTGTGCCAGGATACTGAGCATAAGCTGACTAAGAAGGAGTTTGGGGTCTACCGGTTGTCCCTCTGTCTCAGTCAACTTCTTCTGAAGTCTGGGGTACACGTCTGATATGAGATTCTCCAGTGGCCTGCCCGTTGCAAAATGCCTGTTAGCAAGAAATGAAAAATCAGTCGATGATCTGTCGGATATACCCAAAAAGAAACCAGAAGTTCCCACACAACCAGAATATTACCACAACTCCATATTACTACAAGAAGGCAATTGTCTTGGAAAGTATGAGGAAGCCTGTACAGCTAGTACAGGAAATACTCACAAGGTATTTGGAAAATTGATTTCTCTGGCAATAAAGGTATTTGATTCAATGAGCTAAATGGCATCTTTTCCAAACGTGTGTGCTCTAGCGGAATATATGTGTTTTTGGTCTACCTTACTGTACTTTCGTCATTTTTCAAGATATTCAGCTATGGCAGGTACATGTATGTTTGCCTTATTTGACTCTAGTGAGGTAAATGGATACGGAGAGTCATTTCTTTCTCAAACTTATTGTTGTTGT
>CALNVZ010003433.1:36010317-36041207 GCA_940671915.1 Paracentrotus lividus
GGTCACTATGAGTTGCTGAGGCCGTTACCTCTAATCTTCGTTTCTTAGATAAGCGATCTCGTACGGGCGGAGAAGTCTTCAGCTGAAGTCTGGGCGAATGAGGTTTATCACGATTCTCATCCTCTTTTCCAGGAAACCTTGTGAAGGTTTGTAGTTCTTGTAGGAACAGTGAAGCATAAGGAACGAGATCAGGCCTTGGCTACGGCTTTCACCTAGACAAGCCTCGACGAACCTGCTCCAAATGGGAGGAAGCTGAAGGATGGCTCACGGACTGAACACTCACATCAAGGAAGTGCTGCCTACATGGAAAATTAAAAGCAAAGGTACATTAAAGATGACATTAACCGCACGGTTATTCATCCTTTAAAAAAAAAATATATATTACACAAGAGACCTCATGCATGAAGTCATTTCCCAGATTTCACTTCAGTTATCTTATAAACTATAACCATTTGCCATTTTTATTTAGGAATATTCAAAAATAAACTTATTACTTGAGCGAGGTTAAAAAAACAATAAAACAATAAAAACAAACAAAAACAGGAAATTTTAATCAGACCTCCCACATTCCTAATACAAGGGGAACTACTAGCTCTCCACATAGACTATTTCGCCGATGAAAATATGTACTCAAATTTAAATGCCAGTGGTCAACAACTGGTTGTAATGTTCAACACTTATACTCTGCGCGGCACGGATTTCCCGGAAAATTCTACGCCCCAACGCTACTTCTTCTCCAGACATGCACGTGTCAGGTACGACACGAACGAGGTTCCCCCCCCCCCCCGTACATAAATGACGGAGTCGCAGAAGTGAGTAACACGACGGCTTACGCTGGAACACAGCTTTCGTTGCCGCCACGGCACGTACCCTCGATCAGTTGTCTCCCTTCAATACTAGGCAGCCTATACGAAATGAGAGTACAATCGTCCGAACGCAGTAAGATGGGGGGTCCGGCTTCCCTGTTACCGTCTATGGTTTGTTACCGGACACTTAGCAGATAAAAACAATCTCTCTTTTGCTCTGAGGTTTCTCAAAATTGTGCAGATTATAGTTTTGCCGGAAATGTTTGATGCTGAAAAATATTGTAGCCTTTGTTATATTGTCTCTGATATTTTATTTTTTTCAATCGATTTGATTTTGAAACATTGATCAACAAAGTTTCCTAAAATTGCCCGTCTTTCCGGACAAACAACCCTCGGACACACAAACAAACCGGGTATACATTTTTTTAATCACAGTGGCGTAACTGCAAGGAACTTTAAGGGCCGGTGTTTCCTTCCCTATAATCCGAAACACTTCTTAACTTGATACGATAGACTTCTTGGTAACTATAACCAACATGATTGAAATTACCTGTAGAAACTTGTCGGGTTGCGGTCCCATTCTTCAGATCATAATGCATGGACTGAATATTGATCATCTCTATGTAGTTCCTTTAGGGATGGAATATCCCAGCTTGTAATAGTAGAAATTAATACAAATATTTCGTTACTCCTCACAAGTTTAAACCAATAACCTATTTCAAATCAATCGTTATAATAAAGTCGTGTGCTCAAGGCTAGTGCGAATCGTTGTGTGTGTATATTATTCTCTTTCTTTCAGTCTCGCCAGTATGCAATATAGAGAAGAACAAACGTGCGGTAACCACATGACTTCTCGGCTTGCAGGAGTATGGCCAGCCTCCTGACGGAATGCATAGAAACCACTCAATGAGCGGTTAACCAAGAAGTACGAAAGAAAAAAAAAAAAACAAGCAATAGGCTTGCGTACCACTTGCCCGTAATCTCTTCGATTATAATGCCGGATGAGTATACTGACAATTCACCAAATGAGATTGCTTAATACCTGAAGCCAACAATATTTTAGATTATCTGGATTTTATACTGCATTCGTATCCTCTTTTTTTTTTTTTTTTTTTTTTTTTTCTTCTTCTTCTCCTTCTTCTTCTTCTCTTCTTCTTTCTTCTTCTTATGTTGAAAGTGATGTTGTGTCCTCAGTTGTCTCATTGGGGGGGGAGGGCGACATAATTCCTTCGCAGTTGACGGAAACCAAGTTCGTTCGCCCAAAGGAGCCCCAATTAAGTGATCGTCCCTGCATCGTTCAGATTAGGACTACTTGGCAGCCATATATCCTCTTAACTGCAGCTGCGTGTCCCGAAAAATGGGCATTCAAACAAAAATGAAGTTACCGAATTCAGTGTAGTCCTTGGTGTGCGCATGTTGGAAGAGACATGGAATGAGACCTGCTGCTACCGCATTAATCTCGTTAGAGTGTAGCATCCGTGTAAGCGAAGCAGTCCCGCGGTCGTGATGATAGGTGTAACGATTTTGACCGAGGACGTCGTCGATTTCGGCGTGGATTTTTGCCTGGATGTCGGAATGGGTGGCAAGGAGAGACAAACCCCAGTTGCAAGCGTCTCAATGGTCTCTGACTACCAGCTAAATTAAAAAAAAAAAAAAAATGAAAATACAACGATGTCTGTTGATGCGTAGTCAATATAAGTGCGTCTACGCGGCGGAGCTCATCACTTCATAATACATATAATAACCCTATTCTAATAAAAAAATTATAATTCATTGGTAAACGTATATTGTCATGATTGTTAGCATATGGAAAAAAGGGATAATTTGTGTCAACACCCACCATAATAGTTAACTCGGAGCGACTCGGAGTACTCATTGTGCGCAAGGTAGTAACGGAGTGTGTGTGTGTGTGTTGTGTGTGTGTGCGTGTTCGTGTGTTTGATTTTGGTCGAGGATTAATGGTATATTTCTGTATTGCGAACCTTAAATATTTCCAGACATTTATATAAAAAAATTATGTATTCAGAGGGACCAGGTGTTGTTGGGAGAACTCTGCCATTGTCCTTTGGTAAGTCATTTTAACTACTATTTCAGCCACACTCGCCCAATGTATGTTGATGATACATGTGGGGGAAAATAACTTATATTTACCCTTATCAGGGTAAGGTTGGCCCGAAGTTAAAGGTTGATGATAAACCTATTCTTCCTGTTGTTACTAATTTTTCAACTTTAAAAATGTCCATTAAAAAGAAGTGAGTACATTTGTAGGCCTATTCATTACGAGTTATACGCGGATGATGCATTAATCAAAATTGAATTACAAAGTTTCCCATTAAAACAAATCCATTCAAACCACAACTTGTATTCAGGGAGAAGAAGAATTGAATATCATGGTAAAAGACAGCGACATTTGAGATATAGCGATTAACTTGCCCACTTAATCATTTATGCTTTATTAAAATAAAATTTTAAAAACCAACATCCTATCAATGTTCGCCACTGCTTTTGTCAATAAAACCGCCATGTTGTAACCATTGAATTGGGCGCACATTTGTCGCTGCTCTGTATATCAAGGGACTCTAGTCCCCGGTTATCATGGTTATACTCTTTAAGTAATCGGTTAACCTGTAAAAATGATCAGCCAACAACAGCCTGGAGACGTAGGTGTCGGTCCCAGTTTGTCAACGTTTTTCTCCTTCTTTCTTAGCATCTTCTTGGGCTTTCCGAAGCAGACTGTAGAAATCATTAATGTTCTCTGTGAGGGCTTTGAAAATACGGACATATTTAGTGTAATAATTTTAAGACACATGTTGCATATTCATTGAAAATTACAATACAGATAGTATTTCATATTGATATTCGAGTTTAATTATTAAATTATAATAGTTATTCAAAAACGCAATTCATGGCCAATAAAAATAGACCTGCTCTGTCTTTCTTCTCATACAACAACGATTACTGTCTTTGCTCATTTCCACTTATAACCCCCACCCCCCCCCCCTTATACTTCTTACCTGGGTCAAATCGAGATTTCGATCATCACTGCTTATGTATAAACCCATAGAACTTCTTGATGCTGTCCTTGATTAAACCTTGCGACCGCTGGTGGGGAGGTACCTTAGCCCACGGGAATAACGTCAGCGCCTAGACCAAGACAAATCCTCATTTAATTCATCGTTCAGCTCCTTGAACTCAATTACACGAGTGTCATCCAGTTTCATAAACTGAAACCAAAAGATTACTTTTGTTACCACAAATAGTATTCTTCTGGCTTCTTTGACGCATTCATTGCAGTAGCGGACAGCCCTACTGTACATCCACAATTTGAAAATATCGGTCCACACATAATAGAAGCCGCTTAAAGTCCCAAGACCAATTGGGCCTGCAAATCTTATTCAAATATGAAAATTCGGATCCGCCGCATGTTCTAGAATACTTGGATTTCTTTGTGAAGTCAAATCATACATTACTAGCCTCTTTGACAGGCTGCCGTGTGAGCAGCCTGCTTAGGTTTTTTTTTTTTTTTTTTTTAGCACAGAACGCGAGACAGAGCCTGGGACGTTACCTAAACAAGGTCTGCCGCCAAGGTCGCATCCATGATCAACATATATATGATATTTTACATACTATCTGAATGTCTGATTGATAAAGACTATATAAAAGCCCGGACCAACCAACCAACAATTCGAACCTACCTCTGCCGAAGCACAATCTGTGCCAGGATTACTGAGCATAACTGACTAAAAAGGAGTTTTGGGCGTCTACCGGTTGTCCCTCTGTTCTTCAGTCAACTTTCTTCTGAAGTCTGGGTCACGGGGTCTGATATGAGATTCTCACAGTGCCTGCCCGTTTGCCAAAATGACCTGTTAGCAAGAAATGGCAAAATTCAGGTCGATGATTGTCGGATATACCCAAAAAGAAACCAGACAGTTCCCACACAACCAGAATATACCACAACTCCATATTACTACAAGAATGGCAATTTCTTGGAAAGTATGAGGAAGCCTGTACAGCTAGTACAGGAAATACTCACAAGGTATTTGGAAAATTTGATTTCTCTGGCAATAAAGGTATTTGATCAATCAGCCTAAATGGCATCTTTAATCCAAACGTGTGTGCTCTAGCGGAAAATGTGTTTTTGCGTCTACCTTACGTGTACTTTCGTCATTTTTCGAAGAATTCAGCTATGGCAAGCGTTACATGTTATGTTTCGCTTATTTGACCTCTAGTGAGGTAATGGCATACGGAGAGTCATTTCTTTTCTCAAACTTATTGTGTTGTTGTTTTTTTTATTAGTGCCAATGTCTTTAATCTAACAATTGTTAATACTTCTCTATCCCCACAATCTAAAGGGAAAAAAATAGAAAAGAAGCTTATGATGCATTACCTTAGCAGACTGAGTGAGCCAACTTTGCAAGATGTAGTTTCCATGTCTCATTGTATGCAGGCCAAAGAACGATGTCCTTAAAGCCATCGTGATGAAAAATCTCGAGCTTAATTGAATAAACAACATGCAATAAATAATAAGACTAAGTTTAGCTTCAAGAGCTCAAGCGGGCGATAACTCACGTGTCGAGGAGTGGGGGGGATGAGCGAAATAATTTGCGCCAACTTGTTTGACATAGACAAAGCACTCGCTGCCACAAGTTTTAATACCCATAGCAAGAGCGCGGAATGGATTTATGAGGGAGGGACGGAATAGAATTTAGCTCTAATATATGCTTTTTAGCCTTATGGCTGCCTTTGATTACTGTTCAAATTAGTAAACGGAAAAACTTAATGCGAGGCGAAGCGCGAGCCGCAAAATTTTAAGCTAAAAGTTGAGATATTGTTGCATTATAGCTCCTATTTAGTATCAGCGAGCGCGAAAGCGCGAAGCCAAAACAAATTTAAGTGAAATTGGGCATATGTTTGTGCATTAAAGTCATATAGGCCTGTAGTATCCACGAATGCGCGAAAAAAAAGGTATAGGCTATAGGTTTTATAGTGCATAATAGAGGTGGCGCGAACGGATTTTGAAGGTCACGGTCTTGATAAAAAGGGCCACAGTTCTGAAAAGCGGTTACACTTTTAGATCAGAGGCATGGATCTAAGGGAAATGCTATTCGGAGACGGAGGAGATACGAGAAAATTTGTCTTTGAATGTTTTTATGAATCATTAAGCGCTGCCTTGATTACTGTTCATTTTAGTAGTGGAAAACTTAATGCGACGCCGCAAGCGCGAGCCCAAAAATTTAAGGTAAACGTTAGAGATATTTGGTGCATTGAAGTCCTATTTAGTTATTAAGCGAGCCGCAAGCGCGAGCCGAAAATTAAGCTGAAATATATGTTTGTGCATTAAAGGTCATATTATAGTACCGCGAGCGCGAAAACAAAAGTTTAAACAAAAAACATACAGTAGAGGCGGCGGAAAGGATTTGAATAGGGTCTCGATGGCGAAAATGCACATTTTCTGAATAAGGGACACTTTAGAATATTCAGAGGCATAGACCTAAAGAGAAATGTATTCGGAGAGGAGGAGCGCTACGAAGAAAAATTTGTCTTTAGATGTTATACTTTAAGGCTGTTTTACCTTGATTCCTTTTCATTTAGGCTAATAGAAAAAGTAATGTGAGCGCCGAAGCTAGAGCCAAAATTTTAACCTAAAAATTGTAGATATTATTTTGGGCAGTAGATCCATTTAGTATCAGCGAGAGCGAAGTCGAGCCGAAAATTCAAAAACAATTCAATACGATTTCTTTTTAGATAAATGGAAATATTTTAATTACCTGAGTAGAACTCTGGTCGTCCAGCGAAGTCAGATCCTTGTTTGATGACGGCATCCTTAATTAATGCTTGACGGCTTAAAACAACCATCCATCTCTCACCAACCTTAAATCCAAAGATATCACCATATATCTTGGCCCATTCCCCAAAGACCACCTCGGGTGAATCATTGATACCTGAAACCGAACGTGAAAATACAAAAGAGAAATCATAATGCGTCCATGTTGATCTTTGATAGATTGGAGACTGCAAGGTTTCACCAGAATCTGAGAGACCTAAACCTGCTAGCTTGTCATTGTTTTGATAGAGAAAATAATAACAGCTGAGCAATGTACAAAGAGAGAGGTTGAAACAAACCTATTTCATTATTTCTAAGTAAGTTTGGTCAGTTTTCTAACGTATGACGGTACTTACTGAAGATGCTTCCAACAATGGGTAGACCTCTTGGACCTGGTGGGAACCTGTTTGGTCTTACGATGCTCCATAGCGCCAGAGAGATAGTGACCACTCCAAGGGTTGCTGTAATGGTCAAGGGACTGATCGGACCAAAAGTAGACTCTCCAACTCCAAGAAGATCAATCATTGTGAATGTTGATTAAGCTGAAAAGAGAGTTGATAAATGTCAAAATAACGAATAGGATACGGAATACAAAATAGAAATGAAAGATGATGAAACAGAAGACTGAAAAACGCGGATGAACAGGAGGGTGTAGGCCGGAGTGCGTTACTCAGCCATTTAGTTAATTATGAATGAGTATACAGATGGCAATTTCAACTCACGTAGAGCTGGAGTCTACACGCCGAAGTCAAAAATTTTCTACCAAGGCTATGTGATCAAATTTGAGTAGCCAGCTTTTAATTAATTACTTTTAAAAGAATTATTAACGTCAACATATTGACACTAAAAATAGCGTAGGCCAATAAGCCTATCGTTTTACCTTCGACAATATTTTGTGCAAAGTTATCGTAATAATGGTGTAACTAAAAAAAATATATATCACTGAGATTTTAAGAGAGACCTAACCAAGTCATTCAACACTACACGCACGAAGATCCCATGCATTAAATGGTAGTGATGGACGATTTAAACTCTATTTATATAGAATTTATATTAGCAGGCACAATATAATCATCGTAATTGCACAACAGTTGCACCAAATTGTGCAATATTGAATCGTGCGTGTACCTGAACGCTATAGTGGCCTATTAAAATGGGCACCGTAGGCCTAGGTGTCGACAATTTTTTTTTTTATATCTGTGAAGGGTTGGAGGAACGTCCAAAATATAGCCAGGGTCAATAAAAATGAAAGCGGGGTTTAATTAATCAAGAAATTAAAGTCGGAGCGATATGATGTTGCTAAAGCGGAAAAAAGTATTTCACCTTTATGGCGAACAGTTCAACAGTGTATCCTTGTATGGAACCACAAAAATGAAACGTAGTTATTTTTCATTAAGTGGAAATCACCTTCCAATTTGATCAACAACTGTATACTCACCTAACATATAAGCGGGTGATCAGCGAGAGGCCATTCAACACTGTATGGGAGGTTCTATACCACAATCATACAGGCACAGACGATTTGAGCTATGAGTAGCGGTAATATAGACGACTGTAAGGGCAATTCGTTATTGTTATAAACCTCGATTTCATACATTGGGGAGGTGCTCTCTCACCCCGAACTGTACAAATCAATCAAGATCCCCGTCGAACGATGAATGGGTGACCGTTATTTGAAAAGTTTGTTTTCTGGACGAATGTCAACACTATTTCAACCCCTATCATTGTGTGTAATGTGCTCCATGAAGATGACAGTAAAGCCATAGGCCTAACTTTAAACATAGATAAGCTCATGCCCCCCCCCCGTTTTGCATTATGTTTGACAAACACACAAAAAATGGTTTAGAAATACAAAGACATAATAGTTAGCGTATTACACAATCAAATATCAATCAATTAGTAAGTAGGCCTAAGTACTGTAGAAAAAGAAAGCAGAAGTATAATAATTAGAATCAAGATACCAAAGTATATTTATTTCATCATGCAATATTCTATACAATAGCAATATGCAAATTGAACTAATGTATGCACACTGACACATCGATAAGCATGTATCCTGTACTACATATGTATTGGTGCCAACATACTGTCTCCTAGTCTAGATAATCATTTGTTCATAAAAATCTCCGAAATTTCAAAAGCAATTTTTACATTTTGACTTAGATTATCATTAAAAAAAAAAAATTAGTTGCCTTTTTCTCATAATAGTTTTCTCCTTCCTTATTTTGTGGGTGCTCACGCAGATCAGAATCTGGCGTTATATGTTTTTCATCAATAGTTGGGGCTCTTCTGAAAACACCTTTCAACACAATTCAGGAAAACGATCATGTGCGAATTTGTTCCGAAAAGCAAAGTTTGTCTGGTAATTCATTGCAAATAAGTCGGGTCCTGATATCTGTTCATCTCGTTTTGACTGTCAGATACTACCTTAGGGCCCATTCATCATAAACTATTTGAATAAACAATATTTTGTAAATCAACTTCTGGACTAAGTTCCCATTCTATACCTGGTTGGAAATAGTTGAGTGCACAAAATCAAATAACTCATGAGTACCAAGTTCAGTAAATAGCAAAAATATTTGTGAATATTTGTGCTTTGTTATATTGTCTGATATTATTTTCAATCGATTGATGATATATGATCACAAAGCTCCTAAAATTGCCACTTTGTCCGGACAAACAACCCGTCCGGACATACAACAACCGGGTATACTAAGTCTGATGTTTGTTCGTTGTCAAAGTGATCCATCTAATAAACATTAGTGTACCGTCTTAAATTTTTTCTTTCGAATGTTTTAAAATGAGATTATTGACGCTAGGTTTAACCTTTCATTTTCCCCCTTCTTTTTTGCTGTTTGTTTCGTTTGTGTTTTTTCTTGTTTTTTGTGTGAGGGTGTGTGAGGGTGTGAATGTGTGTGTGTGGGTGTGTGTGTGTGTGTGTGTTAATATTATTTGTCGAATTTTTATAAAATTGAACAATAACGTTGCAGATATGAAAGGATATACAATTAGAAGATTGGAAGAGAGGGATAATGGAAGAAAGGCAGACACAATAGGGCAAACATATCAAAAGCAATATAGAGAAATACGGAAAGAGAGAAAGAGAGATGAGAGAGAGAGGGGGAAGAGAGAGAGAAAAAGAGAGAGAGGAGAGAGCGAGAGAGAGAGAGAGAGAGAAGGATGAGAGAGGGAGAGAGAAAAACGTGATAGAGAAATGGAGAGGAGTGTGTGACGAAGAAAGGCGAAGATAGCGAAATATTGACGAAAATATTATCCGCCGCTGAGAAGAACTGAAACATTTCAGAGGGAGAGAAGTGATATCGAAAGAGAACACAAATGAGAGGGAGCTTGAAGTGCATGTCGGGATTGAAAGACGTTGATAAATGTGTGTTGTGGTGTGTGTGTGTGGGTGTCTCTGTGGGTGAGGTGTACAGTGGTGTGCGTATGTGGGTGCGTTGTGATGTTGTGGGTGTAATAATTGTGTGTGTGATATTCGTTTGCGTTGGGGATGTGAGGGGATATGAAGAGAGGGAAAAGAAAAGGAGATACATGAGTAGCAGCCTTCTATCACACAGCCCATAAACTGTTGTGCAAGCATTCATCTTTTTTAAAGACCTGGGAGGTTTCACACTTATGTAATCGTTAGTTTCTCGTTCGTGATATTACGCATCACCATTGGATACATGCAAGGGGGGTGCACGCCAATGTGAAATCTACATTGAATTGCCGCGTAGAAACAAGTATGCGACGCTAGAAGTAAGTGAAAAATGCAAATGCTCCAATTATGTCCGAACGGATATTTATTCTTGCCCCTTTTTCTATGCCCGCAGCCGCTGAGTCAGGCCAGAAGGACGTTGCTCTATCCCCCTCTTGTTGTAACGCAAACAGGAAGCCAGCAACTCCATTTTTTTACGTGCGACTCGTTAAGGTTACCCTTAAATCTTTGTTGAACACCCCCCTCGAGACTTATAAACGCCAATCCAACCCCACAATTCTCGATATTGCTTTATATTTGAGCAGGTAATGAGGGATATAATACAAAGGAAGGAGATGTCACGAATACGGATATCAAAGTGAAAGACCCATGACGGGTAATTAGTACACTGATTTTCTGTTGATAAATTGTCTATTGATGATGATAACCGTCATGACCGTTGTCAATATCTGTGTATATTTACTTATCCAGCACACGTGCTAGTATCTAAGCAAACATTTTTTTTAAAATGGTTAACTGGCTAAAGTTCACACGTTGCAGACGAGACAGTCCATATTATAAATATGATGAACGGATTTGTGGTCCATAGTAGGCCTAATATGAATACATTGATTTGAAAATTTCAAGAAAAAAATTGTCGAGTCCAATCACTCAATTATGATGTCTCCATTTTTATTTCACTCCGTGCATGCATGATTATTACAATCAACACTCCACCCCTTTCCTCTCCCTTCCCGTGTGATTATTTACCCTATTTTGATTTGATTTAGCACAAAGTCATCCAATGGTGATATAAATCGATTTGAAAACGCTCAATGACACACAGGAGTATACTCCCAGACAATTTCCAATTAAAAAATTTATCCCCATGTATATTTGCATTTGATAGAGATGTAATGTGTCTGGATTGAAATATTAACACTGCAGTATTCTAAAGGCATTAACCTTTGCTCTGTTTTACTTGTATTATACATGTACATCATACATAGCAACATTAATTATAGTCATTTTATTTATTTATTAATTTCTTCTTTTTTTTTTCCTTTTACATTGGGTTGGTCATAAGAGTTGATAGTGGTCAGAGTCCTCATTATTTATTCACACAAACCGACAAATTTCATTCATCTTTTGTCGTTATTGTTGCATTTTGTACTTTGTGTCTAACTTTTGGCAAATTTTTCGGGTTATTCCCGCTCATTTTTTTATAACCATGATAACGTTCTTGCAACGCCCCTCTAAAATGATTGCTTTGGTATTAAGTATCCTATTGATTCATGGTTAAAGAACAGTTCGTACGATAACAAGTCATTGTTTGAGGGTGTTGACGTTTGAAGAAAATGGACAGTTTAGAATTGACCGGGGATAGATACATGGGCGTTAATCCCGCCGCTAAAATAGATGAGGTGAAAATGGTGAAGAGGGAGTAAAAGCAAAGATATGGGCTCTAAGCACAAGAAATATATTGAAAATACAAAGCTGATATAAACAGGAAAAAAAATATTTGGTTTGAAACAATTTTCAATATTTTTTACGAGTCCAGATCACAAAATACAGAGAGAGAGAGAGAGAAAGAAAGAAAGAAAGAAAGAGGGAAAGAGAAGAAGTTGAGAGCGCATTCGAATAGGCGAAAACAAAAGTCTCTTTGTTCATTCATATCAATTGCTTAATTCACATGATTATTAAACACACGATTGAACACTTCTATATTGGACTGTGCACCCTAAATCGATCTCTGATTCTACATGACCTATTACCGTACAAGTGTGTTTGCAGACGATGTTTGGTTTATGCCATTTAGTATAAAGTGTTTGGCGGGTTTTGAAGGAAAAACCCCTTACGCACTTTGTCACTAACACTACACGACACAAGATTAATCAGCATTCAAGCGACTTATTATGCTGATGGTGACATCATCAATGTGTTGCTCCAAGGATATTTTGAGGATTTAACTTTTTTTTTTTAAATGTTTCGAGGAATTTCTAATAACCCTGATACAGTCAATAGTGGATTTGCAGGAGTGGACTATTGAGGAATTCGACGCGACGTGAACACCAAATTGGATCTGATTATCATTCGAAGAAAGTGTGATTTCCTTTGACATCAGCTTTCCTGGCACGCTTCAGTGAATGTCATCTGGTAACCTATTTCATTTGTTTAGAGCCTAAATGATTTATTTCACTAAGTGGATGTCATTATTAATCGAGTTTTAACCAATAGTGCATGAACTTAATTAAAACTTTACTTTTTATTTTTGTTTAATAAAGTGGAAGCCTGTACATCTTGTTTAGTTTTGTTTTTAATATAAATTGTGACAGTTTCCAGTGTTTGTTATAAACGAATGAGAAGCAATCATTTTATTCCTCACAATATTTTGTCTTGTGGTACTTTATTTTATGCTATGCAGGACAAACCTGTAGCAAAGGTAGGCTTTCCTATGAATTTGAAGAGGTTACAAGTATAGCTATTATTTACTTGGCAATGTCAAATGGTCTCTCGAGATGTATGTCAAGAATTGACAGGTTTTTGGATTATTTTATTGGTACTAAACATGAACATATAGTATCTTTCCTCAAGGGAGAAGTAAAGTCAAGATTAACAGAGGAAGTTTGAAGGCAGCCTCAGTATTGCCATTGCCAATTAATTGGTTTATAACATTGGGTAGAAATGAAAGTATTATTAAGGATGTTTATTTTAAAATAAATTTGTAATGAATCAATGTTCTTACAGCTATTTCATTATTATAGCACGAAATGCATGCAATAACGATATTATCCTAGCATTTTGTGAACAGTGATGCGAAGAAGGGAATGAATGAAAATCATGTGCTCCATTTTCCAAATACCTTGACTTATATATTAATAGAGGAAACATAATTATACTTATACTTATTCAAACGAAAACGCCCTCCTAAAGTTCAACCATTAAAACCTTGAAATACATATTGGCTATTGACAAAGCAATATAATACCGTGTTATATCATAATTGTTGGTCATGTTGGTAAGTTGCTATCATTACCGGCTCAAAGTTGAATTTTGGTAGAAGTTAATGATTAAACAATATCCTATAAAAAATATCTCATATATCATCTTAAAACAATACATATTATTTTTAAAGTTGATTAGATAGATTGATAACAAGACGATTACCTGCTTCAGACAAATTCCCCGAGCCCATGATTCATACGAAAACGATTGTAATCGTGTACTTTAGGAGTAGAATATTATGCTGGCTTGATTGAGATTGATTTAGGGTTAAGGTTTAATACTAGGGTTAGGATTTGGGTAAAGATTAATTTAGGATTTTGGTTAGGATTGTGATTGCGATCTATCATCTATGACTAGGAGTAAGGGTTAGAGTTAGATGTAGGGTTAGGTTTAGGGCTCTGAAGCAAATTCTACGTCATCAATCCTCAATCCAGCTAACCAAGTACCATACAATATATGCAATGATGTGAAATATCAGATTATAACAGTCCGAGTTTTGTAGTTGTCCTGACAGAGACAGTAGTTATGAGACTAATCCTTTTCCCAGACTTAACGTATTATGTTAATTAAAGTGTCAAATCAGGGTCTCTGTTTGAAGTCTAGCGTAAGAGAGGGAGTTTTGGGGATCGTTTCATGAAATAAATGGACATCATTGAAATAAAAAGGACTTGTCGGTTTTTAACTGACAAGTCATGTTTTCGCAATTATAGTAATAATGCTTCCCAGCCAATCAAAATCAAGTAAAGATGTCAAATATAGTAGAAAATATTTTGTTAGCCATAAGGTATGGAATAATTTATTTTCTTACAATAGCATCATTTTTGCTCTGATGTGAGTAATACCTTCAAAAGGACTGTAGGAGATAAATCCATAATGCTGGTGTTATTCGAAATGCCATATAATGGCAGAGGTAAAATGCAGAGGCAAAAATGGCAGACGTAAAAATGGCAGAGGTAAACATGGCAGAGGCAAAAATGGCCAGAGATAAAATGCCAGAAGTAAGATGGAATGTCTTTTGCAATCCAATTGTCATAGCAAAGCCCATGCTCATAATTATGGCAAATTTCCTTTAGGAAAGGGGGTAAAACATTCCGCATAAAGAAAACTGGGAAGGGATTTTCAAATTTAAATGCTGGACTTCCTGGAGGTTCCTTATCTTTAGAATGGACTGACTTCCATTTGTATAATTACTATCTGATATGAGATATTGCTATACCAAAGTGAACGATTGTTTTATTTACATTTTTACCTTTCAAATGTACATGTTATAACAAATTATAAAATAAATTACGACGTCAGTGTGGAAATGCCATCTTAAAACAAGTGTGTCACGTTTTGTTTAACGGACAAAACAACAACATGTCTTAACAAAAGTAATCTCTTTATTATTTTTACCTCATGAGAGAAAAATGAAAAAATTTGATGTAACACGTGCAGTAATGACAATAACAATCGCCAATACTTTGATATCGGCAATAGCTCATAATCAGCTAGTCCAAATGGAAGACAGTCAATTTAAAAGTTGAGAACACCTCCAACAATGATATTTTATAATCCCTTTTATAACTAGCTTTCTTTGTTAACTATTTACCCCTTTTGTATCTTACTTCGCGGAAACACATTTGAGACGGATTTGTCAACATGGTTTCACCATTATAGCTTGTCTCCTTAGTCTCCTCTTTTTCCTTAATTTTCAGACACGTTTCTAATAGGTCCTACTCTTTATACGTGAAACAAAGGATTCCGTCGCGGACATGTCTCTGCAACAGAATCATTTCCGCGACGGATAAAAGTATTAGAGACGTCTCCGATGTCGCGGAGATGTAGCAGAGACGTCTCCGAGACGTCTCCGATATATTTTTCATAAACTGTAACAAAGCAATTTCAAAAAACCGTCTCAAAGTTGTATCCGCGACTCATGAAACGTTTTAAACAAGTTTTAAAAAAAATTGTTGCGGAGACGTCTCTGAGACGTTTCATGAGTCGCAGAAACAACTTTGAGACGGTTTTTTGAAAGTGCGTTGTTTTTTTTTTTAACTGTCGCGGAGACGTCATGGAGACATCTCCGCGACGTCTCCGCAACATCGGAGACGGAGACGTAATATTATTTCTTATCTGTCGCGAAGGCGTTTCCGAGAAGTGAGACACCACCCAAGGGAATTGGTCATGTTTTATTCATGGGATTTGCTATGACAATTTAATTGCGTAAGACCTGACATTTACCTCTGCCTTTTTACCTCGCCATTTTTACCTCTGCCATTTTTACCTCTGCCATTTTTTACCTCCGCCATTTTTACCTCTGCCATTTTTGCCTCTGCCATTTTACCTCTGCCATTATTACCTCTGCCATTTTCACCTCTGCCATTATTACCTCTGTGCCATTTTACCTCTGCCATTATACTCTGCGCATTTAACACTTTCCATACCTCGCCATTATACCTCTGCATTACCTCGCCATTTTTACCCTCTTGCCATTATTACCTCTGCCATTTTACCTCTGCCATTATTACCTCTGCATTTTTACCTCTGCCATATATTACCTCTGCCAATAGACGGGGAAAACCATCAACACTTAAACACGCCTGCAATGCACACAAATACATTGGCCCTTTCAACAACTAATAAATATGATTTGTTTAATCAGTCTTTTTGGATGAGGAGATTAGTGTTATGAGGTGATTCGCCTGTTGAATGAAGGAAGGGTTATCTTTAAGGGCAGGCTTGTACTTATTATGTGGGAGATAAATTTCCTTCTCTTTTTTTTTTTTTTTTTTTTTTTTTTTTTTTTTTTTTTTTTTTTTTTTTTTTGTCCTCACACTTCAATGGGATGTAGGGGAGACCGGGGATGGAAGTTACACGGGTCAGTTGTTACAGTTCTCAGTGTGCTAAGATGGAACAACTTGAGAGAGTTCGTGCTAACTGGCATCTATATACAGCCTACACATAACTGTGATGAACTGCCGGTCGTGAGGTTTCTCCGTTGTTTTATTAAAAAGTAAATCAACAAAAACCATTTTTTACAGTTCCGAGTAAATTTTTGACAAAAATCGAAATTTGTAATAGTTCTTACAACTAAAGGCACATGATGATAATCTGGTATTGTAAATATAGTACATGTATACCACTATATACCCCTGAGCCATGCCCTGTAATTCTGCCTAATGGCTGTGCTACAGTTGATTTTGTGTGTAAAATCACCTATGGGGTAGGTTGTTACAACAACCTACCCCATGACGATGTAACAACCTACCCCAATTTCATTACATGTGTAAAATTACATTTTGTCTCAATTTTCAGGTGTTAATATTTTTATGTTTCTATTATTACTTCTGTCTATTCTAGATCTCTTACTACTTGATCTACTGTTAACGATACCAAGAAACTGGAAAGTTGAAACAAAAGTATGGTATAAGAGATTTACATATTGTAACAAATTACCCCGTATGTTTACATATACCAACAATTTACCCCGTATAGTGTAACAACCTACCCCGTATACGGGATAGGTTGTTACAAAAAAAAATGTCTTCATTAATTAAGCTGTAGTTAATTAGTGTTTACATGTTTTCAAGTTTTATATGCCTCAGGTTTTAGCAAACATAATAGGCTAACTACAGACCCAAGATGGAGTGTGTGAGTTCTTTCATTAGAATTAACTGGCCCAAAATGTGAATTTCGTAACTTCCATCCCCGGTCTCCCCTACGACACATAACACGAAAAAGTAATATGACTAGCCATATTTGTCCTGGGTTCCATGTATTACTGTAATTAATGTATTGTATGTATGAAATATATTATATTTTTCTATATTGCTTGGATATATTTAAAACAACGTGCTTTTTGGATGTAACCATGTGTTTCCCAGAATGGTTTTGTTTGCTCACAAGCACATTGTTCGAGTAATTGCACGGTGTGTAAATTGGCATCTGTTTCTTCGTGAATAAACAGAATTTATCGTATAATCTCTGATTGTGGCATTAAAGTCCCTGACCGGACCGACAATGAAATAGCGAAATTACATATAAAAAGAAAGCTAATATGCTAAATAATACAACAATTCCAAATGTAAGCGTTTTTATTTTCCATCTAGAAAGTATTTCATTAAAAAGACGATCGAACCTCAACCAGGCCACCCCTCCCAAATACTCGAAAACTTACCCCTTAATTAATGGCGAGGTTGATGACGTCTAAGGATTTTAACGGAATGCTACAGCCAGCTGACAGCCAGGCATGTTTGAATATGCCCTTTCTTTTCATAACAATAGAATTCTAGCACACATGGGGTCTATTGTTCTGACATAGCAATGACATAGCAATACAAATACAAATACTTAGGGGGCTATCTTACTTCGCGGAGACGTCTCCGCGACAGAATAGAAATTTCGTCTCCGCGACGGATAAATATTAGTATTAGAAACGTCTGCGAGACGTCTCGGAGACGTCTCCTGAATTTCGGAGACAGATTTTTTTTTTTCTCATAAATTGTCGCGGAGACGTCTCCGAGACGTCTCTAATACTATTTATCCATCGCGGAAACGAAATTCCTATTCTGAATTTTGCTTAACGCGCGCGATAATAAGACAATGGTATGGTGGCCCTGAAGTACGCTGCGCGAGGAGAGGACATAATACGCGTCAACGCCCGTACATTCTGTAACAATTGTGTAGCAATGTCCTAAAATATAGAACACCACGGTAACCTAAATTGAATAAACTCTTCAACCAGCGCATCTACGCCGAAGATTTAACATGATTGATGCGATCGCACTTTCACGCCCGAAAGCACGCTATGCGAAAACAATCATGTTGCGAACAATATTTTGCCTTCATCGAGGTTTCACGGCCCGGAAGTACGGTGCACAAACACAAGATTTTCTTGTTTTTGCCGTAAGACTTGTCTGCAAGCACAGACCCTATTTGACAAATTACAGGTCGTGTGAAGCTAATTCAGCGCACAAGTGAATCTAGTCGAAACTGTGAACTCCATGCTTTTAACTCTTGAACACCGTGTCGCAAACTCTGCAGTCATACAGCAAACTATAAAACCTTGCCAAAGACTTTGCATATTGTATTTCATTGCTGAAACTTTTCAAATCTTTAAAGCGTATTGGAATGAAAAAAGAAAAGAAATATTGGCCTATTAGAGAATGGTAGAGAAGGTATGGTAGATGGAAAAGAAATACATGTAGTGAAAGAAGAGGATAAAAGAATTAAAAAAAAAGAAGAAAATAATAAGAAATGATATAGGGTATGATGAAAGATCAAAGAAATCAAAAGGAATAATCATAAAAGAGGTTCCAAATCAATCTTAAACTTAAAGAGGACGCCAAATTGACTAAACCATGGCGAAAAACGCAAATTGTCAATAACGGGGGTAAATGTTAGAAAATAGCGCCATTTGTTTGAAATATTTCTTCTCAGATCTCTAACTCAGCATTCTTAATACGAACAATTATAAGCAACTTCTTCAAAACATGCTCATCAAGCATAATAAAAAATATAGTCTTGACTCTTTTGAGAGGATTGATTCTAAATTAAATTTCTCCTTGGTGTTGAAGAGTGCCTTTTAATTTTGTTGTATTAAGAATGCTGACGAGAGGATCATGTAGAGAAATAATTTCAAAAACCAATGGGCGCCCCTACGTTTCTAATCAATTTACCCTCCCTTATTTTAAGACAAATTTTGCGTCTTTTTTGCACCCCAAATAGGTTTAAGATCAATTTGGCGGTCCTCTTTAAGTTTAAGATAGATTGGAACCTCTTTTATGATTAATTCCTTTTGTATTTATTTGGATCTTTTATCATACCCTATATCATTCTTATTATTTTCTTCTTCTTTTTTAAAATCTTTTGTCCCTCTTCTTTCACTACATGTATTTCTTTTCCATCTACCATACCTTCTCTACCATTCTTAATAGGCCCAATAATATTTTTTCTTTTTTCATTCCCAATAACGCTTTAAAGATTTGAAAAGTTTTTAACTGAAATACAATATGCAAATCTTTGGCAAGGTTCTTATAGTTTGCTGTAATGACTGCAGAGTTTGCGACACGGTGTTCAAGAGTTTAAAGCATGGAGTTCACAGTTTGCGACTAGATTCACTTGTGCGCTGAATTAGCTTCACACGACGCTGTAATTTGTCAAATAGGGTCTGTGCTTGCAGACTAAGTCTACGGCAAAAACAAGAAAGTCTTGTGTTTGTGCACCGTACTTCTTGGGCCGTGAAACCTCGATGAACGCAAAACTGTACGGCGTAGATGCGCTCCAAAATATTTGTTCGCAAACATGATTGTTTTCGCATAGCGTGCTTTCGGGGCGTGAAAGTGCGATCGCATCAAACATGTTAAATCTTCGGCGTAGTTGCGCTGTTGAAGAGTTTATTCAAGTTCATCGTAAGTTCACAGCGCGGTTTCTATACTTTAGGAAATTGCTACAGAATTGTTACAAATGTACGGCGTTGACCGTATATATGTTCTCTCGCTCAGCGTACTTCAGGGCCACAATGGTCTATGCAACAACTGTTCAACAGGCTGGTATCCACATAAAATACTTGGATGAGTTTGGCACATGTAAAAATGAAATTTTACTTTCAAGAGAATGATAGTGAAATGTAGAATTTTGTTTCTACAACTTTGGCGACGAATACCGCACTGAGTGAACATTGCTGCCAAATGCATTACCAAAATCATGAATTATTTGTTTTATGCATTAACAACACCTTGACCTTGATTGTCCCTAAACTAAGGGGCCCGTATTCTACTAAGGAGTTTGGAGTTGTACGGCAATAAAAAAATAGATCGAATAATGGCACCGGTACGCAGAAAAAACTCCAGCACGAAAAAAAAAACTTCCAAACGTGTACAACTTCCGTACGGCTGGAAATTTCTAGTGCACTGGAACGCACAAGATAAAACTGGAAATCCATTGAAATAATGAAGCAACAATTTTTTTTGTTTGTAGCCGCTTTATCCATTGACTACCAGTGTTAAGGGATTGCAAAATCTCAGTTTTAGCCCGCACAGCTCCGCACAGCTCCGCAAAGTGCAGATAGAGGACTGAAATAGTTGTATAAATTTCGCACTATTGGCTTATTATAGGTCACGCTGCCCGTGGACTGTTTTGCACTATTTAATTTTCTTTTTGTTGACACCCTGTAGCGCGGTTAGAAAACACAACTTTGTGTTACAAGTTTATATTTTTTAGAAGCATAGTGTCTTATTAAAACAATCCAAGATGATTCATTTCATTTGGGACAAAGATTAATAAATTATTCGCCAGTAAAATTGTTAAATTTTTAAACCCATTTTTCCCTGTAACACTCTGTATAGCTTTATGACACACCCTATACAGACACAAAAATATGTTAATCATCTTCCTTACAATCTCTGCTTTCAATAAATATAACCTTTTATACGTGTCTGACTTACTACTAATAAACTAGAAATGTTTGATTGTGACAATATTCATTTCTACAAATTTTTGGACATGTAACGCATTTTGCACCCCAAACATGACATGTGGCCATATACATTTAAAATCATATCTGTTTCCGCCCATCCCCCATACTTTTTCCTGATTTGCCGTATACCTCGCTATATATTTCCAGATCCTAGATCCGTCTCTTCATTTAGATCACTGTCATCATAGCCATGCATGAAATTAAGTTTATTGTAAGCAAGAAGATATTACACTGTAATATATCCTCGGTGTAACCGGCCAGGAAGTTCATGTTCAAAAGTGGAAACTGTGTGGAGGGTAATATTTTTTCTAATGGTATAATATACATGGATGTATTTAATAATAAGAAGGAATTTTCTTTAGAATAGGCCTACTAGTGAATTTTTCATGACTTCAGACAGTTCATATTTAGCAAGGCAAGTATGAATTTAAAGTAAAAAGTATATTTTGGTATTTTGAAAGACATGACAAAATCAGTAAATATTCTTAATTAGCCTAGGATTGCTCCGTGTTCATTTTATTGCTTTACGCTTTTGTCAACTTGCTGTTTTATCCTTATTTTGATCATCGTCAACTTTGTGACCATATAGATTTATACGAGGAAACTTGAGAAGATGGCCGCTAGGATGAGCCAGGATGTTCCTTTGAAAAGGAGAAAAACGTTTGTCGTCCCATTTACTCTCATCTTTTGGATAACAGCGAGCATCGTATGCGGGTATCAGACTGGTGTCGAGGGTAAATCACGAATTGAAGATAGTAATATCCTTTTCATATTTTTATTTCTATTAGCAACGTTGTGCATAGAGAATATAACTAAACGAGTAATTTACGATTTGTAAATGCATTCGGGCAGAAAAGAGAGAGATCATGTCATGCATATGAGTCGTACGCGTTACTCACCTACTTCAGCTGTTTCCAAAAAAGGACGAAAGGCATCTCTGGGGAGTGCCTAGAAACAGCACCATAAAGAATGCTGTCACAAGTCTCTCGACATAATCCTATGAATAAAATATATTTCCGTAAACATTTATATTAGCAATACATTGAGTTTAGATAAGGACATGTGTAAATAACTGATACCGTAAAACTACAGTCTGTTCATAAAAGGGTAGTAGTAGTACTAGTATGTTATGATATTTCATGGAAAAAAGAAAAATAAGGCTTTCTTCTGCATATATTTTTCATCTGAATTCGGTGCTGTACTGATCTTGAGATATGATCACTTTTTAAGTAAAGGAAAATGTATTTTGCACACGCTTTTCTATGTCTTTGTAAAGGTTCGCACATAATGGCCGTGAATCAGCTCAAACGGAACAATAGATGTGTGTAATTTTGATTAGCTCATAACTTTTTTTTTTATTTTTCTTTTTTTTTAATTAAAGCAAATCATACATTTTTTTTGGCTTCATTTGGTAGACCCACAATGCCAACATTATTTAGTGTATATCAATAGTTACCTAAATTATTTTTCCCTGACTGTACCATTAAAAAAAATTTAAAAAAAATACAGTCTGTAAAGGCAAGCGTACTAATAGGGCATTTTGTGTCATTCACTTTATTATTATATAATTCGGCAAAAATTTACTAAATCATACGATATATATCAAAAAGCATGCAATAATAATAATAATAAAAAAAAAATGATAAACAAAATTTTGCTGACACAAAAGTGATAAATGGTTCGGATTCATCGGGATGGGTTACGCGGGTATATAACAGTCAACTAAATGCATATTTGGTCCACGAAGCAGTCCTTTAATTATTGCAGTAAACCAACATGATTGTTCAAATAAAAGGCTTCGTGTGAAAGTTTGTTTAATTCTTCGAAAATTGTTTAGTGTATTCTTCTTGATCGCAGCGAATCAGAAAATACCATGTCACAATTTTCCTTAATTGACTTTTGTGACCAAATGAAGGTCAAAAGGTCAGGGTTAATTAACCATATAACATAATTTTGTTAGAATTCTGTCAAAGTTTTGTATCACTGTTAGATAATTGTAAGACAATTAAGTTATACATTTTTTTTTTACTCGACCAACAATTGTTTAAAGCAAATAAGTCCTATGTTTATTTTGAATATATGATAATCAAATGTAACGACGACCGGACACAGGTTGAGCAGATCCTAAATCATTCAATTACAACTAATCACCAAAACAACCGCTGGATTTTACTTGTCTAATGATGTTGCCAAATTTTGGTGACCTTATGATGACATCAATTTTAGCACACTAATTTTCCCTCTGAAACTTTGACCTTCTTTTTAGGTCAAAATGTCAACAGAAAATATAACGACATTTGTTTTTCTTTTCTTTTTCTTTTTTTTTTTAAAATAATAGACATAATTCATGTTGGTAGCCAACCTGTTAAAATTCATGTTACGAACAATAAGACAGTAGCGGACGCAGACCGGAAGTCACACAATGAACTTCCGGGCCCATGCGTAAACATTCAATACGAGCGTTTTTGTCCAAGACCAATTGGGCCCCCCGAAATGCTTCAATTCAATTTCCTTGGATCCGCGCCTAGAACGTCGTTTTTTGCCACCGGAAGTTTTCTGTCTTGAATCTTAGTCTTAGTCTTAGCTACCTCTGAAAAATATTCGATTGTTTTCTATGACACTGTATGAAGGTAGAATGAAAAATAACGGAAACTTGGCAACGTCGGCAGCGCGGCGATTTCATGTCACGAACTGGGGGGGGGGGGGGGGGGCAAGAAGCACCGAAAGTGAAAAATAATGCACTCAAAAATGAAAATGTTTCCGAGCGCGAAGCGCGAGCCAGAAAAATTTTGGCTTTATAATAACATTAGCATTGTATTTGACATATATTTGATATTTTTTAGATTATTCTGAGTAATCCATATGTTTATGCAAGAGGTCAACTAAATTATGTGGGAATGTTTTTGTTGAACTTAAAGAACCACAAATGCTTAATGGAGGCAAACATGTCTTCTCTCCTTCAATGCATAACAATGGTCATTGAAGCAGCATTCTACCACACCAATTTTGGTAATGCGGGCCATTGCATTCAGGGATTGGCTTATTAGAGCACATTTTTTTTCTTTTTGTCATTAAGAATGAAAAATCTGTCTTGTACAATAATGGGTTTTCTCGGTCGAAAAATGTTTAAGATTAACATGCAAAAACAAAAAAAAAAACAAAAAAAAAAAAAAACACGATAGCCTATATTTTGTCAGAAAGCCAAACGAAACAGATTTATTCCACCCTTTTCCTTATAAAAAAAAAAATGCTCCAAAAAATGCTCAAAAATGTTTTATTGTCCGAATCGGATATTAATTTTTGCCCTTGTCCCGTGGGCTCGGCAGCCCTGAGTAGCGCCAGATGGACGTTGCTCTATCCCCTCCTTGTTGAACGCCAAACAGGGAAGCAACAACTACCATTTTTAACGTCTTTGGTATGACGCGGCCGGGGTCGACCCACAACCTCCCGATTATGAGGCGGACGCTCTATCTCACTGAGCCCACACAATCAAAATATCGACAGATTAGTGAGATGCTAGCTGTTTTGGTGGGGAAAAAAAATCTTGCGTAAGGGTGTCGTCTGCTATAGAGTTATTGTCTGCAGACAGCTCCGCAATTAAGAGAAACGTCGGCACAATGGCAGCTAAGTTTTGTGATGTTAATAATTTACTGATCTGATTCGCGCAGCATACGAAATCCAGGTTTTGTGATAATGCCACAGCACTGTGATTGGATAATTTTTCTGGAGCTGTGAGCAAAATAATTGTGGTTTTTTTTTTCAATCTTTTGCAAAAATGTGAGACTTATTCTTGACGATTTGACAACTTTTATGCAGTACTCTTTATCTAACGAATATCGTAAAATATAAAAAAATTAACAATGCACCGGTGTCGCAATTTTTAAACAATATCAGCCATCGGCCTGGTATCCTACTTGGTGTGGTCATAGAATCCTTTAAAGTCCCTGGCCCGTATTCTGCTACGGAGTTCAGAGTTGTGGCGATCGTACCAAAATAGTACGGAATTTTGAACAAGAAAATGCAACGCTGGTTTGCAGCGCTTCTAATATGAAGCGTCCAGTGAAGCGTGCGTCCTAATCGTACGAACGTAAACTCGATGACGTCATTCGAGATCAAATTCTGTACAAACATTTTGTAAAGAATTAAACTAGGGGTATAGGTGGTTTAGAAATTTGATATGGCTTACGAGTTTTAATGTGGAGGCAACTAATTTATATTTTTTCCTCGTTAACTTGAAGTTAAATGTTGTTAAAACTTTGCTTAAAAAATGAGGTCGCATTATTGAACTGTCCACAACGAATGATTGATTGCAATAATTATTAATCATCAAAATGAACATTTTCCGACAGGATTTGAAGTGTTAGTTTACCTGAACATTATTGAAGAAAGGACATTTGACGCGAAACCCAACAATAAACTAATTGGTGGCAAGTTCACTTGTCATTGCAACGGGAATAAAAACGGATTTGGAACTAGTTTGAGACTAATTTTGAGACCGTGTTTGAAATGATTTTGGAATGTTTTTTAGTCGCCGCAGAGTCTCAGAGACCGTCGCCCGAGATATTCCCGCGACAGAAAAAAAAGTAAGTAATAATAAAAGATTGATGCGCATGCACCTAACATGATAACATTTTGGCGCCATGCATGTAGCGTGATGTCGGCAATCAATTCAAGATTTCCAATGCTTTTTGGCTAATATGGACACTTCACATTTGTGAAATCAGAAATCCGTGAAGCTATTTAGGAGATTACTTCAAAAAGAATAAGAACTGACGAACTGATATTATTATAACATTATCATATTTAAATATTAATTATATCTATCTTTTATGTTTTAGATTGTATAAAAAAAGTAACGGCAGCAGCAGGTCAACCACTCAAAATTTATGATGCTTTTTCTGATCAGAGCAAGTTTCGAATCAAAAAAGCCAAAAACGAAATAAATATTAAAAAAAAAAACAAAAACAAAACGAAACAAACACGGTGCCAGGTAAAATGGCAGAGGTAAAAATGGCAGAGGTAAATGGCAGAGGCAAAAAATGGGCAGAGGCAAAAATGGCAGAAGGTAAAAATGGAGAGGTAAAAATGGCAGAGGCAAAAATTGGCAGAGACAAAAATGGCAGAGGTAAAAATTGCGGAGGTTAAATACGGCAGAGGCAAAAAAACAAAAAACAACAACAACAGACAAACAACAACATGTCATAAAAAAGTAATTCTTATTATTTTACCTCATAAGAGAAGAAATAAAATAAAATTACCAAATACGATTTGTTGTACACGTGCAGTAATAACTATAACATCGTCGATACTTTGATATTGCAAATAGCTACATAATCAGCTAGTCCAAATGGAAGTCAGTCAAATTTTAAAAGTTAAGAACACATCCAAAAATGATATCTTATAATCCCTTCTTATAAACTAGCTTTCTTTGTTGAACTATTTACGCCCTTTTCCTAATGGTGGTAATCTCACTTCGCGGAAACGCATTTGAGAGGATTTGTAAACATGGTTTTCCATATAGCTTGGTGCCTCTCAGTCTCGCTCTTTCTCCCTCAATTTTCGGAGACGTTTTCTAATAGGCCCTACCTTTTTTATACGTGAAACAAAGGATTCGTCGCGGAGAATCGCGACAGAATCGTTTCGGCGAACGGATGCAAAGTATTAGAGACGTCTCCGATGTCGCGGAGATGTACGGAGACGTGCTCCGATACAGTTTTCAATAAACGTTGAAGCCCCGATCAACACCCTTTGCGTTTTGGTTGCTGCGTTGTTTTATCCTCGTTGGCCGAACGCAACCTTGAGGCAGCCGTTCGAGCCCAAGATTTGTTGCAAATCACACTGTTGGCGGATGGAGCTCGATGTAAGTTCGTACGTGGTTTTGCTTGCATTTTACTCGCTGTAGCTCGCTTTCCTCGTAGCAGTAAGATTCAATACGGAGGTTGCTCGTAACGGTTTGCGTGTGTATCGTTCACCAAACTCGTTGTTGCTCGCTAGTCGCTCGCTTTGAGCTCGTCTCACACCTCGATTCACTGAGTATTCACTCGCTAAATCTTTTGTTGCGTTCGAGCTCGTTCAGTTGCGAATGTTTGAAAAAAAATTCAAACATCGCGCACTGACGCAAGGCCTCCTGCGTTCGCGCTGCCTCTTTACGCTCGTTCTAAGCCCGTGCTAGCTCGTTCTGTTGCCTTCGACTGCGTTTGTCTGCGTTAGGGCATCGCAGCCGAACGCAGCCCCAAATCGCAAAGGTGTGATCGGGGCTTTACAACGCAATTTCAAAAAACGTCTTAAAAGTTGTTTCCGCGACTCATGAAACGTCGCGGAGGCGTCTCGGAGACGTTTCATGAGTCGCGAAACAACTTTGAAACGGTTTCTTTGAAAGTGCTTTTGTTACAGTTTTTTTTAAATGGTCGCGAGACGTAATATTTTTTTTATCTGTCGCCGAAAGGCGTTTCCCGAGAAGTAAGATCCTACCCTAAGGGAAATTTGGCTATATTTTATTCATGGGGATTTGCTAATGACAATTTAATTGCGTAAAGACCTGAATTTTACCTCTGCCATTTTTAAACCTCCGCCATATTTAACCTCTGCCATTTTTTCCTCCGCCTTTTTACCTCTGCCATTTTTACCTCTGCCATTTTTACCACGGCATTTTTAATAGCCATCTGCATTTTTACCTCCGCCATAATTTACCTCTGGCCTTTTTGCCTCTGCCATTTTTACCTCTGCCATTTTTACTCTCCGCAATTATTAACCTCTGGCATTTTTACCTGCCGCCATTTTTACAACGAACCAGACAAACAACCCCCCCCCCCCAGAAAAAATTAAAAATTACCTGGTCGTATCATTATTGGGGGTGTAACGATCCGGATCATAATTAGTCAATTTAAAGCTGGGTTTAACATAAGAACCGAATCAGCAGCGAAATCCACCCGAATACCACGTATTCAGGTGGGTGGATTTGGGGCATTTTGTTCTCCCTCCCGAATGAGCAATATTCGGGAGGGAATCTAGAACATTCATGAGGGATTTCTGCTCATTTTGAAAATGTATTCAAACCAAGCCAAATACCCTCAAAAATACTCGAAATGTTGTCCCCGCCGAAGTGAGATAACCACCCGTAGGGGAATCAATTAATGTGCCTTTAAGGTAAGTAATTTATTCTGAGGGAATAAAACCATTGGTCGCTTTTGAGCTGAAAATTTCAGCTTGTTAATGTGCTCCCATCCCAGTGCCACTGACTCGTTAATGGAATAAAGGGACGTGATATTTGAACTGCATGACAAGCGCATTTGAAACCCATACCTAAGGGTGCTTATCTACTTCGGCGGGAGACGTCTCCGCGACAAGAATAGAAAATTTCGTCTCTGGCGACGGAAAATAGTAATTAGAGACGTCTCCGAGACGTCTTCGCGACAATTTTATAAAAAAATTCGTCTCCGAACTCAGGAGACGTTCTCGGAGACGTCTCTAATACTATTCATCCGTCGCGGAGAACGAAATTTCTATTCTGTCGCGGAGCGTCTCCGCGTGTGAGATAGCATCCCTTAACAGCTGGTAGTCAATGGATAAAGCGGCTACAAACAAAAAAATTGTTTGCTTCATTATTTCAATGGATTCCAAGTTTGTATCTTGTGCGTTCCAGTGCACTACGAAATTTCCAGCCGTACGGAAAGTTGTAATCACGTTTGGAAAGTTTTTTTTTTCGTGCTGGAGTTTTTCTGCGTACCGGTGCCATTATTCGATTCTATTTTTTTATTGCGTACACACTCCAAACTCCTAGTAGAATACGGGCCCTTAGTTTAGGACATCAAGGGTTCAAGGTGTTGTTAATGCATAAAACAAATTTTAATTCATGATTTTGGTAATGCATTTGGCAAGCAATGTTTGCACTCAGTGCGTATTCGTCGCTCAAAGTTGTAGAAACAAAATTCTACCATTCACTATCATTCTCTTGAAAGTAAAATTTCATTTTTTACATGTGCCAAACTGCATCCAAGTATTTTATGTGGATACCAGCCTGGGTTGAACAGTTGTTGCATAGACCATATGTATGGTGGCCCTGAAGTACGCTGAAGCGAGCGGAGAACATATATACGGTCAACGCCGTACATTTGTAACAATTCCTGTAGGCAATTTCCTAAAGTATAGAATCCGCGCTGTGAACTTACGATGAAAGCTTGAATAAACTCTTCAACAGCGCAACCTACGCCGAAGATTTAACAATGTTTGAATGCGATCGCACTTTCACGCCCCGAAAGCACGCTATGCGAAAACCAATCATGTTTGCGAACAAATATTTTGGAGCGCATCTTACGCCGTACAGTTTTGGTTCATCGAGGTTTCACGCCCAAAATACGGTGCACAACACAAGACTTTCTTGTTTTTGCGTAGACTTAGTCCTGCAAGCACAGACCCTATTTGACAAAATACAGCGTCGTGTGAAGCTAATTCAAGCGCACAAAGTGATCTAGTCGCAAAACTGTGGAACTCCATGCCTTTAAACTCTTGAACACCGTGTCGCAAACCTCTGCAGTCATTACAGCAAACTATAAGAACCTTGCCAAAGAATTTGCATATTGTATTTCAGTTAAAAAATTTTCAAAAATCTTTAAAGCGTTAATTGGGAATGAAAAAAGAAAGAAATATTAATTGGGCCTAATTAAGAAATGGTAGAGAGGTATGGTAGAATGGAAAAGAATACATGTAGTTGAAAAAGAGGGACAAAAGATTTTAAAAAAGAAGAAGAAAATAATAAGAATGATATAGGGTAATGATTAAAAGATTCCAAATAAATTACAAAAGGAATTAATCATAAAAGAGGTTCCAATCTATCTTAACTTTAAAGAGGACCGCCAAATTGATCTAAACTATTTGGGGTGCAAAAAAGACGCAAAATTTGTCTTAAAATAACGGGAAGGGTAATTGATTAGAAAACGTAGGGGCGCCCATTTGGTTTTTGAAATTTTATTTCTCTACATGATCCTCTCGTCAGCATTCTTAATACAACAAAAGGCACTCTTCAAACCAAGGAGAAATTTAATTTAGAATCAATCCTCTCAAAAGAGTCAAGACTATATCTTTTTATTTGCTTGATGAGCATGTTTTGAAGAGTGCCTTTTTGTTGTATTAAGAATGCTGGACCGAGAGATCATGTAGAAGAAATAATTTCAAAACCAAATGGCGCCCGCCTACGTTTTCTAATCAATTTACCCCCCGTTATTTAAAGACAAATTTGCGTTTTTCCGACCCCAAATAGGTTTAAGATCAATTTGGCGTCCTCTTTAAGTTTAAGATTGATTTTGGAACCTCCTTTTATGATTAATTCCTTTTGCATTTCTTTGATCTTTTCATCATACCCTATATATTTCTTATTATTTTCTTCTTTTTTTTTAATTCTTTTATTCACTCTTCTTTCACTACATGTATTTTCTTTTTCCCATCTACCATACCTTCTCTACCATTCTCTAATAGGCCCAATTTTCTTTTCTTTTTTCAATTCCATAGCTTTAAAGATTTGAAAAAGTTTTCAGCAATGAAATACAATTGCCAAAGTTCTTTGGCAAAGGTCTGTTCTATAGTTTCCTGGTACTGACTGGAGAGTTTGCGGATCTACCGGTGTTCAAGAGTTCCTAAAGGGCATGGAGGTTCACAGTTCTGTCGACTAGGATTCACTTTGTGCGCTGATTATAGTTCACACGTACCTGTAATTTGGTCAATAGGGTCTGTGCTTGCCAGACTAAGTTTAGCGCAAAAAACAAGAAAATCTTGTCGTTTGTGCACCGTACTTCCGGGCCGTGAAACCGTCGATGAAAGGCAAATATTGTTCGCAAACAGTGATTGTTTGCATAGCGTGCTTTCGGGGCGTGACGAAGTGCGATCAGCATCAACATGTTTAAACTCTTCGGCGTAAGATGCCGCGGTTGAAGAGTTTTTCAATTTAGGTTCACCGGGTGGTGTTCTATAATTTTAGGACATTGGCTACAACCCAATTTGACACCGAATCGTAGCGGGCGTGTGACGCGTGATTATGTCTCTCTCGCGGCAGGCGTACTTCAGGGCCACCATACACTTGTTTTTATCCGCGCGCGTTAAGCAAAATTC
>CALNVZ010003433.1:36045481-36055589 GCA_940671915.1 Paracentrotus lividus
TTGGTGTAAAAAAAATGCTTCGTAGGTGTCGTTGCATAGAGTTAATGTCTGCAGACAGCTCCGCAATTAAAGAAACGTCGGCACATGGCAGCTAGTTTTGTATGTTATAATTCTGATTGATTCGCGGCAGCATACGAAATCAGGTTTTGTGATATGCCACAGCACTGTGATGGATAATTTTTGCTGGGTGTGGAGCAAAATCAATTGTGGGTTTTTTTTTCATTTTTGCAAAAATGTGAGACTTTATTCTTGACGACTTTGACAACTTTTATGCAGTACTCTTTCTAACAATATCGTAAATATAAAAAAATTACCATGCCGGGTCGCATTTTTAAACATATTCAGCCATCGGCCTGGTACCTACTTGTGTGTCATAGAATCCTTTTAGTCCCTGGCCCGTATTCTGCTACGGAGTTCAGAGTTGTGCGATCGTACCAAAATAGTACGGATTTTGAAACAAGAATGCAACGCTGGTTTGCACGCTTCTATATGAAGCTCAGTGAAGCGTGCGTCTAATCGTACGAACGTAAACTCGGATGACGTCATTCGAGATCAAATCTGTACAAACATTTGTAAAGAATTCTAAACTAGGGGTATAGGTGGTTTAGAATTTGATATGGCTTTACGAGTTTTATGTCGGGAGAGCTAATTTATCTATTTTCTCTTTAACTTGAAGTTAAATGTTGTTAAAACTTTGCTTAAAAATGAGGTGCATTATTGAACTGTCCACAACGAATGATTGATTGCATAATTATTAATCATCAAAATGACATTTTCCGACAGGATTGAAGGTTAGTTGACCTGACATTATTGAAGAAAGGACATTTGACGCGAACCAACAATAAACTAATGGTGGCAAGTCACTTGTCATTGCACGGGATAAAACGGATTTGGAACTAGTTTGAGACTAATTTGAGACGGTTTGAAATGATTTTTGAATTTTTAGTCGCGCAGAAGTCTCAGAGACGTCCCCGAGATATTCCCGCGACAGAAAAAAAGTAGTAATAATAAAATTGATGCGCATGCACCTAACATGATAACATTGGCGTCGCATGATGTAGCGTGATGTCGGAATCAAATTCAAGATTTCAATGCTTTTGGCTAATATGGACACTTCACATTTGTGAAATCAAAATCCGTGAAGCTATTTAGGAGATTACTTCAAAAGAATAAACACGAACTGATAATTTATTATACATTATATATTAATATATATCTATCTTTATGTTTTAATTGTTAGAAAAAAAAGTAACGGCAGCAGAGTCAACCACTTAAATTATGACAATGCTTTTCTGATCAGAGCAAGTTGATCAAAAAAACACAAAACGAATAAAATATTAAAAAAAAAAACAAAAAAAAAAAAGAACAAACAAAACGGTGCCAGTAAAGCAGAGGCAAAAATGGCAGAGGAAAAATGGCAGAGGTAAAATGGCAGAGGAAAAATGGCAGAGGCAAATGGCAGAGACAAAAATGGCAGAGCAAAATGGAAGGGAAAATGGCGGAGGTAAACGCAGAGGCAAAAAAAACAAAAAAAAACAACAACAGACAAACAACAACATGTCATAAACAAAAGTAATTCTTATTATTTTACCTCATAAGAGAAAAATAAAATAAATTACCAATAGATTTGTTGTAACACGTGCAGTAATAACTATAACAATCGTCGATACTTTGATATTGCAATAGCTCATAATCAGCTAGTCCAAATGGAAGTCAGTCAATTTAAAAGTTAAGAACACCTCAAATGATATCTTATAATCCCTTTTAACTAGCTTTCTTTGTTAACTATTTACCCCTTTTCCTAATGGTGGTATCTCACTTCGCGGAAACGCATTTGAGACGGATTTGTTAAACAGTGGTTTTCCATATAGCTTGTCCTCTCAGCTCCTCTTTCTCCTCAATTTTCGGAGACGTTTTCTAATAGGCCTACCTTTTATACGTGAAACAAAGGATTCCGTCGCGGAGAATCGCGACAGAAACGTTTCGCGACGGATGCAAGTATTGAGACGTCTCCGATGTCGCGGAGATGTAGCGGAGACGTCTCCGATACAGTTTTCATAAACTGTGAAGCCCGATCACACCTTTGCGTTTTGGTGCTGCGTGTGTACCTCGTTGGCCGAACGCAACCTTGAGGCGCCGTTCGAGCCCAAGATTTGGTTGCAATCACACTGTTGCGGATGGAGCTCAGATGTATTCGTACGTGGTTTGCTTGCATTTTACCTCGCTGTAGCTCGCTTTTCCTCGTAGCAGTACGATTCAATACGGAGTTTGCTCGTAACGTTGCGTGTGTACCTCGTTCAAACTCGTTGTTGCTCGCTAGTCGCTCGCTTGAGCTCGTCTCACCTCGATTCACTGAGTATTCACTCGCTAAATCTTTTGTTGCGTTCGAGCTCGTTCAGTTGCGAATGTTTGAAAAAAATTCAAACATCCGCAACTGAACGCAAGGCCTCTGCGTTCGCCTGCCTATTTACCTCGTTCTAGCCCGTGCTAGCTCGTTCTGTTGCCTTCGACTGCGTTGTCTCGTTAGGGCAATCCGCAGCCGAACGCAGCCCCAAATCGCAAAGGTGTGATCGGGGCTTTACAACGCAATTTCAAAAAACCGTCTTAAAGTTGTTCCGCGACTCATGAAACGTCGCGGAGGCGTCTCGGAGACGTTTCATGAGTCGCGAAACAACTTTGAAACGGTTCTTTGAAAGTGCTTTGTACAGTTTTTTTTAATGTCGCGGAGACGTAATATTTTTTTTATCTGTCGCGAAGGCGTTTCCGAGAAGTAAGATCCTACCCTAGGGAATGGCTATTTTATTCATGGGATTTGCTATGACAATTAATTGCGTAAGACCTGAATTTACCTCTGCCATTTTTACCTCCGCCATATTTACCTCTGCCATTTTTTCTCCCCATTTTTACCTCTGCCATTTTTACCACGGCCATTTTTACCCTCTGCATTTTTACCTCCGCCATATTTACCTCTGCCTTTGCCTCTGCCATTTTACCTCTGCCATTTTTACTCCGCATTATACCTCTGCCATTTTTTACCTCCGCCATTTTTACACCGAACCAACAAACAACCCCCCCCCAGAAAAAAAAAATTAAAAAATACCTGGTCGTATCATTATTGGGGTGTTAACGATCCGGATCATATTAGTCAATTAAGTTGGGTTACATAAAACCGAATCAGCAGCGAATCCACCCGAATACACGTATTCAGGTGGGTGGATTTGGAGCATTTTGTTTCTCCCTCCGAATGAGCAATCATTCGGGAGGGAATCTAGAACATTCATGGAGGGATTCTGCTCATTTTGAAATGTTCAAAACCAGCAAATACCCTCAAAAATACTCCCAAATTGTCCCCGCAAGTGAGATACCACCCGTGGGGAATCATTATGTGCCTTTAAGGTAAGTAATTTATTCTGAGGGAATAAAACATTGTCCTTTTGAGCTGAAAATTTCCAAGCTTGTTAATTGCTCCCATCCCAGGCCACTGAATCGTTAATGAATAGGACGTGATATTTGTAACTGCATGACAAGCGCATTTGAAACCATCCTAAGGGTGCTATCTCACTTCGCGGAGACGTCTCCGCGACAGAATAGAAATTTCGTCTCTGCGACGGATAAATAGTATTAGAGACGTCTCCGAGACGTCTTCGCGACAATTTATAAAAAAAAATCGTCTCCGAACTTCAGGAGACGTCTCGGAGACGTCTCTAATACTATTCATCCGTCGCGGAGACGAAATTTCTATTCTGTCGCGGAGACGTCTCCGCGATGTGAGATAGCACCCTTAACACTGGTAGTCAATGGATAAAGCGGCTACAAACAAAAAAAATTGCTTCATTATTTCAATGGATTTCCAGTTTTATCTTGTGCGTTCCAGTGCACTAGAAATTTCCAGCCGTACGGAAGTTGTACACGTTTGGAAGTTTTTTTTTCGTGCTGGGGTTTTTCTCGTACGGTGCCATTATTCGATCCTATTTTTTATTGCCGTACAACTCCAAACTCCTAGTAGAATACGGGCCCTTAGTTTAGGGACAATCAAGGTCAAGTGTTGTTAATGCATAAAACAATAATCATGATTTTGGTAATGCATTTGGCCGCAATGTTGCACTCAGGCGTATTCGTCGCCACAAAGTTGTAGAAACAAAATTCTACATTCACTATCATTCTCTTGAAAGTACAATTTCATTTTTACATGTGCCAAACTTCATCCAAGTATTTATGTGGATACCAGCCTTGTTGAACAGTTGTTGCATAGACCATTGTGGCCCTGAAGTACGCTGAGCGAGAAGAACATATATACGGTCACGCCGTACATTTGTAACAATTCTGTAGCAATTTCCTAAAGTATAGAATACCGCGCTGTGAACTTACGATGAACTTCGAATAACTCTTCAACCAGCGCAACTACGCCGAAGTTAACATGTTGATGCGATCGCACTTTCACGCCCCGAAAGCACGCTATGCGAAAACAATCATGTTGCGAACAATATTTTGGAGCGCATCTACGCCGTACAGTTTTGCGTTCATCGAGGTTTCACGGCCCAGAGTACGGTGCACAAACACAAGACTTTTCTTGTTTTTGCCGTAACTTAGTCTGCAAGCACAGACCCTATTTGACAAATTACAGCGTCGTGTGAAGCTAATTCAGCGCACAAGTGAATCTAGTCGCAAACTGGAACTCCATTGCGAGGTAAATATGGCGGAGGTAAAAATGGCAGAGGGTAAAAATGGCCGTGGTAAAAATGGCAGAGGTAAAAATGGCAGAGGTAAAAATGGCGGAGGAAAAAATGGCAGAGGTAAATATGGCGGAGGTTAAAAATGGCAGAGGTAAAATGTCAGGTCTTACGCAATTAAATTGTCATAGCAAATCCCATGAATAAAATATAGCCAATTCCCTTAGGGTAGGATCTTACTTCTCGGAAACGCCTTCGCGACAGATAAAAAAAATATTACGTCTCCGCGACATTAAAAAAAACTGTAACAAAGCACTTTCAAAGAACCGTTTCAAAGTTGTTTCCGCGACTCATGAAACGTCTCCGAGACGCCTCCGCGACGTTTCATGAGTCGCGGAAACAACTTTAAGACGGTTTTTTTGAAATTGCGTTGTAAAGCCCCGATCACACCTTTGCGATTTGGGGCTGCGTTCGGCTGCGGATTGCCCTAACGCAGACAAACGCAGTCGAAGGCAACAGAACGAGCTAGCACGGGCTAGAACGAGGTAAAGAGGCAGGCGAACGCAGAGGCCTTGCGTTCAGTTGCGGATGTTTGAATTTTTTTTCAAACATTCGCAACTGAACGAGCTCGAACGCAACAAAAGATTTAGCGAGTGAATACTCAGTGAATCGAGGTGAGACGAGCTCAAGCGAGCGACTAGCGAGCAACAACGAGTTGTGAACGAGGTACACACGCAACGTTACGAGCAAACTCCGTATTGAATCGTACTGCTACGAGGAAAAGCGAGCTACAGCGAGGTAAAATGCAAGCAAACCACGTACGAACTACATCGAGCTCCATCCGCAACAGTGTGATTGCAACCAAATCTTGGGCTCGAACGGCTGCCTCAAGGTTGCGTTCGGCCAACGAGGTACAACGCAGCACCAAAACGCAAAGGTGTGATCGGGGCTTCACAGTTTATGAAAACTGTATCGGAGACGTCTCCGCTACATCTCCGCGACATCGGAGACGTCTCTAATACTTTGCATCCGTCGCGGAAACGATTCTGTCGCGATTCTCCGCGACGGAATCCTTTGTTTCACGTATAAAAGGTAGGGCCTATTAGAAACGTCTCCGAAAATTGAGGAGAAAGAGGAGACTGAGAGGACAAGCTATATGGAAAAACCATGTTTACAAATCCGTCTCAAATGCGTTTCCGCGAAGTGAGATACCACCATTAGGAAAAGGGGTAAATAGTTAACAAAGAAAGCTAGTTATAAGAAGGGATTATAAGATATCATTTTTGGAGGTGTTCTTAACTTTTAAATTGACTGACTTCCATTTGGACTAGCTGATTATGAGCTATTGCAATATCAAAGTATCGACGATTGTTATAGTTATTACTGCACGTGTTACAACAAATCGTATTGGTAATTTTATTTTATTTTTCTCTTATGAGGTAAAAATAATAAAGAATTACTTTTGTTATGACATGTTGTTGTTTGTCTGTTGTTTGTGCTGTTTTTTGTTTTTTTTGCCTCTGCCGTATTTACCTCCGCCATTTTTACCTCTTGCCATTTGTCCTCTGCCATTTTTGTCTCTGCCATTTTTTTTTGCCTCTGCCATTTTTACCTCTGCCATTTTTACCTCTGCATTTTTACCTCTGCCATTTTTTTGCCTCTGCCATTTTTACCTGGCACCGTTTTGTTTGTTCGTTTTTTTTTTTGTTTTTTTTTTTTAATATTTTTTTTTTGTGTTTTTGATCGAAACTTGCTCTGATCAGAAAAGCATTGTCATAATTTTAAGTGGTTGACCTGCTGCTGCCGTTTACTTTTTTTTCTAACAATCTAAAACATAAAAGATAGATATATATTTAAATATATAATGTATAATAAATTATCAGTTCGTAGTTTTATTCTTTTGAAGTAATCTCCTAAATAGCTTCACGGATTTCTGATTTCACAAATGTGAAGTGTCCATATTTAGCCAAAAGCATTGAAATCTTGAATTGATTCCGACATCACGCTACATGCATGCGCAAAATGTTATCATGTTAGGTGCATGCGCATCAATCTTTTATTTATTACTACTTTTTTTCTGTCGCGGGAATATCTCCGGACGTCTCTGAGACTTCTGCGCGACTAAAAACATTCAAAATCATTTTAAGTCTCAAATTAGTCTCAAACTAGTTCCAAATCCGTTTTATCCCGTGCAATGACAGTGACTTGCCACCATTAGTTTATTGTTGGTTTTCGCGTCAAATGTCCTTTCTTCAATAATGTCAGGTCAAACTAACACTTCAATCCTGTCGGAAAATGTCATTTTTGATGATTAATAATTATGCAATCAATCATTCGTTGTGGACAGTTCAATAATGCACCTCATTTTTAAGCAAAGTTTTAACAACATTTAACTTCAAGTTAACGAGAAATAATAAATTAGCTTCCTCCGACATTAAAACTCGTAAAGCCATATCAAATTCTAAACCACCTATACCCCTAGTTTAGAATTCTTTACAAATGTTTGTACAGATTTGATCTCGAATGACGTCATCGAGTTTACGTTCGTACGATTAGACGCACGCTTCACTGACGCTTCATATAGAAGCGTGCAAACCAGCGTTGCATTCTTGTTTCAAAATCCGTACTATTTTGGTACGATCGCACAACTCTGAACTCCGTAGCAGAATACGGGCCAGGGATAAAAGGATTCTATGACACACCAAGTAGTACCAGGCCGATGGCTGATATTGTTAAAAATGCGACCCGGGCATGGTAATTTTTTTTATATTTAGATATTGTTAGAAAGAGTACTGCATAAAAGTTGTCAAAGTCGTCAAGAATAAAATCTCACATTTTGCAAAAGATGAAAAAAAAACCCACAATGATTTTGCTCACAAGCTCAGAAAAATTATCCAATCACAGTGCGTGTGGCATTATCACAAAACCTGATTTCGTATGCTGCCGCGAATCAGATCAGTAATTATAACATCACAAAACTAGCTGCCATTGTGCCGACGTTTCTTTAATTGCGGAGCTGTCTGCAGACAATTAACTCTATAGCAGACGACACCCTACGCAAGATTTTTTTTCCCCACCAAAACAGCTAGCATCTCACTAATCTGTCATATTTTGATGTGTTGGCTCAGTGGATAGAGCGTCCGCCTCATAATCGGGAGGTTGTGGGGTCGATCCCCGGCCGCGTCATACCAAAGACGTTAAAAATGGTAGTTGTTGCTTCCCTGTTTGGCGTTCAACAAGAGGGGGATAGAGCAACGTCCATCTGGCGCTACTCAAGCGGCTGCCAAGCCCACGGGACAAGGGCAAAAATAATATCCGATTCGGACAATAACATTTGGAGCATTTTTTGAGCATTTTTTTTTTTTTTAATGAAGGAAAAGGGTGGATAAATCTGTTTTCGTTTGCTTTCTGACAAAATATAAGACTATCGTGTTTTTTTTTGTTGTTTTTTTGTTTTTGTTTTTTTGCCATGTAAACTTAAACATTCTCGACCGAGAAACCATTATTGTACAAGACAGATTTTTCATTCTTAATGACAAAAAGAAAAATGTGCTCTAATAAGCCGATCCCCTGAAAGGCAATGGCCCGCATTACAAAATGGTGTGGTAGAATGTGCTCAATGACCATTGTTATGCACTTTGAAGGAGAGAAGATATGTTTGCCTCCATTAGCATTTGTGTTCTTAAAGTTCAACAAAAAACATTCCCACATAATTTACTGACCTCTGCATAAACATTGGATTACTCAGAATAATCTAAAAAATATCAATATATGTCAAATACAATGCTAAATGTTATTAATAAAGCAAAATTTTCGGCTCGCGCTTCGCGCTCGGAAACATTTTCATTAGTTTCTGCAATAGATATACGTGGGCCTCGGTCAGAACAGAGAGATAGAGATAGAGACGTAGGGAGGACGTCAAAATGAAAAAAAAAAATCAACAAACTAGACAATGTTTGAGGCACACTATCCTATATGGTTTCAGAGCGCCAAAAAGAAGGAACGCCAACATAACAACTACCCGTAAATTATTTAAACGATACATTTTGGAGATATGATACAGCTGTGAACCGGGATCGAATTTACAATATCCCGATTATGTCAAAGCGGACGCTCTATTCCACTAATATGGAGCAATAAGGTCCAAAAGCTGTGATCATTGATTATTGGACACCAACACGCACATTCAAAGATATAGAACAGTATTAGTGAGGATGGCGTTACAGCTGTTTTGGTTGGGTGGTAATTATAACAAATTCTTGACTCGGTTAAGTTGGTGTACGTCTGACTATTAATGAAAAGGTCAGTAGTTTCAGATTTTTGGTTTTACTTTTTTTGTGTCTGTCATGACAATGGCTTCTTCTGTAATATGAAATCGGTTTTTTTTCTGCAATGGCAAGCTAGCTTTTTGTGGATGGGGTTGATAATTAGCGGATCTGATTCGCCGGCAGCATACGAAATCAGGTTTGTGATAATGCCACACGCACTGTGTTGGATAATGTTTCTGAGCTTGTGAGCAAAATAATTGGGTTTTTTTTTTTCATCTTTGGCAAAAAAGTGAGACATTTATTCTTGACGACTTTGAGCGAATTAGAGTAGCTTTAGCAAAATATCATAGCCAAAAAACTGTTCTGAGTTTATATTACATATATCATATTTATTTGTTAGGAAATTTTTTCCATCATGTCTTTGCTTAATAAATTGGAAATATTTTTAAGCAGTAAACATGTATGTTTATGGTATGCATCTTGATAAAGGTGCAAATTTGATGCTAAGTCATGATTAACTTTTAAGTTTATCGAAATGTTCAAACCAGAAAACGTGGGATTTGTGATGTGCCACTCCTTGGTTGTGAGTCTGGTGTTAGTGGATATGCGTACATTCGAAATACAGCAAAATGAATGAAATTTATTCTTATCAAAATAGTTAAAGAAGGAGGGAATTTTCATAGTCATATTGGTTTGTTTTTATTATACAACATGAATGCATTAACAAAATTTAAGTTATTTTCAAATTGCTATTTATAATTATATTACATTTACTTTGTCTCAAAAAGGAATGTAGGGAATGAAGAAAAATGTAAATTTGCCTCTTTTGGAGGAAAATTAATATGTTTGTCTTTTTTTTTACTTTGAATACAGATCAACTAAGGTATTGTACAGTAGACATGTAAGCAAGCATCTATTAACATAACATACATTAAAAAATGCACTGTAATATTTAAATATATGTAGCACACATAAATTACAAATGTATTTACTACATGTATGTAACATATAAAAAAGTTAATTTAAAAAAAAACAACAGAATGGGGCAAACAAACATGCACAAGAGTTGTTTTTGCAAAAAGCAAGATGTTTGCAGTAAATCCTCCCCTCCCCCAAGTGGATCACATTGATTATGATATTCATTTTATACCACTTCCATAGCCCATCATC
>CALNVZ010003433.1:36069036-36083393 GCA_940671915.1 Paracentrotus lividus
GTGCTATGATCGTAGATTGTCGCCAGATATCTCATGTTTAGCGGCATGGAACGGCGGCCAGTTGTAGGTTGCCGCGCTACAGCGTACGTTCTACGTACCGCCAAACCAAACGGCCAGTGAAATTTTAGCTGTTACGGCCTTTGTCGCCAACTTAATTCACCAAAATCGGGATCGGCCTCCTATTCAGATATTGTACGTAGTAGTAGAGGACCGATGTGTAGACCCCGTGGCAACAAGCTTGGCTATCCGGTATTAGTGTCTACACTGGTGAATCTCATTGTAACAAAATACAGACAACTAGACACGTCCCTAACCTTGAAGCTCACACATGTTAAGTCTCTAAGGGAGGGATATCATTCTGCAAATTCTTTCCCGAAATCTCACATCCTAACTAAGTCACTCCATACTTTTTGCTGGGGTTACCTGTTACATGTCCCTTGACTGCGATGGCTGTCGTAGGGGCACCCGTTAACATGTGGCCAACATCTTCCTCCAACCGTTTCTGGCCTCCACCGCTCTCTGGGACTCCGCCATTCTCATCCCTGTCCATTCCCGGATGTTATCTTCCCACCTCTTTCTCTGTCTTCCTCGTCTACGCCTACCTCTAACTGCCCCTTGTAAGATCGTCTTTGCGAGTCCTGTTGAGCGCGAAACACGTCCAAACCACTTTAACTTCCTTTTCCGCACAACTGTGAGGAGGTCGTCATGAGGTCATATTGCGTTTTTGATCTTGTTACGAACGACTTCATTTGTGATGTGTTCTGTGCAGTGAATGACTAGAAGTTTTCTATAGCATCTCATTTCCACCGCAAGGATCCTCCTCTGAAGTTTTATAGTGAGTGTCCATGTTTCACAAGCGAAAATGGCAACAACTGAAATGGCAAGGGACCGCATCAGGAAGATTTTTGACCGGAGTTGCATGTTCTTATCTCTCCATAATGATTTGGAGTTATGTTAGCACGCGTGTTGTTTGTGCTATCCTCGTCAAAATTTCAGACTTAGATCCTTCGTCTGAAAAGATTGAGCCAAGGTACTTGAACTTTTCCACTGGTTCCAGTCTTTTCCCATCAGCTCTGATGTCGGAGGTGATGCCTCGAGGACTGTTTGTCATTAGCTTGGTCTTTTTAGCATTGATTTCTATGCCAAATCCTGATGCCGCTTTGTCGAGATGTTTCACCAAACTGACAAGCTACTTTTACTTCCTGCAAGTCCATCGATATCGTCTGCAAAACGGAGGTGGCAGAACGGACAAGTCATATTCGTTGTATCTCCTCAAGGCACGCTCTATGCTCTACCTCAGTCTGCTCTTAATATCAAATGCTGCTGATGTTGAACTTAATCCGCGACCTCGGACAAGACACCCCTTTCAAAAATGTAGCCGTGCAGTGACCTGGAGGCAACAGGGAGTAGCCTGCGATGATTGTCAGGAGTGGTACTATGTGGAATGCATGCACATGTCTACTATGTCACCGGAACGGCGACCTGAAACAAAGAACGACAGGAGAACTAACAAGACTAATGCGAAAGAGAAGATCTTGGTTGTGAATTTCCAGAGTGCAAAAAAAAATGAAAGAAGAAAGAAGAGATCGGAAACATGATTGATTCGACTGATCCTAGTGTCATCAAAGGTATCAAGACCTGGTTGAAGGAGAACATAAGTAGCTCAGAACTATTCCCACCAAGCTACAGTGACCTTCGCAGGGATCGCAACGATGGTTATGGTGATGTACTGATAGCCCTAAAAAGAGAATTTATAAATGAACACCTTCCAACCAAGCATGATTGTGAGGCAACCTTCATAAAGCTTCCACTTGAGAGAAGGAAAACACTCATCATCGGAGCATTGTACCGACCACCATCCAGTTCACCACAATATACAGTGGTGGCCAAAATTATTAGAACACCAAGCATATTTAAATGATTTTGATAATTTTCATTCAGTTGACCATTAAAATACCTATAAATTTGTTGGAATGTCGCCGAATATCATCATTATGCTTTAAAAACTAAATAACAAAGCCATGCGTTGGGAACTCGCCCCCCCCCCCCAAGTTGCCCTTTTTTATGTGACACCACCAATTGAAAAAATTAAAAATATTGCCCCTTTCAGGATCAAAGTGTCATAACATCAATCATTTTAAGCCTGTCCCTACAAAAGTACATATATTCTAAATGGAAATTTCCTGAGGATGTCAAAAATGGGGTTCAACACAGGGTAAAGTAGTAACATCTTATGTGGGGATTTTTAAATTATTTTTGAAGGGCCCCAAATTTTTAATTCAGTGCCCTTATTTAAGTCCATTACTCCAATGACCCTTAATATTTCAACATATTTGAATTGCTCATGAAAATTCTTTTTAAAAAATGTACATTTACAAGGAGTTTCCTCATTAAATAAAAAAAAATAGTCTTAACCTTTAATGGGCATGGTTATTTTAGTCATCTCACCACCACCCTCCCAATTCTACCAAATTTGCTGAAACTTAGAACGTATTTGAGGTATATAAGAATAAACAAGCCTGCTGAGTTTCATACTTCTACCTCAAATAATTTTTGAGCAATCGGCATATGTAACTGGCATTTTACTTTTATGCATTTGGACTACATGTTTAATACACAAGTCTATGGGGAAACCAAAAGCGCATAGCGCAACTATTTTTAATGCTGCGCATTACCAGATGGTCGAAACTATATAAATTTGGTATCAACATATACGTAAGACCCTGTGCTAAAAGTCATGAAAGCTCATGGCACACAAAAGATATCTTTAATCTGATTTCAGCAAATGAACTAGGGCATTGATAATCCCATAGACTTGTGTAGGTTCAGGTGTTCTAATAATTTTGGCCACACTGTATATTATGTCTTATGTAGTGCTGTTGAAGAAATACAAAGCACACATAAGAAATGCTGTCTTCTGGTTAGGTGGAGACCTAAAAATCTCAGACATAATTTGGGATAAGGTAGCAGCTGAAGGCAATCAGTATCCTAACGTATTAAGAAGCGATTTTTGGACATGCTAGACAACTTTGGTTTGCAACAAATGGTGAAGTTCCCTACAAGGTTCAACAACATCTTGGACTTGTTCATGTCTAACAGGCCTTCTCTCTTTAACAGATGTGTGGCTCTTCCAGGCATCGGAAACCATGACCTATTCCTGGTTGATACACACATCATGCCCAGAAGGCAGACACCTGTTAACAGAAGATATATCTGTGGAAAGATGCCAATATTGCTGGTATGAAAGAGGACTGCCTGTCTTTTCAAAAGGAATTTCAGGAAGATACTCTTCATCTAGTTCGGTGGCTGACATATGGTCATCAATCAAGGAGATTCTTACTCGTCTCCAGGACAAGTATGTCCCTTCTGAATTGTCATCGACCCGTTTCCATCAACCTTGGATTACAACATCTCTGAAGCGACTAACACGCCAGAAGAAACGATGCTTTGTCAAAGCTAGGAGAACTTAAGACGCAATGGACTTCACCAATATCAGCATCTGCAGAAAAAAGTCAGCCAATCGTGTAAGCGTGCATTGATAACTACCTGACTGATATCATAGCTCAGACTCTACTGGGAATCCTAAATGATTCAGGAGCTTCATCAAAAGCAAACGATGTGCTCTTCAGGAGTATCCTCACTGAAGGCAACTGATGGTGTCATGTACACCGACAACACATCCAAAGCGGATATACTTAACCATTAGTTTTCTTTTGTTCATACAAGTAATGAGTGCCAAAGTTACATCAAAGCCAAGGAGAATCCTCATCCACCAATGGCTGATATCACCGTTTCTCCTGCTGGGGCCTACAAGCTCCTCTCTGAACTTGATGTCTACAAGGCAACAGGACCGGACAGGATTTCTACCAGCATCCTCAAAACACTGGCCTTGGAACTCACCCCAGTCTTGACTTTGTTGTACCAAACCTCACTTGACCAAGGAATATTGCCTGACGACTGGAAAGAAGCAGATGTTACTCCTATCTTCTAAAAGGGCGAATGACATAAAGCCGAGAAATACGCCCCATCTCGCTAACATCACTCTCATGTAAAGAAGTAGAGCACATTGTCCACAGTGCTATCATGGATCATTTTAAGCCAATCATGTCCTTTCTGCACAGCATGGGTTTCGAAAAACGTAGATCTTGTGAGTCGCAGCTCATTCTTGCCATCCTCGACCTCGCTAAAGGAATCGAAGACAAAGAGCAACATGACGTCATATTTCTCGACTTTTCCAAAGCCTTCGATAAGGTACCGCATGCTCATCTCCTTCATAAGCTGCACCATCATGGTATTACTGGCAAAACCCATAGATGGATCACGGACTTCCTTCATAACAGGAGCCAGCGAAGGATTAACAACCGACACCGCAAATTCACGTCAAGGGTACCGCAGGGTAGTGTGTTAAATAGGTCCACTCCTCTTCTCCTGTTTATTAACGACCTGCCAGAGAATGTTTCCCCTGGATGCCACCACTGTACGTCTTTGCAGGTGATTTGTATGATCTACCAACAAGATAAACTCGGAACGACTCAAGACGGCTCCAAAATGACCAGAATTCCCTACAAGACTGGGAAAAGTTGGCTGATGGAATTCAATCCCAAGAAGTGCCAGGTTCTCAGAGTGACAAACAAACGAAATCCTGTGAGTGGTCCTACTTGATACACGGGCAAGCTCTTGAGAAAGCAGACACTGCTAAGTATTTTGGCATTCATCTTAAAAACAACATGAACTGGATACATAACATCAAAACGGTCACAAAGAAGGCAAGCAACATCAGTGCCTTTCTTTAAAGAAACATTAGGCCCTGCCCAAGGAAGGCAAAAGTGCTGTGCTACTTAACACTACTGCGACCCATCCTCGAGTATGCCAGCACAATATGGGACCCGCATACCCAAGACAACATCGAGAGACTGGAAATGGTCCAGCATCGATACGCTCGCTTTGTCGCAGGAGATTATTATCGTACAAGCAGTGTAACAGTGATGCTAACTAAGGGCGGTATCTCACTTCGCGGAAACAAAATTGAGACAGATTTGCCGGCATGGCATTGTACTAGCTTTTTCCGCGACGAAATCTTTTGTCCCACGTACAAAATGTTACGTGGCACAAAAGACGGATTAGCCAGCATGACATTGTACTAGGTCTGTCTCCTGTGGCCCAAAAAATCCGTCGCGGAAACAGAGGAGACAGATGTAGTGCAATGCCATGCTGGCAAATCTGTCTCAATTTTGTTTCTGCGAAGTGAGATAGCACCCTTAGGCGTCTTCTTCAATCAAAAGGCGTCAGTTTCCCGCGGCTTTTGTTCAGAAAGATGATTTATCGGCTTTTGAATAGAATCCCGAAATCGTACTACGGCTTAAACACGGTTAAAAGCTGAAAGCCGAATGTGTCCCAGGAAGCCGCCTGAACTCCATTGGCCATCTCTCAAAGAATGCCAAGCTCAACTCAAGATGATGCTAATGTATCACTTCGTGAACCAACTCACAGACATTCCTCACACAAACCTCTTGCCGGTAACAACATCAACCCGTGGACATTCAAAACAATTTCGAGCCCCCCTCGCTAGGACTCTAGTCTACCAGAAGTCATTCTTCCTAGATTTCTTGAGACTTTGGAATTAACTTCCTGGAGACATTGTCAACTGTACCACTGCCACCTCCTTTAGGCAGAAGGTACATGAAATCCAGCTCTGGTAGAAGGGGATACATTTGTTTTTTTAACTGCACATGCTTATCATATAGTCTTTTATGTGGCACTGTACAAACACTGCACCTGCCGGCCAAACCAGTACGAGAATACACCAGATGGTGGACTGTACTATACCAGAAGAAGAAGAAGGAGAAGAAAAAAAAAATCGGAACGGTACTGTCGAAAAATTATCAAAACGACTGATTCTCCTCGCCGTACGGGCCCCCGAGGAGAAATTGTGATCTCGGCATAATGCTTGCTCATCTACCCGTGGCTCCTTTGTACTGCTTAATTTAATTTTGTATTACATTATTATTATTATTATTATTATTATTATTATTATTGTTATTAATTTAATTTTGTATTATCTCATTAATTGATTGATTTCTCTGGGGAAAATGGATGACCAGATATATTCTGCTTTTTCTAAGACGCAATGTGCATTCCATCCAATTCAATTTATACATTTTGTAATTTTTGATGGTCTAAAAAAATAAAAAATTCACGTTTTTCTCTCAGGTGAAATTCTTTTTGAAGTGAATGTCTTCATGGACCCACCTGGTGATAGCACGATTCGAATAGTAGATGATACTGAGTCCATCTTCAGAGTCCAAGATCTTGAAGTTCGCCTCGATAAGTCCGTTGACTATGAGGTATGTCTGCACTTCACCTTCTTAAGCATGCCATGTGTTTTTTAAGTTAATCACATGGTATTTTTCACCTTCCATCATTGATGCTTCCACTTTTAATACCCCCTCTCCCGGTAAACTATTTTCCCAAGACATTTTTGGAAAAGTGCATGCGCGCATGATCAATGCTGCTTTATCGGGATCATAAGCAAATTAGGTTGTCAATATTCCCGCTGGCATTTGCTTATAATGCTGAATCAGCGAGTATAGCGAAGGTGCAATCAGAAAAACAATCAGAAACAAATGTTTAATTCTAGTCTCAGTCTGGATTTCATTTTTATGTTTTTCTTAATTGTAGTCTTTTGGGGATTTAGGTTTAGAATTACATCAAGGGATAGGGTCGCATTTATAAAGAAAAATATTTTATTTTAAAGGCCCTCTCCTTATTTTTTCCCTTTTTTTTTTCTTCTTCTTCTTTTTTTCATACTTATTTATTTTAAATGCGCTTGTTTTGACAATTTGGCAAAACGTAACGAAACCTTTTTTTTTTGTGTGTGTGTGTTTTTTTTTTTTTTTTTTTTTTTTTTGATGTGTTTTGTTTTGTTTTTTATTTTATTTTTTTTGGGGGGGGGTGTTGAGCCCTCAAATGTAAAAATCGCCCACTAATGTAAAAATGCCCTCAAATGCCCTCAAATGTCTCAACACGTCAACCACAAATGTAAAAATTGCCTCAAATGTTACAACACGTCAACCACGAATGTAAAAATGCCCTCAAATGTAACAACACATCAACCACAAATGAAAATGCCCTCAAATGTCACAACATGTCAACCATAAATGTGAAAATGACCACATAATGTCATAACATGTTGACCACAAATGTAAAAAGTTTTCATTTTAACCACTAATGTCTTAACATGTCACCCACAAATGTATAAACTCATCACATGTATTATAACAATGAGGAATGTTGCTAAATGGAATAAAAATGTTTCAATTACGATTATAAGCATAATACATAGTATAGAAAGATTTTAAAAATCTTTCTATATTATGTATTATGTTTCATTCATTCATTATGTTTTTCATTCATTCATTATGTTTTATAAAACAAGAGATTAGATAAAAGACGGGGTATGGAATTATCTAAAAATTATTGCACCATTTTGGGCATTCTTTTTTTCCTTTTTGGGTGCAAAATTGTAACTTTCGTTAGTCTCAAGCAAATACTGCGTTATTATGGAGTCTTTGTTTGATGCCGTAAAGCCTTACCAACCTGTGTGGCATAAGCGTCCATTTCATGCGAAACGACCCTCCCCCATAGGCTCTTGAAGAAAGGTGTAGAATCGAGCGGGGACATGCACCCTGCCCCCCCCCCTTCATAGGGATTTCATGCACGAATTTTCAGACTCCTACTCACATAGTCATGACAGTTATGTGCATAGATGGGCATAGTTTCTCAAGAAAAATGCTTTGTTTAACGCCATAATTTTGGCTCAGCTTGAATTTGTGAAAAGATTGGGAATGGCATTTTCCATAAAATTTTCCGTAAAACATGTCCAGATTGATGGAATAGAGGCTGCTCATATAATAACATAACACAAAAAAGACACTTATAACTGCCTCCAAATAAGAATTTACCAATTTTTGTCAGTTTATATCCTAAAAAAGGACTCATGTGACTTTCAAAATGTGCCTTTTATGTGTGTTCAATCACGCAACCATATTGGATCATGCCGATTTTTACACACAAGCTAGCCAGATAGTTGATTAAACATTACCAGTAAATCTTGTTACTGGACACTCCCCCGTTTAAACGTTATGCGTGTGGGTGTGTATGTGTGTGTATATGTGATGTGTATGTATGTGCCTGTGTGTGAGTGTGTGCATGTGTGTGCATATGTATCTATGGAAGTATGCATGTGTGTAATATTAATTGAAAATGTTTTGTTCACATTCCGCTTATTATGATACATGGAATGAATTTTTACATTTGCGGTTGACATGTTCAGACATTAGTGGTTAAAATGAAAACTTTTTACATTTGTGGTCGACATGTTATGACATTAGTGGTCATTTTTACATTTGTGGTTGACGTGTTGTGACATTTGAGGGCATTTTTACATTTGTGGTTGACGTGTTGTGACATTTGAGGGCATTTTTACATTTCTGGTTGACGTGTTGTGACATTTGAGGGCAATTTTTACATTTGTGGTTGACGTGTTGTGACATTTGAGGGCATTTTTACATTAGTGGGCGATTTTTACATTTGAGGGCTCAACAGGGGTAGTAACGAGTTCAATACGCATGGTCAAACAATTATTGAAGACGATTAATTATTATGCAATAACAAGTTCTTCTGGTTATTTAAGGAATGAGAGGAATTTTAGTCTGACAGATATCATTATTCTTCGTGCCTATTTGTTTGTAATGAATATATCAATTGCAATTATATAGCCTAACAATATTCTGCTCTAATTCCAACCTGTAGAATGATGTCCAGTTAACAAAAACCTTCACCATTGAGTGTTTGGATGGGATCGATTGGAGTTCCGGGTCTGACGTAAGTTTACGCTCATGTAGTTACCACACCCACTCTTTTTATCATTTTTTCTTTTATTATTTTTTTTTCAAGGTTTTCGTCGATGATAGGAAGAAAATTATAACTTCTATTTCAAATGCCGCTAACATGATAATCGCTTTGTAACCTCAGACAAAAATATGCTTCATATTAAAGATTTAACTATTATTATACAGTGTGTCCCAGAAACAACTATACACTTTTGAAATGGCTACCAAATAAGAAATAAACCCCTCAAAAAAAATTCCGCAAATCGAATTTGGTCCATTATAACTATTCAAGTACGTTTAGTCATTTCTGATATTCATACCATAAGAAAGATAGCTTATTCCCTTTTTTATTGATATCCTATTTGTAATGATGTTGTGATGCTTCAATGCATAGAATATCAGAATACGGAGAAAAGCAAAAAGTCAAATTTTGTCAAATGCATTTTTACTGATCACACTGAAGTTCCGCAACTTGATTTTAGGTCCTGATAACTTTGGGGATATTTTCTAATTGTTATTGACTTTTATACCATTGTCAAGTTCATTCTTTATTGATACCTAATTTGTCATAGTGATGTCATGCCTGGGTCCACAGAACCTCTGAATATACCACCTGAATACATGACCAGCGAAAGATAATTTTCAGTTTAAGTTTCTGTAACACAACTCTGAACATTGATACATTTCAATGTGGGTTTTTAATCATTATTAATTTTTATAGCATTCAAAAGTCCATTTATTCTTCTTTTTATTGAAGCCTTAGTTGCAATGGTAACATCATGTTTGAATGCACATAACTCATGAATATAATGCAAAGTAAAAAGTGAAAAGTTGCGAAATGCATTGTTATTGCTCACAACAGACAATAATACTCACAATAGGCATTCAATTTACAACATTTAACTTCTGACTTGTCCTAATATTCATGTGTTCTGTTCATACAATAACAACACTGTCGTTACAAGCAGGGTGTCTTGAAAAGAGAATAAATGAACTTGACAATGGTTTAAAATTTAATGAAAATACCCCAAGAGTATCAGGGCTTAAAGTCGAATTGCGGAACTTTACTTTGATAAATGCATTTTGCAACATTCAACTTTTCTATTTTCTCCATATTCTGATATTTTGTGCATTGAAGCATGACTCAATCATTAAAAATAGGGTATCAATAAAAGGGAATAAATTATCTTTCAATGGTTTGAATGTCGGGAATAACTAAAGCGTACCTGAGAAGGGAATACCTGAAAAGTAATAATGTAATTTGTGGAACTTTTTGTGAGAGGTTTTAGTGGGGTATGTTATGTTATGTTATTCCGTAGGACTAAACTGCCAAATTTAATTTTCTGATTTTTTTTTTGGCTTCTAAAGGGTCCCACCAAACCAAAAATGGAGGGGGTCAAATTTTCAGACCCCGCTTTCACTTCGTATTGGGCCTTTTAGGGGAGCCATTTTGGCCCAATGTGTAAATTTGGTGATTTCTTACCTAATTCGCAAATTTTTCTCCAATTTGAGTGGCAAGTAGTCAAAAATGTCAGAGGAATTCACACTGAATAGTACTGCATCATGAATATTTACTTCCTTAACCGTTTAAGGGTCTCATATTGCACAAGAACTGGGGAAAATGAAGGGCGGATGCATAAAATTCAGAAAAATATGGCGTTTTTATTTCCTTTTGGGCTAGAATGTCAAAATTAATGAGTAAAAATGGTATTAAACATTGGAATAAATGTAAAATAAATGTCACGTACCATTTAAATGGCTATTCAAGCCTATTATAGACTTTTAAAGGTAAAAATATACCCAAATTTAGTATTTTAACAGATGTATGTTACTTCGACAACAGATGGCGACAAACCCATTTTTATAAATTTTCCAAACATGCTTTAAATATCAACTTCAGATAACTATAAATGCAGGTATAATCCCAAATTAAGAGAAATTTAGAAATTTAATACTTTTACAAAGGGAGTTTACTAAAACAGTGCGTTTTAATTTTATTTTACAAATGGATTTACCGCCCACTGACAATTTTTTGTTTTTTGTTTTTTGTTACAACTCGATTTGCACTAATCGTCTGCTTGAAATAAAAACAAATGGCACTGTGATATTTTTGTTCACACTTAACACATAACACAACCTTAGTCTAATCTAAAGAATTGCTGGTATACACCATGTACAATTTCGGAGTTATATATATTTTTTTTAATTAAATAAATCCAATGGAAAAGGAAAAACACATATTTTGTCGTATGATTACAGGGAAAGACCACCGATGAATATTATTTGTTGTAACTATAAAATCCTTCTTGTCGGGCTGCCGTCTCGATATCAGTAAGAATACTGATGGCAAATTTTTTGTTGGAGTAGCATGACATCATACTTGGTGCCGGAATGCTGACATTTGACTGGAAGACATCGTCTATTTTCCGAACACCACCCATTTCAAAGGAAGAAAGTAATTTGCAATTGGTCTTGTATAGGCTGTGGTATATCCTACATAGATTGTGAGGTGTAAATTATAATTGCAACTTCGAAGTAACTTATGTAAGCCTATCTCACCAGGTTCTTTGATCAAAACACAGTTTCTATCTGAGCGATAGTTGTTCTTCTCCTTTTCTCCAATGGTTGTTGGACCTGCAGAACAGTATGTGATATATTTAGTTCCTTCAAATTTATAGGGTCTCAACTGTAAAATTTTGTTGGAAGCGAACCCTTATCAACTTCAGAATGACATTACCATCATCATCACTATCATGAAGTTTAATTAGCGTGGGCATTGATTGATCCATGTTCTGTTTAATGTTATTTATGTCTAATTAGAATTCTAAATTAACACCATGAAAAGTGTTTTATTTTGTTCAAAGACTTGAACCGTCTTGACCACATCGTGGGGCACTTTTTCTACAAAAAAAAGCACTTGCGATCAGAGACTTACAGACTTAAAGAGAAAAGTGTTCGGTTATGAAGGGGGTGCACAGAAAATTTGCCTTTAAATTTATGCTTTTTAAGAATAATGGCTTTGTAATTTATTGATGTTAAACAAATGATTGCAAACGCGAAGTGCGAACTGATTTTTTTTTAAAGCTGAAAATTGAGTTAATTTTGCATTATATACCTTATTTAATATCAGCAAGCGCGAAGAGCGAGCCGAAAATAATGAGCTCAAAATTGGAGTTAATTGTGCATTACATATTCTATTCAGTATCCGCGAGCGTGAAGCGCGAGCCGAAAAATTGGCGTTTTAAAAGACATACATGGAGTAACAAGGGGCACATTTTAGTATTAAATGTGCCCCTTTATATTACAAAAATGACATTTTATTAGCTAAGAAAAGGGGCACTTTTAAGGTGGATGACAAAGTGGGGCAGTGCCTCTCCTGCGCCCCCCCCCCCCCGGTGTTCGCGCGCCTCTGAATGGGCCTTTCCGTGGCGATGAAGATAACTATATTCTTGATGGGCGATGTAAGCTTCATGTTTTGTATTGGACTAGACGTAGTCACTCTCTATTATGGGGTCTTGAACTGTAATGACACTGGATACTGTTAGGTTCTCTCTCTCAACCTATTCTAGACTTCAAAGAAGACTAAAGGAAGACTAACAAGACGCGATGTAGTTCATTGTTATTTTATTTATAAGCCAGCCAGCCAACATGCTGCTGCTTCGTAGACAGGTTTCTTACTCAACGGTATACTCTATAACTCCAAACTAATCTAGGTACTCCATACTAGTACTCAACTAAGAACTAACTTCTATCCCAAAAAATAGGGGCTTATATACACTTTCTTTGAGGTGGAGTCTTTGTTATAAAACTATTAATATCTCTCATTGTTTTCACGTCGATACCAGGGTGTGACTGGTCAACTTACTTAGAATCAAAGGTAAAGAACATAAAGGGAAGACAAGGACTTTCATTGTAAACTAGTGACGTCATGACCATGAGTCATGCATACTACAAGGAAGACCTCTGGTCTTACTCCAAACTTGACCAACAGGTGTATAATGTTTGTTATGGTAACATAAAGAGAAAGTGGAAGAGTGAATGCGTCACGCTACCATGTACTACGAAAGTGAGGAGAAGTGACCCTGAGTGGACTACAGCAATGAAGCTGGAGAGTGTTTTATTACCAGTAGACTGAACTTAAAGGGACATTCCTTTCTACCAAGAGAATAGAAGGTTCAGGGTTACAGGAAGTGGAGTGCCTAACTCTATGGGCAAGAATATAACATGCCGAACTCTTTGAGTTAGATCGTAACACTTTTTTCCCCCTTTGAGAAAGGCGTATTGCCCTCAATACAAGCAATTGATATAAGATAAAAGGGAACAAATGGAAACAAATGAAGAAAAACATCAGAATATCATAACAATAAAAATTAATTCACCTACTCATCTAGAAAACACTTATAATTAAATATAAGGATTATAGGCCAATACTAAATTAGTTATACAAATAATAATTGATTACTACTGATTATCGCCAAGACATAACCACAAAGATAACGTTGCTACTCCACAAAGCAATGTAATAATCAAAACTTAACCCTAATTTCCTTATTGATAATCAACTAAGCAATTCAAATACACATACTCCCTTATTATGAAAATAAAATCGGAAAAACAACAACAACCAATTTAACATCAATACATAAGACTAGTATTACACAAAATCTTAAACAAACTGTGTTGAATGCAACATTACTCACGTCCAAAATAAAAGATAAACATGTCACTGAACTTTCCAGTACTTCACTAGTACTACACACTACCAGTATTTGCAATTGAATTGTAACTCCCAAGTTATTGTTATTCAATAATCACTTACTAAAACCAAGGATTTTCAGAGAAATAAATATGACGTACACCCAACAGGTGTAGGTACAGAGAAAGACATTAGAGCGAGCGGAAAAGGAGAGAAAAGAGGGAGCGATAGAGAAAAGAGAGAGAGTTTTAGAAAGGGTGGAGAGAAAAGGAGGAGAGAGATTACTAGAGAAGAGAGTCACTTTCAAGGTTTCCAAAGTAAATAGTATAGCAACCTGAAAATGTGCATAAGCGTTTTTTTCGCTATGCGTGTGAAACAGAAGATATTTATCTCGATTAAACAATGTATGCGCGAAGCGCGAGCTGAAATTTTTTTGATGAATCAGACCTAAAACAGAGCATTGAGCTATTCGAAAATGTTACAAAGAAATATTCATAAAACAAGGCGAAGCGGGAAGCGCGAGCTCAAATTTGAATAGCTAACCTGAAAAGTGCATTAAGCGCTTTGGCTATGTATAAAGAAATAGTTTACCTCATAAAACAACGCAGCGCGGAACGGGAGCAAATTTTTGAGTATATCAACTTGAAAAAGTGCATTCTAAGCGCTTTTGTTAAAAATAACAAAGACATGCGATTTAAAAATTGTAAAAGAAACTGATACATAGCGTTTCAAAACAAATTGGGAGCAGAGAGGGCTCAAGATACGACCCA
>CALNVZ010003433.1:36084537-36100604 GCA_940671915.1 Paracentrotus lividus
AATACAAACAATCATGGGCATTGATACAAGTAACTTAGCAATAATGGGAGTGACCCGCAATGACTTCTTGCATAACTGTGTCTTAATAGTACATATATCCAACTAAATTTCTATCTTATCCATAGGCTTCGGAAGATTTCAGGATTGGGGGCTCAATTTTTCACGAACTATTTTGGGGATTTTTTTTTTTAATTCATCGACCCACCCAAAACCACTCGGGGAGGGAGGAGGGCTTATTGTTTGAGCCCCAACCAATATATTAGGGACCCCTTGTCATTCTGGGGGGGAAAAAAGGTTAAACAGAAAGACATGCGAACCGATCTGGCGAGCGAGCAGCATGAGCTAAAAAGTATGACAAGAAAAAAATTGAAATATGAGCATTTCAGAACAAATTATGAGCAGAAGGGGGACTCAAACATATCAAAGCCCCTCTCAGCGGTGAGGGGGGGGGTTCAATGGCTGAGCTACAACCTAGATAGTAGTTCCTATGTTCCTTTTTCAAAAAAAAACTAAAACTATGATATGCGAGCGCGTAGCGCGAGCTAAAAAAATTGTCAATAGAGACCTGAAATATAAACTTTTCATTTAAAAAAATTGGTGGGGAGCCCAATGATATCCTCAGTAAGATTACGGGAGGGGCTTAATGATGTCTGAGTCCCCTCCACAAAAAAAAAAGACAACAAAATAATAATGATACAAATTTTGGGGTTATATTATATATAAGGTCGATCGCCGAATCTGTACGGCATCAAAAATATTGGGGGGGCTCAATGATATCTGAGCCCCCCCAATATTTTTTTCGGGGGGGCTGCGCCCCCCCCCCCAAGCCCCCCCCGGTTCCGAAGCCCATGTTATCCATTTTTAAAATACAAACTCAAATAAAAACACTCAAATATCATAAGCAAGAAATAAAAGATAAATAACAACCGAGACTAATATTATGAAAGGATGGAGAGGAAAGAGGGAGCAAGAAAGAGAGGAGAAACGAGAGAGAGAGAGAGAGAGATGGGGAGGGAGGGGAGAGATAGTAACATAATTGGGTATATAGAAAGGCACATAACTTTAAAACAAATTAATGAGTGAAACATAAAGAACAATACCACTCCTCAAAATACAGCATATAACATTCATAAAAACTACAAAACTAGAAAATATGTTCCAAAAATGCACATGATCATAGACTTAGTTTTCTGTTTGGACTGAACGAGACCTTGATTTGTTTTGGATTCCTGTTCGCACTTGCTCCTGCAAGATAACAGCCCACTCAGGTACATCATTACTCAAGTATTTCTTCATCCTATTATGATGCATTATTTTGGGCTTGGATTTATTTTGTCGAGTCACCACATACGGTCCCTTCCACTTTTCAGGATTCAGTTTAGGACTCAACCCTTTTTGTTTAGTGGAATCCAAACAGTAAACTAAATCTCCGATCTCAAACGTATTCTGAGCGAGCCTAACATCATGGTCTCGCTTTTGTTGTTGTGCAGTTTTGCCAATATTATCCCTAGCAATTTGGTAAACCTCTTCCAAATTTTGTTGTAACTTAATTACATACTCTTCAGTGCTAGATGAACCTGGATTTGCCCTTATCCCCAGATTAACTTCAAGGGGTGTTTTCACCTCCCTGCCCAACATGAGACAGTTTGGTGAAAATCCAGTCGTGTCGTGTACTGTGCTGCGGTACGCAGAAGTTAAAAGATTAAGATTAACATCCCAGTCTTTTTGGTGTTTGCTAACGAAAGCTGATATCATATTAACAAGTGTTTGGTTAAATCTTTCGATCAAACCATTTGATTATGGGTGATAGCTAGATGTCCTAGTTTTGTGAATTTCAAAGAGGCGGCACATTTCTTGAAACAAAGAGGCTTCAAATGAGCGGCCTTGATCGGAATGCAGTTCAAAAGGGGTGCCGAATCGAGATATGAATTCGTTAACAATTTTGTTAGCTATCGTTGGGGAGCACTGATCAGGGATAGCATAAGCCTCTATCCACTTAGTAAATGTATCACCAACTACAAGTACGTATTTGTTACCTTGATCAGATTGAGGAAATGGCCCTAGTATATCGATAGCTATTCGATCCATGGGGGCACCTTGTTGGTAATTCTTAAGGGGTGCCCGGGGTATTTTTTGGAGGTCTCTTGCGAGCACCACATACACGACAAGCTCTTATGTAATTACGCACAGTATCTTTCATGAGGTACCAATAATAATTATTCTTAATTCGACTGAGTGACTTCTTAAAACCCAAATGACCTGCCATAACGGCATCATGGTTAGCTTCTAGAATGTTGTTAATCAAAGATTTGGGGACAACTAATGTCAATCGTACTTGTTTAGAACCATCCTCCCATTTCTTAAACAATACACCGTCAATGACTACAAGCTGTTTCCATAGCAACCACAGATGCCTTACTATTGGGCTCTTGTCGTGGACCTTTTCTCTTCCAGGCCTAATTTCTGATTCAGCGAACCAACCTAATATAACACTGATATCTTTGTCTTGCCTTTGGAGGGACGAAACATTATCAGCACTAACACCAATGTTATTAAAAATATGCTGCCCAGAATCATTACTGGCATTGTCAGATTTTGTTGATCTGCAGGGCATATTTGAAAACCCACTAGTGCTATAACTAATAGAATCCTCCCCCTTTCGGGTTTGTCTTCTTGTAGTTACTTGTCTTATATAACTCGTAAGTGGAGGTGTACAGACATTATTACGAATATGTTGAAATCCTCCTATGATTAAATTCATAATTATCTGCATCACTACCAGTACATACCACAATGTCAGTCCAATCCCAGAACCCAACTGCACGCTCTCTGCCTCTGATTTATCGATAATGATGTCTCCTTGAAGCGTTGCCGATCCTGCACCTTTAATTGCGCTGTCACACCTTTGACGCGCATTGCAGCGACGCACCCGCTTCCCTAATTCTTCGCTCACACTAGCGATTTCCCTTGCCCTCAACGGCAAAACATCATCGATCTCCATGAAATCAGACCAGGCTGCATGTTGTTTCTTACAGTGCTTACAACCTTCACATGGAAGAGAACTCAAAATATCTCCTCCGTCGTAGCACTCACACATTTCTGGACTGCAGGGTACACGAGATAATGCATCGGCATTCGAATGGCTGCGACCTGCACGATGCTCCATTTTGAAATTAAATTGTGATAAGATCTCTAACCATCTAGCCATTTGATCAGATGGTTCACGAAAGGACATGATCCATCTAAGCGCACTGTGGTCAGTTCTCACCACAAATTCACGTCCAAGAAGAAAGTGTCGAAATTGGTTGACGAACGTCACGACGGCGAGGAGCTCACGACGAGTTACACAATAACGTCGCTGGGTCTTCGTTAAGGATTTGCTTGCGAAAGCTATAGGGCGCTCCTCAAAACACTTCCTAGAAGAATTCCATTGCATTTGTGAAAGAGATGCTCCAATTCCGAAATCTGAGGCGTCAGTGTCGAGGATGAACTTCCCTTCATCCAGGGGGTACGCCATGACGTTGTCACTTGTGAGTGCCTTCTTTAGCTCCAAAAAGGCACTTTCACATTCATCTGTCCAGGTAAACGTTACACCAGCCTCGAGCAAACGGTGAAGTGGACGGGCGATTCGAGAGAAGTCCCTGATGAATCGTCGATAATAGGAACACAGACCTAATATGATCGAACTTCTTTAACATTTTTAGGTGACGACCACTCTGCTACCGCTGCTATCTTATCTGGATTAGCTCTCACGCCATTTGGTGTCACAATATGTCCAAGGTACAATACTTCTGATTGAAATAGTGAACACTTACTTGGCTTGAGCTTGAGCCCGGCCTTGCTCAAGCGTTGGAAAACTTCATCAAGTCTGGCTATGTGATCCTCAAATGTAGGGCTGAAAATGATCACATCGTCTAGGTAGATCAGTAAAGTTTTCCACTGCAAGCCTTTAAGCACTAACTCCATACAGTGTTCAAAAGTGCTAGGCGCATTTGAAAGTCCAAAAGGCATTACATTGTATTCAAATAGACCAGCTCTTGTTCGAAAAGCTGTCTTAGGCTTGTCCTTTTCTTCAACTTCAACCTGCCAATATCCAGATTGCAGGTCCAAAGTAGAAAAGTATTTGCTACCACTCAAACAATCTAGGCAGTCGTCGATTCTTGGCAAAGGAAAACTATCAAATTCAGTAACCGCGTTTAGTTTTCTGTAATCAACACAAGGGCGTGTTGTCCCATCTTTCTTCTTAACGTACACTGTCTAGAGGTGATGCCCAGGGGGATGATGATGGGCGGATGATTCCTGCTTTTAATTGTTCGTCAATTATCTCTTCCTCCTCATGTTCAAAAGCACGAGGCGGTCTGCGAGCCGGTTGACGAACGGGATTTGCATGACCAGTTTTAATTTCATGCTTAAGTACCGACGTACGTCCTAGATCATGTTGTGTTTGTGCAAATGTGTCCGAATGTTGTTGTAGCAATTTGTGAAATTTAGTTTTCTCTTCATCACTCAATCCCTCACAGCTTTTCTCATAGAGCTCGTTCAAAGTTGGATGTAATTCACAAACATCAGCATGTTGAAGATTGGTATCGGTTACTACATTGTTGCTATATGGCTGGGCAGTTACTCGAGAAACACGATTAATGATAGTCTTTGAATCGTTCTCACGACTGTCAATGTCATGAATATGAACAACTTCGCTAGCAATTCCTATAATGTATAGTTTGTCCTTTTTGTAGGGACAAATCCTCCGTAGAAGTGTTCATAATTCGTACTGGGACTCCATTCTTAATTTGATCGGCATTACACAGCGTAGCTCCAACTATCAATGCACTTTGTTGCAGTCCATGGGGAACAGGCTCAATTATGACACCATTATCATCACAAGTTGTTATGTCGGTAATGAGACCAATAGTTAGCAATTCACAGTTGGCAGGTACTACAAGTGCAGATTGGAGGGTAACGCGTCCAATGTTTGAATTTCTTGAAATTACACAATCAATCCACAGGCCACCAATCCTAAGTCCTCTTCTGGCCTCCACTATGCAATCAAAATGATACAAGAAATCATATCCAATTAGAACATCATCATGGATTGGAGCTACACACACGTCCCACGTGAAGATGGTGTTCTGAATTTCAATTTGCACAGTAGCGAGTCCGTTCACATCAAGTAAATTATCGTCAGCCGTTTTGAGGACAATATTGTTTGTTTGCTAAGGACAGGTTTATTGTTACTGGCACACATTTTCTCATATAGTGTGTTAGAAACTATTGTTACGGCAGCTCCAGTATCGATTAATAAACTTGCCTGAATGCCATTAACTGTCGCTGGTACGTGTGCCGAAAGTCCGTTAGTATTGCTATGGGCTGCCTTGATGTCGATGACTTCCATGGTAGGAGAGACCGGTATCTGGCCGGATGAGCCGGTCTCCTCTAGTTTCCCGATTGGTAGCGTGGCTTAGCACGTTGGTTGCAGCTCCGAGCATAATGACCCCTTTCACCACAGGTGAGGCAATAATCATATCCTTGTCCACCTCCTCGACCACGACCACTGGCACGACCACGACTGGAGTATTCGCCAACCGATTCCTGAGCACGATGAGTCATTCCCATATTGCTAACAAGAAGGTTGGTAAGCGCATCAATCTTCTTATCTAAAGTCGCTGTCATCTGCTCCTGGAATGCTTGCAGTCGTGACTCAGTGACGACTGCATCCACGCCAACCTGTCGGGCACGCATTGGAGAGGCGTTCTCCTCCTGTAAGCTCTGGAATATTTCGACGATATCCCTAGCCTCCTCCAACGATGATGGCTCCTTCATTCCCACAGTCATCGCAAGTTGGGGGTCACCGAGTCCTCTGATGAAATGCCGGATGGCGATGATCTCCTTAGTTTTGTCGTCACCGGTAGGGTAGCCCATGTTGGTGAGGTTCCTGATGTCGGCGACGTACTCGGCTAGGGGCTCATTCTGTTTCAACTTCCTGGAGTCAAGCTGGGCGAGATAGGAGCTGGACCTCTTCCTGTCACCGAATCGCCTCTCCAAACTTTCTAACAACTCAGTGAACGTAAGCTCCTCAAAGTTTGGGTGACGAAAGACGTACTCAGCTGCCTCCCCCTTCAAAGCTGAGAGGAGACGCAGTCTCTTCTCCCCCTCCTTCCAACCACTGGAGCTAGCTAGGCCGTTAAACTGATTTCTAAAAGCCTCGAGGAGACAGACCCGTCGAAAGGCGACTGTCTGGGCATTGGAACCGGGTTCATAGCTGCGTTGGTGCTAGAGGTTTTGAGGAGTTTAACCTCCTCCCTCAAAGCATCGATTCGCTAAAACTCTGCTCAGGGTCCTCCTGACGTTGGCTCTTTTGGGCGGCATCTTGAATGAAGGCTTTCGATGTTGAGATGGGGGAAAAAAACTAGGCGTGTACAAGTTTGTATCCCACCGCTGCCACCAGTTGTTAGGTTCTCTCTCTCAACCTATTCTAGACTTCAAAGAAGACTAAAGGAAGACTAACAAGACGCGATGTAGTTCATTGTTATTTTATTTATAAGCCAGCCAGCCAACATGCTGCTGCTTCGTAGACAGGTTTCTTACTCAACGTTATACTCTATAACTCCAACTAATCTAGGTACTCCATACTAGTACTCAACTAAGAACTGACTTCTATCCAAAATATAGGGGCTTATATACACTTTCTTTGAGGTGGAGTCTTTGTTAAAAACTATATCTCTCATTGTTTTCACGTCGATACCAGGGTGTGACTGGTCAACTTACTTAGAATCAAAGGTAAAGAACATAAAGGGAAGACAAGGACTTTCATTGTAAACTAGTGACGTCATGACCATGAGTCATGCATACTACAAGGAAGACCTCTGGTCTTACTCCAAACTTGACCAACAGGTGTATAATGTTTGTTATGGTAACATAAAGAGAAAGTGGAAGAGTGAATGCGTCACGCTACCATGTACTACAAAAGTGAGGAGAAGTGACCCTGAGTGGAACAGCAATGAAGCTGGAGAGTGTTTTATTACCAGTAGACTGAACTTAAAGGACATTCCTTTCTACCAAGAGAATAGAAGGTTCAGGGTTACAGGAAGTGGAGTGCCTAACTCTATGGGCAAGAATATAACATGCCGAACTCTTTGAGTAGATCGTAACAATACAATTACATAGAGTATCACAAGTCCTAAGCAAAAAAAATACTGAAGAATTAAAAACAAACAAACAAACAACAACAAAAAAAAAGGAAAAAAATTCACCAGACAGTGGAATGTTTTATCTGATAAAGCCCAATGTGGGGTTAGTTAGGTTAAAGCTTTATATTTGTATTCTGTAATAAGAAAAATGTAACGTTTGAATATAATTTTGTTTCGATTATATTATAATTTCATAAAATAAACAAATCAAACAAATAATTCCCTGTTTGAAGATATAATTGTGAGCTCTATCCTTTTGCGCAATATCTAAGGTGCATGCCAAATTTCATCGTAATTTCATGTCCCGGGTCAAATAAAGCTAGTTCAGTATTAAACAAAATGTTTTGTTCTGGTTCTGATATAGGCAAAATATACAGAGGGGAAACGAGCACGCCTTTGAAGTTTTAATTAATATGAACAGATCTGTTAATATTTGGTGTGTTGGGGGAGATACGGTAGTGTATGTTTTCTTTTTGTTTGTACATGTCCATTTGTGTTTGGAAATATGACGTAACGATTCATTCAATCAGCGATGTATCTAGGGGGGGGGGCATTGTCCATGGTCATGTCAATAAATGTAACTTTTAAACTTACATAAATGGTAGTGCAGTATCAATATTGGTGTATTCAATATCAAGAGATATCAGTATGGAGAAGAAGTGAGAGTGTTTCGAAAGAGAAAATGTAAGTAGACAATGACAGACAGGGGGAGTGTGAAGTTGTAGGTGGGATATATACAGTACATGATAAACATTTAGAACATAAAAAGTGGTAATCGGAAAACTCATTAGAAGAGCGAGTTCCATGAGTATAATCGGAGGGGATTAAAACTGTGGTAAAGCTGAAACCCCTATTTAGTAGAGCGGATTAGCTGAATAATTTCGCAAATTTTGACTAAAGCATGAAACTTCTACCAATGGTAGTTCATGCCATAATTTTTATTTTAAGATTTGACCTCTGATGACCTCTAGAGGTCAATGACCTTAAAGTATCAGAATATTGATGTTTGCCATCATTTTTCAATGAATGACATGATGATAATGCACGGAACATGCATCATATTTTGCAATCAGGGATTATTAATTATAAACAGGGTTTTAGATTTCGACTCTGAGAACAATGAAGGTCAATGACCTAAAAATATCAGAATATGAATATTTATCGCTATTGGCTTAGGAGAAACATTGTTATTGTATAATACGTTGTATTTTTGGTTAAAATGAGACCGTCTTGATATTCTTAGAGCAATTGATACTCATTTACAGGTTCTTAACCTTTGACCTCTGAAGACTGCAAAAGGTCAATGACCTCAAAATATGAAAATATTGATATTTGCACTGTTGGCTATTTAATACTCTCCACGTATGAAGTCTGTTGCAATGAATAGCTTTCATGTTACATCGACAAGTTTCTACCTTGACCTCTGACATGTTTGAGGTCAAAGGTCGACATAGGCGGGTCACTATAATGAAAGACAATACTACATTCCATTAGCTGCTTGTCGTACTCTTGTCCTGTGTGGTTCTCCTGCCGAATCCGACTTGATCAGTTACTTCAGGAGCTGGATGTGGATACTTGCATGCTTTGGTAGATGCTGTGCAGAAAGTGATCAAGAAAGTGCAGGCCAAATAAACTGCGGATACTGCTGTTTTGGCACTGGTTACTTTCAACAACATAGATACTGACGAAATTGACAGAGCTCTTTGTATAGCGGATTCAGCTTCCAGTAAATAATCAATTGCTAACAGTTTCTGTTTCCAATTGTCATGCCCTTATAGAGTATGATGCTGTACAAATTCCCTAAAAAAAAAAGAAGTCCGCCGAGGAGATTTGATGCTCTTGCATCAGCTCATGGTAAGAATTTGAGGCCTCTGACTAATACCAGGTGATTCCTTTGTCCCTGTCAGATGGGCGTGATACAGGTCAGGATTTGGCACCATAGTCTGGTTCCTTAGCAGTCCTGTGAGAGCCATAGATTTGTGGGTGAAGAACTGTTAGTACTACCTGACATTGTTCACTTCCATGACTATTCCAGACATTGTCAGCACAACAATGCTAGCACTCTACATGTAGCAGTGAGCCAGTGACATGGTGTCTATATAAACTTTAAACTGTATATCTTTATACACATATAACTAAATTGGACTGTGTTACTCCCGGGAGCACTTTTTACATCTGGCGAAAACGTACAGTATCATATTGCCATGAGGGCATGACAATTGGAAACAGAAACTGGAAGCTGAATCTGCTACAAAGAGTTATGTAAAGTTTGTCGATGTCTATGTTGTTGAAAGTAGCCAGTGCCAAAACAGCAGTACCCACAGTCCGTATGGCCTGCACTTTCTTGATCACTTTCTGTACAGCATCTACCAAAGAATGCAAATATCCGCCTCCAGCTCATCAAGTAAATATGAGACGAAGTTGATCAAGTCGGACTCGGCAGGAGAACCACGCAGGCCAAGAGTGCGACAATCTGCTAATGGAATACGTTATTGTCTTTCATTATAGTGACCCGCCTATGTCGACCTTTGACCTCATACATGTCAGAGGTCAAGGTAGAAACTTGTCGATGTTACATGAAAGCTATTCATTGCAACCATGGATATATATATATATCCATACATATATCCATGTTGCAACAGACTTCCTACGTGGAGAGTATGAAATAGACAACAGCGCAAACATCAATATTTTCTTATTTTGAGGTCATTGACCTTTTGCAGTTTACAGAGGTCAAAGGTTAAGAACCTGTAAATGAGTATCAATTGCTCTTAGAATATCAAGACGGTCTCATTTTAACCAAAAATACAAATTATTATACCATAGCAATGTTTCTCCTTAGCCAATAGCGCTAAATATTCATATTCTGATATTTTTAGGTCATTGACCTTTCATTGTTCTCAGAGTTCAAATCTAAAACCCTGTTTATAATTAAAAATCCTTGATTGCAAAATATAATGCATGTTCCGTGCATTATTATCATGTCATTCATTGAAAAAATGATGTCAAACACTAATATTCTGATACTTTAAGGTCATTGACCTCTAGAGGTCATCAGAGGTCAAATCTGACGTGCCTCCCGATCTTAAAATGAAACTTATGGCATGCACTACCATTGGTAGAAGTTTCATGCTTTAGTCAAAATTTGCACAATTCGCCTAAAATTTAGAGATCTACTAATTTAGCTAATAGAAAGAACCCTTTTGCACTCCATCGAGCAGCGAGACCACTCGCCTGTGACCAATATGTAAACAAAACCGAACTCACGAGCGGTGAGAGTGAACGGACGCACACAGAGGTAAATGTAAAAAATAGGCCAAAATTTTACGTAATGTGGAAGATTGTTCCATTAGCTACTTGAAAGGATCTTGAGCCATACGTTTTAGTACAAATTTTGGGGACAACGAGAAGAAATTTTTGAGAGGATCGTAAGTTTCTGCTGGACCTATATAAAGCAATGAGTTCTGATAGATACTTCGGGGCCATATTATTGAGGCACTTACTGTATGTAGGCCGCACGCCTATAAATAGATCTAGTCTATAAAAAATTGCACCACTGGCCCGTACCAAAGATGACGTCATTGTTGTTAAAATAATCATTTAAAATCAATGATATGTATTTGAACATATTTTTGCAATTGTACATTCAAAGGGATCATCAATGGTCCAGATGAGTCCATTTAGAGATCAGAATTTGGTCCCAGTGGGATTTTGGCAGAACTTTATTAGTTGTTCAAGGTAATCCCAAAGTGTTGTCAATTGAGGTCTATTTAGTGTATTGTTTTACTGCAGCCCCTTTAACAGAAAAAAGAGCACAAAACACCTCCCTTCATACTTTCACAAGATTAAGAAAAATATATGACCAAGCAAAGCCCAAAGTCTGAAGAATGTCATTATAAACTCTTATATTTAATGATTGTGTCAAAACTCATTTTTAACACACGGGTCTATTGAGGTCTATTTCTGGGCGTGCGCTCTATACCAAAACTAAATTTTTTTAATTCTATACGAGCTTTGACCGGTAACCAATGTAGACGTTTTAGAACAGGGGACATGCGATCATGGGCTTTGACACCAGTCACTAACCGTGCAGCAGAGTTCTGTATTCTTTGACATCGATTTAGTTGGGTATCTGGTATGCATAAGAGGCTGTTAAAGTAATCAATATGACAAGATATGAAAACATGTACCAGTTTTACAGTCATTCCCACATCTAAGAATTGTCTAATTTTACCGATCTTGTACAACGATAATGACGTTGACTGACAAATTTTTACTAATGTGATTTACCATTAACAGATTTTGATTAAAGATGACCCCTAAATTACTTATACGAGCAATTGTATCCAATTCATGATTACTGAAGGAAATTTCCAGATTAGCTCTTTTTCTGTAACGAGAGGACACATGAATAATTTGGGTTTTAACTTTCCATTCAGAATAAGGAATTAGCAGAGCCATATTTCAATTAATCTAAACATTTCTAAATAAATGAAACAGCTGATAGTACATCTTTCCTTCAAAGACAACATACATTTGAGTGTCGTCAGCATAGTACATTCGGGATACTCATGGTTAGCAATTACATCTCTCCAATGGGGCAACATAAAGAGAAAGGCCAGTGGACCAAACACAGATCCTGGGGCACACCCTCGTGTGGATATGTTTTGACAGATTCACATGAATTGATAATAACAGATTGTGATCTGCCAAGAAAATAGTCTTCACCCAGTTAAAAGTTAGACCTTGCAACCCATAACTATTCTGTAGACCGTGAAGAAGAATATCATGACTGATCGTGTCGAATGCAGCTGAATAGTCTAAAAGTACAACTGCTGCCTCATCTCCCTTGTCGACGGAGGAGCAAGTCGTTGTATATATACTCTAAGTAGGGCAGTTTCACAGCTATGAAAAGGACGATAATGCTGTAATATGATAATCATGAAGTTGAAGTACAGCTGCTCGTACAGTCACCTTTGACAAGAATGACAAATTTTGCCACACGGCACTAATTTTTCCATTCATCCGAGTTCTTCCGTACGCTCTTATTAAAGGGTAACATAAGCGTGCTTCAATGCGCTAGGAAAACACCCGGATTCAAAGGACAATTTTACAATAATAGTTGAGGATACGAGCTCTATCTAAAAAATATATATATATATATATATATATATATATATATATTTCTTATTTGGTAGCCATTTCAAAAGTGTAGTTCTTTCTGGGACACACTGTACAGTTTAGTATTATAACAGCATTTCAACTGACCAATGAAATCATTTAATTATTTCATGAGCAAGTCCAAGCTATTTGTTCCCAAGATGCTGATTTTTCAACTTCGTGCAAATGGCTTGTTCTATACGCCAAATTAAAGCTAAATCATTATATACACTTTCATGAAATGAACAACAAAGTTTAAAAACTGTGCTATGCACGCTGTAATTAATGAATAAATTTGGATATATTTCTTTCTTTTTTCAGTGGCCATGACCAAACTAGTGTAGGGACATAGAGTCCAGGGGATGAATCATTTGTATGATAATTTTCAGTTCACTAGCTAACTGAGTATGCAAATTAGGGACGTTCCAAATTTGGCATGTCCCATGTGTTACTTTTTTTTGGGGTAAATTTGTTATCATTGCTTGCAAATGCAAAATTGAATTTGGCTGAAGCTTTCAAAAGTTCTAACTTACATTGGGGTATGTCTGAAACATTAAATAAAAATTTGATCAGATCTATCTAGTTAACAACATTTATTAATTACATTCGGTAACACATGGTACATAGCGGTAACACGTGGGACATTGTGTACAAAGTCTATGGAAAACACTTCAATATTAATAAGTACTGATTTCTCAAATTTATGGTCTAGTTTAATTGTGTAACAATTTTAAACAATCATCCTTATTAATAATATTGTCATAATCATCTTTATGATTATTATTATTATCGCTATTGTTGCAATCAACACGGTTTTTTTATATTCTCATTGTTTTTTAATACTTTATTCAGATCATCCCTTAAAACTTCAGTTTGGATTGTCCGATGATCATGCATTTTGGTAGAAACTTCAGTAATATATAATTATAGAAAGGTACATTTCTTCTCAGAGTTTGAATCAAAAGGACAAAGGTCAGGGTCAAATGTCACTGCACTTGATGTCTTAATCTAGACGTTTCCTCCCTGGGAACCAACTTCAGCTAGAAATGCCCAATAAGATGCTCAATTGAGACGTAAAACTCATACTCTGTGTCAAATAAAATGGTACAAGTGGAAAACATTTTTTTTTTAGCATGAAGATTAATCACAGCCTGCTATTGTTTGCTATTTTCAAAAAGCAGGAAGATCAGGCTTTCACCTGCAATTTTTTTCATCACATTTGGTGTTGTAATTTTTGAAATATGACTAGTTTTCTACAATCAAGAAAAATCATTTTTTCGCACGCCGTCCCATGCCTTTGTGTATAGTTTTCGCATATTGGCCATGAAGTGCTCAATTTCGATTTGTTTCTCGTCGCACAAAATTTAGCATAACTTTTGTTTTACGGAAGCAAATTATACAGAACAAAGCGCATCAGCAAGGAAAATTATTCGGCTTTATTTTGGTACCACATACGCACATTATTTGGCAATATTTCACACCTAAATTTTTTTTTTCCGACTGTACCATTTTTGTTTACACAGACTGTATAACTACTATATTCAATTCTATTTATTTTTCTCAAGCATAAAAAACATGAACATACGATTATAAGAATACAAGGTAAAAATAAGATACAATAGAATACAATAAAAAAAAATATGCATGAGTGGGCAGCAGCCAAAAAGGAATTGGGTCCTTATGTGAGGCTGACCCCAAAATAAATATTACAATACGATATTAACAATATGTTTACAATAAAAAGAACACAAAACAATAATAACATAACAAAACAGTAATAACATCAAACAAAACATAACAAATCCACTGGTTTATTGATTCAAATTTTAGAAAAGGTTATCATTGCTTTGCTTAACATTTAAATTAATTAAAAATGACTTCAATTTCGACTTAAATGAACTTAATGTAGGGGATGATTTAATGTCATTTCGCAAAGCGTTCCATTGCACTGGTCCCTTGTAAAAAAAAAATTGTCCTTAAATAATACTGTGTACGCATAGATGGCAAATGAAAATTATAGGCATTCCGAGTACTGTAGTTGTGTATTTTAACAATTTAAAGTGAATAAATTAGACAATGGTGTGGGGAGTAAGGTGATTTATACATAAATACATAAAAATACAATTTGGTATATATACATGTCTTAAAAATTTAAATATTTTAATGAATCAACAGAGGTGCAGTATGAGACAAATATGATGAGTTGCTTATAATTCTTATTGCACGTTTTTGAAGTTTAAATGACTTTATCTATATGAACTAATGCAGCATTACCCCCACACAATATACCATACGTTAAATATGGCATGATAATTGAATTGTAAATCATTTTAAGAATATTTTTGGAAGAGTTGTTTTGAGCTTATACATTACACCAATATTTTGATAGTTTATTACAAATGACACCAATGTGATTATTCCATTGTAATTTATCATCAATGTTAATACCAAGGAAAGTTATTGCACTGACCCGAGATACCAATTCGTCCCCAATTATAATTGTTAGTTAACTCAAAAATTAATTTTTCTATTCGTAAATAACATTAGATTTTTTTTTTTCCTTTTTGTTAACACTCAATTTATGGCAAGAAGCCCATTGTGACAACAATTCAGATTCATGATTTAAATTCTGTTTGGATTTTGTGCAAATCTCTATGGGACATAAAAAACACTAGTGTCATTTGCAAATAATATACATTTAATTTATGTGAAGCATTAGTTATGTCATTAATATAAAGTAAAAATAAAAGCGGACTCGAATACTACCCTGGGGCACTTCCACATTTTAAAAGTTTGACATTGAGTTAAATACCAAGTGCCAACAAATTGTTTCCGCGTTAGATAATAACTTTTAAAAAGGCCTTAATGTGACTCCTCTAATTCCAAGAAGTTGTAATTTTTCTAATAGGATGTTATGATCTAAGGAATCAAGAAATAAAGCAATCGTTGCTCTCTTTTCTAATCTATTGCACTGCCCACTTTATTAACGAAGTCCAAAAGAGCTGTTATAGGTGAATGCCCCGCTCGGAATCCATATGATTTCATTAATATATGCACTTGGAAATAAAATCTAATATCTGAATAATAACATTTTTCAAATATTATCTCGAAAAGATAGGTAAAACTGAGATAGGTCTGTAGTTACACATTATTTCACTTGGTCCGTTTTTAAAAATTGGAATTACTCTTGCTCTTTTTAATTTATCCGGAAAGACTCCATGTACAAGACATATTAAATATTGCACTTAGGTGTTTACTAATGACATGAATAACATATGAAAACGTTGGGGCTTCTTTCTAGGAAAACCATTTTCACGCACCGATTGCAATGGAAGGGAATGCCCGAAAAACGGGAGTTTTGTTGATATACTGGAATAAAAAAAAAATCGAGAAGATCATTTACTTAGTTACACAGGTTTTATGAGGGTTAATGTATATAAAACAAGATAAAATCTTGGGAAAGAATATTTTTTTACCCCTAACCCTCGCGCGTTTTGAGCTTTAAATCTCCCATTTAGTCATTTTGGGTCGTTTTTCTGTGTGAAAATGATATTTTGGTCAAACAGCAGTCACTAAAAGCTTTCTGTAAAATTCAGCAGCGCATCGATTTCCTAGTTACGCGAGTGAAGTAAATATATTAATTTCTCTTTCCAATGATTTTAACTTCTTTGTGATTGTCAATATTTTCCCCGCGTTTTGATATTCAATCTCTCTTCTTTT
>CALNVZ010003433.1:36123264-36147423 GCA_940671915.1 Paracentrotus lividus
TATACATTACACTATTAAATGTTCAAGGAAAAATACATTCTGGTATAATGTACTTTGTAAAACGAGAATACAAATGTTGACGTTAATAAAATTGAAGACTATCCCCTCCCCAGCCCCATCTTTAGAAATTTGCCAGTGTCGATTTGGGTTGTGCGTTAATGTTATCTCCATTCCCTAGAAAAAAAAAGAACCTCACAAATCATATAGGTACGACCATAGGCCTATTGACTTTGATTTTAAATTAGAACTTTAAAAAATCATTACAAATTAGGTTACGACACCTGCTGTTGCCCACAACAAGAAATGTAAACTAATTTTCAGAATTGAAATGCTCTACAATTTCTGTTGTCATTCTATAGATGGATCTTGTGATATCTATGCCTATGAAACCCTCCCACATCATCGGATCCCTACACGTCTCCTTCTATGCATTCAATCCGGATAACCGAGCTCTTCGATCCAAGAATGTCACATTGAGCGTGATATCCGAATAACGTCTGCTACGTCGATTTCGTGAAGAGACTAATTATACGTCATAGTCCTGCAGAGCGAATTGGAATCGAGCTCACCTGTAGTGACGTTGAAATCACGAATAACTGCAATATAGTGATGATGTCTTGTATGAGGAACTGACACAAATATATCAATCGGGTAAACATTCAAAACTGTTTTGTTAATGCTGCCATTTTGAACCCTTCAAACGAATACAAAGTATCAGCAAATTTTGATGAAAAGATGAATTTCGCCCGCGAAGGTATAATAATCACATTTTTGGACAATATTATTATTATTCGAATTGCAGAAAAGTTTGCAAATGCTATGGTCACAAAGGTGAAAATGTCTGCACCTTAAAAGTTAAAATAGGGCTATATACGAGTGCAAAAGAGAACGTATAAAAAGTAAAATAACTATTCCTTTATTTAGCATTGTGCAGTTTATCAACCTTTAAGTTTTTACATCCGTTTAAAGTCGAAAATCTTTCCAATTTAAAATGATCCTCATTTCACCTTTAATATTTCGTTGTAGAAATTAACGGCGTCGCTCAGTCTTCTCAGAATTTCACTGTTGATGCACTGACTTGGTAACATCCTTCCGAACGACACCTGTCATGGAAGGCGAGCATGTTCTACTTGTGAGCGCGTTATACCAGTCTGACTCTGGAGTGAATGAGACAACGACGGTAAGAATCGCTGTACATAAAAAAATATCAATGAAAAGCAATGCCTTGTTTGCTACTTGTGGGGTTTTGTTTTGTCTTTTGCTTTTTTGTTATCTTTATCAATCTATTGTTATCTCCATTGTTATCTTCATTTCGTTTTCTTCCCAGGTCAAATTGATATTAAGTCAAGCATGCCCCCATACTTTTTTTTTAGAGACACCCCCTTTTATTTTCAAACTTCCAATATCTTTTCCAATCCTGGATTTGCCACTGCAGGTAGTTTGCAAAAACCATCCGGAGTTTGCATTGTGTGCATTATCTTTTTTTTCTTTTATCTATTTGTATCTTGCTTTTAAAAAAATCGCTTCAATAGACCAGTTTACTAACATATTCAAATTTTAGCATATTTTTCCTGGCGACATAGTAACAAGGTATTCAAACAACCTGTAATAAAAACGATGAACTACAATATCTGGATTCCAGTTTTCATACATTAGTTGCTGCTATGCCGAGCAATCCTCTGGCAAGCTATCAGGTTGTCAAGAACAACCTTTGTTAAAATTCGAATATGTTGTAAACTGGTCTATTATTAATTTACCTGCGCCTCTAATTGATTTGTTTTATCCCAAATTGTGATATATATTATATACAAGCTTATTCAGCCTGAATGCTTTACTCTATTCGTTCAAAACATTTTTTTTTTTTTTTTTTTTTCTTTTCTTTTTCTTTCTCTTTTTTTTTTTTTTTTTTTCTTTCTTCTTTTCTTTTTCTTTGTTTTTCTTTTTCTTTTTTTTCTTTTTCTTTTTTTCTTTTTCTTTCTTTTCTTTTTCTTTTTTTTTTTTAATGCCTCAACAGTTATAATTTTTATTGTTTTTTCTGTATGAAAATTAATTATAATTCAATAGAGTTAAATTCAATGCTTCTTCGCGTTGAGTGTGGAGTGTGTACTGTTATTGCAAACCAGTCCTGGGGCAAGTAAGGTAGTTTTGGATGACATACCAGTAACCTTTAATTCTGATGATATACCTATGATGATTATAGTATACCTGTATACTCTGAAACGTACAGGTGCGTATAATTGTTACCGGAGTGTTGAACCGACCACCGGTATTCAGTAAGGACAACTACACCGCCAATATTACCGACGACTCCATGGTCTTGGTAATCGACCTCGGCCCGGAGGTCACCGATGACGATTATCCCAGCTTCGCCACGGGTGAAGTAATATTTTCCGAAGTCAGCGAGATAGACAAGGGTTCAAACAAAACTACTGGTAGGTTTACAATAGAAACTTTGGCCTACATTCACATGATGGAATAGGCCGGTTCTAGGCCGGCAAGAGACTTGTTTGCCCGACATAGCATCAAATAGTATATGCAAACTGAATTCCAGGGTTCATTCTCTAATAATTTGTTTTGTTTTATTTTATATATTGTCTTCTACGTGAATTATTATAAAAGTGGCCTGTTTAAGAGAGCAAATTTGTCTGTCAACTCAACCGCAACGTAGGCATAATTTTGCTTTCAAAGATTAATCCAAGTTGCATAATTAGCGTTGAAATGATCCTTTCTAGTTGACCGACCAAACAGATTACTATGACACGCCTGAAGACACAACGACCATGAAAGACAGAAAAAGAAAGTAATGACTAACATTCTACATGTTCTAGTGTGCAATTTCAGTCACATTGTCCTTTCAAAAGATCCGAGACAAAATAGATAATAGTCAACAGATAACTAAATAGACAGTTCTGACTCAATCTTGTATAAAAGGGGCAATATTATGAAATCCGTTTGATATCAAACGAAGACTGATAATATAGTTTTTTTTTTCTACAGTGCGTCCCAAAAAGAACTATACACTTTTGAAATGGCTACCAACTAAACAAATATATGGTTCTTGGGAAAAAAGTTTAGATATATATAAAGCTCATATCCTCAACTATCATTATGACACAAAAACAATCCGAAAAAACCCCATTCTTCAGTGAACAATGCCCACTTTTGTGTAGGACACAAAAATTAGGCTGCGCAGGAATTCGTTATTTATTTATCATCTTTGTATGGCACGCCAAGAGGGAATCGAACAATAATGAAACAAATCAGCCAACAAAGACTAAAATAAACTGAATTCAAAGCAAACATCAATGATATGAAAATAAAACATTGTGTATAATTTTGATTGTTTATTACTAACTTTCGGTATATCTTTTACTGTGTTAGCTGAGTCATTCCATTATTCTTTGATTCCCTCCTGGCGTGCCATTCAAAGGTGGTAAATGAATAGCGAATTCCTGGCTGTTTTTTGTATCCTTCACAGAAGTGGGCATTGCTCACTGAAGAATGCGTTATTTTCGGAATTTTTGGTGTCATAATGATAGTTGAGAATATGAACTTTATTTACATATAAACCTTTTCCCCAAGAATCACGTATTTTTTATTTGATAGCCATTTAAAAAAGTGTATAGTTCTTTTTTGGACGCACTGTATAACATTTTCTATATAAACGATTCTGACAAATATTTCCATCAGCTGTGCATATCAAACTACGATGATAAGGAACCTCAAGTATACAACGAATTCACTTTCAAGTGCACATTCACGAAATCGTAAATCGTTTTAAAAAGCTTTCATTTCTAACAAAATGAGATATAACTTTGGTATGGATCGGGAAGAGAGCAGGCGTATTGGTACCTAAAAAATGATAACTAGGGTGGTGTTGCATAAAACTTTTTTTCTAACCTGAGTTTTCTCGGGTTAAAAAACTCAGCTTATGTAGACCTATTTCTTAGGTTATTCAACCTGAGTTTTAAAACTCCCTAAAAATTTATTGCATTAATACTTTTGAAAACTCTGGTATGTTTTTATGCAATGGAAAAAACAGTAAAAAATCTAGAAAAATATTGTAACCGGAGTTTTCAGACTTTAACCAGAGTTTTCAGATTTTAACCGGAAAAAACTCCGGTTAGAAGTTTTATGCAACAGGGTGCAGGACAGTATAAACAAACCTTTCATAGTATATAGTCACAAAAACAAAAATTATACATAAAGACAAACTATTGTGATCAAGCAAACTTGATTGAACCTAAAAATATTGTCGCATTCAAAGCAAAACGACAGTCAATAATAAAGTGGGGGGACGCTGAGATTGTAAGTGCTAGAAACATTACTGGGTAGAAAACATCAGAAAAGGATATCATAGAAACGCCGCTATTTAGAAGTTGAAATAAAACGAAGGAGTGAAAGTCGATCGATCGTTTTATTTCTCTCCTCCCTTTCCAGAATACTTCACTGTCGACTCGGATGGGAAAGTGAAGACTTCATCAGACGATCTCAACGAAATGGGTACTTTTGAACTTGTCGTCATGGCGATTGACGGGGCAATCGATCCCCTCAATGACACTGCCGTGGTGGTCATCAAAGTCGATGTCGACCAGACTGTTCCCGTCGTCGTCCCGCCTATGATCACGAAAAATTGCGATGACACGGTTGAAATCGAAGAGGTACATGATGTCATGAAGCTAGCTTGTTTAAATAATTACAGACTTATTTACTGAAATGCCATATTTCATTGATTTACATTAAATTGTGAACCTCCAGAAGAAAAGAGCTATTATATTAATGTTCCTGAATAGGATGTTCCTTCCGTATCATTTTAAGAATCTCTATTATGTCATTATCATGTATATATATGTTTCATTTATATTGTTCCAATTTTTATACGGAAAATTAAACCATACCCGTCAAAAGTTGAGAATAGATGTTTTCTTCGTTTTACTATCTCGACAAAGTGGTACCATATTTTTAGTCACGTTAATAACAAGGAGGTGTTTCACCGAGTTGTTCGTAAATTACAAATGAATTTACAAACGACTGGAACATGTTCTCGGGTGGAATATTAATCACATGCGTAATCATTTAGCCAAGAAGTATTCAACATTCGTTCGTAAAGTCACAGCCCAGGTTACCAACCCATTTGCTTTATAAAAACATGAATTTGGAAACTTAAATTTCCACATTCCCTTTCTAATATTATGTATATATTATCATTTTTTAACCGTAGGAGATAGACCCACCTACCCACATATGCGATATCGACGCCTCATCCAGCTACGATGACCAGATCATCTTCGGTCTTGATTCGTTCTCTGATCATTTCACGATCGATGAGAACTCGGGAGAGATCACGAGCACTCAAATATTCGACTACGAGACCGACGAGCGAATGTATACGGTAAACTTAACCTTTTTTTTCGATGACTATGATTATTTTCAACGACATTTTGCTCCGTATTTATTATTTGTCATGTTTGTTGCACAAAAAAAAAAGAACGCTCCTTAAACAAAAGCTTCATATGTATCGGAGGTTTAGGGATTTTTTTTTTTTCTTGAAATTAATACAGTCATGTAATATTTTCTATGTATGAACATGTTTTTCAATGAGCTTGCGCAGTTATTTATCGATTTAAAAGAATAAAATATAAAACAATGAACAGCTATAAATTTGTAAATTACGGCTATGATAACAACTTCGTGTCAGTAAAGCAAAATATTCGATCATGGGGAGGTCTTATTATTATGCATATACTTGTAATTCTTAATTCATAAATATGAAGGTACGGGATGGGATATGAATTAAGAACATCTGGCAGTTATTAATCATCTTACCTTTTTTTTTTTTAAGTGTTCTAATCAGTTATCATGGTTATAGGGTATTTCTCCTTTGATAGAATTCATATTGATTTAATGACTATGGATGTTTTCTAGCTGCTGGTTTATGCTGAAGGAGCGACATCGAAGCTACGCAGCTACACCTCGATCACCGTCATCATCGTCGATGTCAATGACAACCCTCCAGAATTCTCACAGGTAAATTTAAAACCATGGTCAGTGAAACCGAGTCCAAACGAACAACTGACTATACATTCAGACTGATGTAATGTTTTGATTGGTTTCAGGTCGGTGCAATGCGTTATGGCCGAGCAGTTAGTCACTGTGAGAGATTATTTGTTCGTTTAATATGGTATGGTACAGAGTATGTCAGGAAGACTCCTTAATGTTGTGGTCACAACTGACTTTATGCTAATTTATGGTATTCATACGATTCATGCGGTTTTGATATGGCTGGAAGAAAGATATAGCAACAAAAAATAATAAAAACAAACTAAGGAAAAGGGGGAAATATGTGTCATTCCTGCTCCGTGACTGTCTGAAAAAAAAGTGCGTGCGACGTAGAACGTTTTACGATATCCCCTGTAGAGAGATGTAAGGTGTACCTACGACAAGTTGTGACCAGCCCATTAGTGTAGATATGGTTCATCCCATATGATTTCTTGAAATCCAAAGCCAAGTGTATTGCCAGGACTTGGCTATCTAAACCCCTCACAAAAAGTTTCGCAAATAGACTTTGGGTCATGATAACTTTTCAGGTACGCTTTGGTTATTCCTGATTTTGGAAAGATAATTTATTCCCCTTTTGATTGATATCCTATTTTGTACATAGCATTTGTATCATGCTTCTAATGCACACATGAAATATACAGAATACTGGAGAAAAAGTAAAAAGTCAAATGCTTGTAAAATGCTTTTATTGATCACATTAGAAGTTCCAGACTTCCACTTTAGTCCTGATAACTTTGGGATCACACACTTATTTTATTAATCTTGATGTGATATTTGTCGTGTATACCAATTGTCAGTTAATTCAATCCTTTCTGATTGCGGATACCTATTTGTGCTATCTGAGCCTCACCTCCGCCCCCGTGATGTCATGCCGTGTCCACAGAACCCCTCAATACCACTTGAACATGACAAAGCGAAAGATAATTTTCAGTTTAAAATTTCTGTAACACAACACTGAACCTTGATACATTTAATGTGGGGATTTAATCAATTGTCAATTTTATATAGCATAAAGAGTTCATTTATTCTTCTTTTTATTGATACCATATTACAAATAGTAACATCAATATTTGAATGTACATACTCACGAAATATAATGCAAAGTAAAAAGTGAAAAGTTGCGAAATGCTATCTACAACATCATTGTATTAGCTCGCAACAGACAATCACACTCACAATAGCATTCAATTTGCAACATTTAACTTCTGACTTGGCCTAACAATCAGGTTTCTGTCCATGCAGGAACAACACTATCGTTACAATTAGTAGGTGTCATTGAAAAAGGAATAAATTATCTTGACAATGGTCTAAAATTCAATAAAAATTGTAAATACCTCGAAAGTTATCAGAGCCCAAATTCGAGTTGCGGAACTCGCTTTGATAATGCATTTTGCACACATTGACTTTTTACTTTCTCCATATTCTGATATTCTGTGCATTGAAGCATGACATAATCATTACAAGTAGATATTAATAAAAGGGGAATAATTATCTTTCCAGTGGTATGATATCAGGAAGAACTAAGCGTACCTGAAAAGTTATCATGACCCAAAGTCTATTTGCGAACTTTGTGAGGGGTTTAGTATTAAATGAAACATGTCCCAGGCTCAGAACCAAAATTGTATTGGGGGCGCTGCTGTTTTAAATTTTTTAGAAGGCAAGGGAGTGTTGGTGAAAATAATTTCGAATAGGCCTATAAGTACCATGAATATATGCACAACTCTCCTCCTATTTCTCACAGAGCCAGTTTTATTTTTCGATGGAAGAGACAGGCGTAACTCCACTGATTGTATGACGTTTTTAGGGCTTATGAATCAATGATGCCGACTCCGGAAATAACCAAAAGGTGACGTACACAACCGATATTGTGACGTAGTCATAAACATGACAAAATATACTAGAATTAACAAAATATTGGGTTCGTTAAGTATTATTTATGAAAGGCTATAATCGCTACTTATACACTCACTCTTCTCACTGGTATTGCAATCAATATAGCTAAAATGCTATTTTCAAGTTTCAAGTGATCCTATTTCATTCATGTCAGAGATTTGCCGAAATTTTTGTATATTCTGAAAGAGGAGACTTGTCTCTTTTTATTCCTGAGAGCAGATAGATGACCAGACCTGGACAAATTTTAAACAAAGGGCCACAAAAGAACAAAGGTCCCGAAAAATGAAAATTTAGAGAGTTGGATTATCAGTGAATAAAATTATTAAGGATTCGTCATATTTCTCCGCAAACTGTTACCTGTTTCCATTTCATCTTGTGGCAAATTGAATGCCAGAAAGTAGCACTACAATCAGACAAAAGAGCAACATCCGGAGAAGATAAATTTATTTCTGTCGTTGCCAAGGAAAATTTAGTCACTTTTCAATGACGATTTAATGCAAGCTAAATTCCACCGAATTCTCAAATTACAACTAAGTTTTTGTAAATATAATGACATTTACAAAAGCAATCAGAATTTTCACACTTTCTATTACATTTTGTTGGATATCACGACCCTAGTTTTTGCATGTATCCTCCTAGAACGACGTTAAGTAGTAAAAGATTTTTTCTTCTGTGCGTGGTGTTTTTTTTTTTTTTTTTTTTTTCATTTGCCTTTGTGATGTTCCTTATGACCATTTTAATTTGCAACAGGATAAACGAAACATATATAAATGGTTTTCGAGAGAAATATGAAAAATATGTTTCATAATTTTAATCACTGATAATCCAACCTCTTAACATTTCATTTCGGGCCTTTGTTCTTTTGTGGCCCCTTTGTTTAAAAAATTGTTCTGGTCTGATCATCTACTCTCTCATGAATGACACAGGGAAAGTCTCTTTCTTTCAGAATATACAAAAATATTCGACAAATCTCTGGCCATGAATGAAAATGACAAACAGTAAAAGACTTGTAAATTTAAATATAGCATTTCATCTAGGTGCAATACCAGTGAGTAGTGAGTGTACGTAGTGATGAATTGATATGTAATTCAATATATCCTGGAATGTCGAGAATCCATCAGTGTAAAGCACATATCGGGCTGAATTATGTAGAATATGAAATTTATCATGTCTAAGATCGAAGAGATTCCGACGTTGAGAATGCTAGTCAATTTATGCTCGCTCACCCTTCACTTTCTAATTATCGATCATCTCAGTATTACTCGCACAGAGTCCTAGTCACAAATATTATAGAGTCTTGAAGTCACGTATATGAGCGCGCTGAGAGACTTTGACATATTGATCATGTTACATAACTGAACCACGTACCTTGTGGTTTCTAGACTTCACACAACATGCACAACACATTTCTGTATAAACCACTCAACCCTCAGTCTATATGTGTTATATTGCACGGTCGTATATTCCAAACCTTATTCAATTTTAATGCTCTTATCGAATACAATGTTACCAATTGCACAAATTCTTTCCTGGCTTAGAATAATAACTTTCAAGTACTAGGTAACAATCTCACGGCAGTTGAATGCATCAGGAGGAACGATGTAGATTCATCTAGCGGTATGGTTGAGTTTTGATCACCGCGCTCAACATCGGCTCTCAAAGGAAACCATACGCTGATGTCGTCGCCGTCATCAATGTCGAGGACCTGAATGACTTTGCACCGCAATGTTTAAACGATCCCGAAGACTTCACCGTCATCGTAGAAAACCTTGTTGCGGGACAGTTTTGTTCAAGGCCAATGGTTCGGAGTGATGCGGTAATCCATGATAATGTTTATATATAGAAGGGGTCTAAACAGCTAACTGGGTTAATCGCGACGTCTCACATCCCTGGTCTAATGCAATAAATTGTCTGGAGACCAATGTATACATGTCACATGAATACAGATTTGATTTTAAAGTTACAAATTGCTTTTATGAGGATAAAAGTAGAGCGCCGAGTCTCAATCCATAGCATTTCATTAACTATTTTCCTCTTTTACACAAGATGATCTTCCGAATATGTAAATGATACCGTAACATATTGAAAATATCTACAAATAATAGACCATTCTAAATTATTAGAAATTATGGAAATTATTATAATGGGGACCTAGTAAGAGGTATTTAATCAATATGTTACAATGAGCTATGATACTTTAAAACCAGCAGCCCTGGTCGAATTTGTTAAGTAGGCCTACAACTGTTTTTGGAAAGCCTCTGACAATTAGCTTTCAGTTGTCAAGAGCTTTGTATGCATAAATTGAATATGTAGGCGGTCTATTGCATATTATGTCACTTTTTAATTCAACAGGGCCCATACACAACAACAATTGTTTTTCAGTTTGGGCATCAAGAAGATGTGATCTACTCGTTGTTTAAGATATCATCATCGGATGGAGAATTAACCGTCCGGGATGTCAGTATCAGTGATCTAGCTGAAAATATGAAGTAAATATTCTTAATCACAGCTTAAAATATGACCGTCATGATTGCCGATACGCTCAACACTCGAAAGAATTTAAGTGCAATGCTATCACATTCTCTTCCTTGTATCGATACTCATTTTGCCATAAGTCGAATTGTTATTGCTTTTAAATTCACCTTTAATGGAAATAAATTAATTACAACGCAATATGAATGAAAGCGCAAATAATCTCTTTAAGTATATTTTTTTATAATCCTAGCACATCACTAGATGACAACCTACTTCCATTCCTCATAAACTGTCATATGAGTTCAATGAAACTTTCCAGCTAATTGTGATGATAACATGACACAATCCCCTCTCAATTATATACGAACTTAATATAAATCATTGCTCCTGTCAGTTAATTGTGATGATAACAATTATGTTACAACCCCCTTTCAATTCTACACAAACTGAAGTATAAACTCATGGGTTTTTTTTTCTTCAGGTAATTGTGATGGTAACCGATATGGGACAACCTCCTCTCAATTCTACACGAACGATAACGGTCTTTGTAGGTATTGACGTCACGAAACCCTATTTTCCACTCGATAAAAGGACTCGCCGTAATATTCCAGCGTGAAATATATATTTATCCATTATACCATAGTTTTCATACTGGTATTAAAAATGATTCTTATCATATAAACATCACATGTAGTGAGTGTTATGTCTCGTTATTTAATTTTGAATGAAGAAAAATGACAAAGACTTGACGCTCATTTTTATTGGTATTACCATGGGGAAGGAAATTGAACGGTTGCTTGTTTATTTTCTTTTGATAGTTTTTGTTCATTATCATTTATATTTTATTATCATATACATGTATTCCATTTATTTGTGATCCTTATAACATCTGATTTGTTTTCTTTAAGGCCATCATCTTCTCTCTAATGTTTTGTTTGCCTGTTTTGTTCTTTTTTGTGTCTTGGAATGTCTTTTCTTCAAAATCAGTGTTGCTACCATTTTTAATGTAGTTCTCTATTTCATAATGCTGAATTGTGCTTCATGTCTTATACAATATAAACTCGACGCTCCAAACAATATTGCATAACCCACATCATGATATCAACGTAATTTTAAAAAATGATTCTCCTCTAAAATCCATCAATTTTATTTTATTTTAACAACAACATTGTATAAATAATTATTTTTGACAGAATTAATATCTCTGAGAACGTCCAGAGCTGCCAAAGCTTCCCTGCTCCAGAAGTATGCAATTCCACTGGTGTTGAAGTCCAGTACGTACTAGTGGTTGACCCCGAAGCAGGTAACATTGCATTCAGGAGTTCTTTTTTTTTTTTTTTTCCTCCCTTCTTTTTTTGTCGTATACGTCTATCATCCATTGTAATTCATTGCGCAGAGATACATACCTAACTCTTTTTCAAAGCACACGTTCCTGCTCTCTCTGTCTACTTTTCAATTGTTTGCATAATTATAGACTATAACCCCTTCAGCTACCAACAGAGTACTGTTGACTGCAATACAAAGTATACACCGAACTCCGAGAGAGAGAGTCCCAGAAAAGTAAATCAACATTAGTTTGCATATACTTGCAAATTATATGAAAACACACAAATACAATGATCAAAATGTCAAACATCTCTATGCCTAAATGACTTTATACATGACTTATTCTAGCGTGTTACAAATGGCAAACTATTCCAATAGTTTTATTTCTTTACATTTCATCAATATTAGTTCGCTCGTCGTTGTTGTAATCACTCGGTATCATCACTGTCATCATGCGTCATTATCATCATTATGGATATCTGCATTTCAATCGTCATCAAATCATTAGCACGCACCCAGTATCATCATCTCACCATTCGATCTCCTATTATTATTACCCTCATCGTCCTCGTCATCATTATTTATCAACATCTCCTTCATCATCATTATCTATGACTGTCATCATTACTACCAAACCATTCTTATCATCAATTCAACAACACAACACCACCACCACCTTCTCATCATCACTGTCAATCATTTCTAACAACTCACATAACTGTCTCACCATCATCATCATCACCACCATAAACCATCATGTCAGATCATCACTACTACCACCACCATCATCATCATCACATAAGTGTCATCATAAGTCATCCATTACTACCAATACCATTATTATCACCAACATTATCACCCCGATATCACCCTCACCATTGTCACAAATCATTTATCATTACCTTCCAAATTACCCTCATGTCACTCTTTTCCCCCTCACAACCCAGGTTCGAACTTTCTTAGTATCAGCGCGACAGAGCACAACCCCTCTGCCTGTGCATCTCCGAGTTAGATCGGAAGTCTAGTCCATCGTACACCGTCACGCTCACCGCTTTAATATAAAGATTCGCCACGTGTGTAACCGACAGATGGGACGACGAGAAAACGGAGAGCAATCGAAGGTATAAGAAAGCAATCTTATAGTGGCGGATCCAGACGGGGCGCAGGGGACGCCCCCACCCCTATATGTTAAAACCTCCTATTGACCGTACTGTTAACTCAGAAATATTTAGTACGTATACCTCCCTCCCCCCCCTATTTCAAGTCCTGTATACTGCCACATTTTTGTCTCTTCTTTAATCAGAGCCTATTCAGTCAGTCCTTTTTGATAAATCTTCTTTCTCAAGGGAAAAAACGACAAACTTAAATTAATATGATATTTGTGTAAATGAAGTACTCCCACAAAAAGTCTCAATCTATTCAATATTATTCACAAATTAAATGTACAAGTAGAGAGGTTGTATGAAAAAGTAACGCATTACATGAATAGCGTTTCGGCAAAATCCTCAGAACATGATTAAAAGACTTGATTATAAAAAGCTGCACGCACGCTTAATTTAATTAATTGTTTCCCTCTTCTGGATTTTAAATTTCGCAGAGGTAGAATCGACAATACCATGTCTTTACCATCATCCGTGAATGACGTCATTGATAGTCCACCCATCTCTTTCAGTTTCCAGGCAACAGGACTGACCACGCCTACTATCTGGCGGCCATGACAGCACTCAGTTCGGAATGTGATGTTTTTACATTGACCCGTAAGTCAATTTTAAGTGCACTACAAGTACATCAATTATTCTGATTGGAAAAGTGCAGAGTTCCTAATCGCAGATTTATATTGCAAGATTTTCGTAAACAATAAGTGCTAGGTCCTCTCCAATAAAAACTTGTACCATGTGAAATGTTACAAATAGAAACACAAACTTATAAGGATCACGAAAATACGCAAATTGAAATAATAATGTTAGAAAAGGACTCACATAAGTGTTAGTATTTTTTTTTTATCCTTGTCGATCGATCTAGACCCCCCCCCCCCCCCCCTCGAATTAAAAAGAAAATTGGGGAAATACACAGAAGGAACTGATACGCGGGTCAATCGTTGGATGTGTACCCAGGAGCTTATCTCTGATATATTCTAAAGCACCACCAATCGCAAGAGTCGCAAAATGCACAACATTGTTTTTATATTTTTTCACGGCCACACAGCGCAGACGCAACCTCCAAGTCTGTCCGTCCTACTTTTTGACGGGCTTGAGTTCTGATCCTAACTATTCGAGAGCGGTTGACGGCCCTCGAGTTTGAACCTACCCTCGACCCTTCACCCATATGACTGAAACTCCAACCGCGCGGTGAGCCCTCGACGGAACCAATGGCATCTCTCCATTAGTACCCGTCGAGCTCAGGCACGACAGCCAGGGCTGTAGGGCTCCCCCAACAGCCGCCATTGCACGCTAAGCTGAGAGATACGACGCGCACAGAAATCGCAACCCTTGAACCTTTTTTAACTCCTTGAGTCCGTAAGCCGCAACTGCCAGGACACGTCTACGAATGTCATAAGATGTTGTGACGTCATTGATGAGCAAGCACCACCGTCGTGTGACGAGGCACCCTTGACAGTACGGACAATGTTTTTTTTTCTGTGCTTTACATGAAAAACGTGAAAATGCCCATTTCGAGGGGTATTTTTTTATCTCTCACTTTATCAATTTCATTTTCTTTTATTCGTTTCCTCTTAATGTTATGAGTTTTTGTTTTTGTTTTTGTTTTTTTTTGTTTTTGTTTTTTTATTCATGAAATCATTCAAATGCCCATTTTTTAATATATATATTTGTTTATTTTTATTTATTTATTTTTGGGGGGATTTTTTTTTACCTCTCTCTTTATCAATTTACTTATATTTTACTCTCTTATATTTCCTTTTGCCTCTATCCCTCCATCATTATTATTTATAATTTCTCTCTTTTTGTCTTTCTTATAACTCTCTTTTAAATTATTTCTTTATATTTGTTTTCATTCTCCCTCCTTTGCTCTCTCTCTCTCTTTCTCTCTCTCTCTCTCTCTATATCTATCTCTTTCTCACTTTCTCTCTTCTATCTGTGTGTGTCTCTCTCTATCTCTATCTCTCTACTCTCTCTCTCTCTCTCTCTGTCTCTCTCTCTGTCTCTTCAATTATTTTTTTTTTATATTTGTTTTCGTTCTCTCTCTCTCTCTCTCTCTCAGTCTCTATTTCTGTATATATCTCTCTCACCACGGTTTCTACTAGTCACTGCAATATCCTCTTGGTCATACAAAGCTCAAAATAGTCCTTACTTTCATTCGGGTCTAAGGTTGTTTCATTTTAACCTTTTAAACGTTAGTTAAATCTTATGTTAATGTTTAAATATCTCCTCCGCTTTTCCAGTTCAAGATCCTGCTATCCTTTGAGCATATCATCATTCACTTCAACACTCCGCCCGCCTCGATAGTACCTCAACAGGATACAATAATCAGGTTAAAAAAATCTCAGTTACTATGACTTCTATTTAAAAATACCGGCTCAGTGGTTTTTGTCAGCGAATCTCAAATCTGGCGAAATAGTATCCAGGTTGATGCTTTTATAGTTGAGAGGAAGGTGCGTATTAAAGGGGACCAATACCCAAGGAAATAATCATTTTTATATGAAAGAGCACAATCAGAGGAGCAATTTCAAAAAAGTTTCATCAAAATCGGTTATAAAATAAGAAAGTTAAGGAAGTTTGAAAAGTCTCGTTTTACCTTCTATGGGGATCATCAAACTGGCAACATCAGCTTCAAAATGGCCGATTTTATGGACAACTCTCCATTGGTTTTGTACACAAATTTTCAGATTTTCGCCATTTTCTTTCAAAATATGTCTTATTTACTTCTGAGCTCAAAATATGTCATGGAGAAATATATTTCACACAACATATGTTGAGCTCAGAAGGAGGTAAGACATATTTTGAAAGAAAATGGGGAAAATCTGAAAATTTGTGTACAAAACCAATGGAGAGTTGTCCATAAAATCGGCCATTTTGAAGCTGATGTTGTCAATTTGAGGATCCCCATAGAAGGTAAAACGAGACTCTTTATACTTCCATTACTCTCTTATTTTATAACCGATTTTGATGAAATTTTTTTAAAGTGCTCCTCTCATTATGCTCTTCCCTATGAAAGTGATTATTTTCTTGGGTATTGGTTTCCTTTAATAGTAAACTTGAATTAAAACAGATAATAAATTAGCAGGCTCATACTAGACGAAGGCAATGTGTATAATGACAATAATCTTAACGGTACTAAAGGCATAAAGCAGTGAGGGAAAATTATTTTCGAAGAAAACGAAGAGCCCACAAGTCATAGATTCACAATTCCGTTAGAAAGGCGGCCACTGAGACTAGTTGACTGTAAAATCAAATTGACGCTTCGCTTTTTTGTCTTTTTTTTTAATTCGTATTAGGTGTATCGCAGAGAAGATGGATCCCACCAATAATCTTGAACTCTACCTTCAGTTTCTGTCGCCTGTATCTGAGGGTAATGATCCATCTTTGGAAAAAACTGCGTAAGTAAGATACGTTACAATAACCAGAAATTTAAATTCATTCTTAAAAAGGGATATATACTACTCTTGGACAATACCTTCAGTTTCCTTCGCTTGTATCCGAATTTTTTTTTATTTTTTTTTTTTTGCCATGTTCTGATAAAACCATTAAAAAAATTATAAGTAAAATGCTAGAACGACTCGACTGCCTCCTCAAGAAAAGGTACTACTCTGATGCAATTTTGATAGTAGAAATGGGAAGAGATAACAAGTAGGACTAGTAGAAGGAGCTACATGGGCTATTGAAATATTGTTTTCTTGACGTATGATCTCCACCCCCCCCCCCCCTCACCACCAACTACGTATTCGATCAAAGTGTTGTATTTTATGACTTTCTTTCTGGGGAGCGTTTCATCAAAGGACTTGTCAGACGTTTTATCCGACAAACTGTTATAAGCTACTGAAATGCTTGCATCTGATTGGCTGAGAGCAAATTTGTCGGATAAAATGTCTGACAAGTCCTTTGATGAAATGCTCCCCTGATCTTTTCTCTCCTCCCAGGACTGATATGTGGCTGTATGGGGTTGACACATCGAAACTACCTTCATCTCCTTATCTCAAATTTGATGATTTTCAGTAAGAATCACATTTGACACTATTGATGGAATCCATGACATTTGCTCCCGCGACAATTGCTCCGCTATAAATTCCATACACTAATCGAATGACTAACTTCAACCAGGGACTTTACACTATACCCTACCCTAAACCTAACCCTAAACCTAATATAAATCCCTATTACAACCCTAACCCTAACCCTATATCTTAGACGAAATAAAGCCCGGAGCAATTGTCGCAGGAGCAAATGTCGGGTCACCATTCTTCCTAGTTGCAATCATGATGAAAATACAAGTAGGCTTAAAGATATCAACGAAAATGTACATCGCTGACTGGTTTACCTTAATCTTTCCAGCATGAATCAGCTCGAACGGTACTTCTGCAGTATAAACGGATTGGAAAAAAAATAACATTGAATGAACAATAAGAAAGTTATTTGAAATATATAAACAAAATAATCCGATTATAGTCTTCTCCCATTACAATGAGGTGCCTGGGACCAAGCCAATTAAGTTGTTATAACAAAATCGCGTTATGCAATGAAAGAATGTGCACGTTTGATATTGGGACTGAATTAAGAACTGCCTCGTTATAACTAAAATTTAAGGCGTCCGCCCTATAATAACGGGAGTAGACTGTATAACAAAATAGCAAATTCAACTGTTTTTCTTATAATGACGTTTTCCTGTATTATTACCATAATCACGCCTGCGATACCGACTCCAAACCGTCCAACCAATGAAACATTTTGGTAAGTCTGGGCACCGTAACACAAAGGTTAGCAATCAATTGCAAAATGAAAATGGCCAATCATGATCAATGTTCCTCCCGCTTTTAGTTCAGCAGACGGACCAGTAATTAGAAATGTTCTTTCATATTTGCAATCATTCGCAAAACTTTTTGTTATACGAGCCCCAGTGGGGTGTAACACAAAGACCTACGATTGATAAAAAGTTACGATTTATTTTTTCTCGGTAGCCTCATTTGGAAACCAGGTACAATCATGGATTAGGATTCGGATATGATTAAGAGTAGGGTTAGGGCTAGAGTTAGGATTAAGATTATCAACTTTGGAGCATCTTGTCCATGATGAGGCTACCGAGAAAAAATCAATTGTAAACTTGTTATCAATCGTAAGTCTTTGAGTTGCACCCCACATGTGTCGGTTTGATTGAGTCTCATCATTGGTACATGCCTGGGTATGATTTAATTGTGAATTACTTATTAATAGATCCATTTGGGAGTACACCGATGGCATACAGGAGTGCAGTAATGTCGAGATGACACCAATGCGTCTCCGACTATCCAAACAACTCAACGTTTCTTCTAAGACAACGACGTCGATGGAAGCATGGGTACTCGTCGCCCTGGGCATCATCGTGTTCATCGGAAACCTCATCTGCATCATCCTCCTTCTCGTATCATGGAGGAAGTGAGTGTTTTTACATGTATTTGTATCTTGTTTGCATATTTTATTTTTTTTTTTTGCTTATATATATACAGTGTATGATATATGTGAAACATCTGTGTATTTCTCATACTCCGAAAGGGGTCGATAGAAATTTGCAAATAAAGTTCAAAGTTCAACTGCATTTTTATTATTTGCATGCGTTATGGTTACCGTTTATCTTGACATGGTTGTGGTGATATCCTTTATTTTCTGATGGATAAAGTTTAAATGTGAAGTTTTGAAGTGTCAAAATGTATTGATGCATTCCCCCCCCCCCCTTCTCCTCAAAAAAGGGGGCAGTCATGCATAATTATCTTCCAGTGGAAGACCATCTCAAAGAAAAACGCGAGAAAAGCATCGCCAATCCGGTATAAACTCATAAATAATGTCGAGAACCATTCCAATTAGACATCATAGTTAAATAGTTGCCAAAATTAATTGGCGGACCGTACCGTAAAGGGATAAATCTGAAAAAAAATTAAGAAAATACCATTAACATGATCAATCCGGTTTTAAATGTCAAATGGTATCGAATGAAATGTTTTCTTATCATTCTAATGGACAACGTGCTTGACTCTGGCGTCTAACAAACTGCCCTTGACCTCACCGTGAAGGAGGACGTCTAAAAAAAAAACAACAACAAAAACAAAATAATAAATGAGAAATGCATCGCCAATCCGGTTAAACGTGTGTTTTGGGGGGTTTTTTTTAAACCATAACTCTTTAAACTTTAAACCGATACGCAGAATGCTTGAAGATGGGGGCAAAGATATCGCCCGGGAGCTCACAGTAAAGGAGGGCAACCTAGAAGAAAAACTGGAGAAGGGCATCGTCAATCCAGTTTTCCAAATGGACAACGAAGAAGACGATGAAATGGATATCATGGCGACTGAAGCAGACGAAGACGCTGCCGGGTAATCATGAATTTCTAGGTTTATGATATTTTCTGCAACTAAATAGAAAGGCCTGTATTCACCGTAAAAGTTGTCCTAAAGTTAAGCCTAGCTTAAATCTGTGGTTTAACTATATGGGTAGTAAAATGTGACACAATCCGGTACAGTAGATGTCCGATTTATCAGAATTTTTGGTACTGAAACTATTTAAAGCTGTCTGGGATTGATAAGTACAAAAGTTTTCCTAAGCATTATAGTGCGATTCCAGAATCCAGTAAACGTGTAAGGATCATAACAACGTTGAAAGATCGTGTCACATTTTGCTTTTCATACTTAAACCACAGATTTTGCATGCTCTGTGAATACGGGCCAAATGGTTCAACATCATGCTAGAATAAGTGTAACCTTGATTTATATATATAAATTAACCTTTCATTTCTTTTCGTTGAATTGTTGTTTAATATGGCTTTCACTTGTTGTGCAATATGCAATAAAACAAAGTAAATGAATAAATAACTTCCATATTCAGATCTGAAGAGCCATTGATAACGACGTGTACCTCACAGTTGGGAAACCCAATCTACTATAGCCATGGCTTCGGATGATGAACCTACTAATGTAACAACGGCTGTTGGTAAGTTAAGATGCATTTCAAGGGGTTTTCTTTTCATTTCAAAGTTATTCCATTAATTTATATTCATACAAAAAAAAGACATAAAAAAGTGTTAATGTTGACGGCAAAGAAAGTCGTTAATTGATGAACAGATCCAGGTTAAACAATCGGGACAAATTGGTTTCAAAACCTCAAATTAGGAATACATACAAGTCATGTAGTTCGTAAAGTTACGGATGTTTGTTGCACCAGACGCGGATCCAGCATTGGCGTGGACAAGGGATTCTTTCGGCCCAATTGTCTGGGAATAATTATGAGCACTGGCCCCCCCCCCCCAAAAAAAAAAAAAAAAAAAAAAAAAAAAAAAAAATCCTTCACCAGAGCCTATGCTTGATCCACTATAATACTGATTGCATATTGTGATATGTTTGGGGAGTTTTTTGAGAAGATTGTACACTTTGGCCCGAATTCACAAACGTGGTTTAGTTAGTCCATGGTCTAAATCCGTTGTTTAAACCCCTGATTTAGACCATGGACTAACTAAACCACGTTTGTGAATTCGGGCCTTTATATCGAGAAGAAATAACATCAATTGTTTCATTTATAATTGAAGCAAAGGCAGAGTAATCTTAAATTTTATTCATGATAAGTAATGATCATGGGATTTTTTTTTTTTTTTTTTTAATAGTGCCTTGTATCATCCGTTAACTATTTACATTGCTTTAAGGACCCTAACTTGTCAAACATTGTGTGGCATCACATTCATCACACATTGGTACTTTTTACCTTGCTCACAACACATAGGGAAAACGAGAAAATGACATAACCAACCACGAGCTTGCCATTCAAAGTAATCATTGTAATGTAATCTCTTGTTCTGTTTGATGTAAGTTGGTTTGGACTCGGAGTCTGATGTGAGACTGAGGTATCAGAAAAGCAATATGGTTTATTCTTCATAACGTTTCCAATGTTTAAATTTTCTTTTCCTAATATTCAGGTACTGATGACGCTGCCCTCTTACTCCCTCCGCCGCCGACGAGTAGGGAATATGATTCTGCGGTAAGACTATATCATTTCTGTTGTGTTTTTAAATATTATTATCGTTATTTAGAGATTGGCTACCTTTGCTCAGCATAGCAGGTCCCAGTCGATGCACGGACATGGTCGACATTACATAATACCCGGGGGGCAAAACCCATATTTTTAGAGTTAGCTGCATCGGCGAGATCTAAAAAGTAGTCCTATGTAATATGATTCTTTGTACCCATACCAACACCGCTAGGGTGGACTACCCGGTGGTAAAGTGACACGAGGGTCTCTACAGGCGGGGGCGCCCAAAATAGCCGCCCTTTTTACAAAAAATGGTATTTTAAAGAAAATGACTAGAAATAATTCCCTAAACTCAATGTGTTGGGTCTCACATGAAAGAGTATTAAATTTCCTTTACAACAATGCTAACTTTAGTGAGAATTGAAATTAAATTAATTCAGTTTTGTACTTAAAAACGTCATTTTTTGAGTTTTTTTCGAAAAATAAATTTTTTACTTATTTTTTAATTGAATGTATCAAAATTTTTAAAAAGAGCTGAGAGTTGTTACTTTCTGAAAAATTGCCCATTGGTATGTCCTATGATCTGTAAAAAGATTGGGGTAAAATCTTTTTTCTGTTAAAAGCTATTAAACGCTATACCTATGAGTGTAATATACGAAAAATCCAAAATTTCGCCCAATTATAGCGAAAACCCGTATATACACGTGTTATACCGTACATACTGTATACGTATACTGTATTGTGACTGACTAGGCTTATCTTTCAGATTAATGCTACAGTCACACAGACACTTACGTATAGTTACGTCTGGTGGCGTTCAAAAATTATTTTCTTTTCTGCGGACCCCCACGGGTGCCTTCCCGTCGTCAGCAGAGGAAATAGTGATAATTTCGTACATCCAATAAAATAAAGAAATATATAACAAAATGATAAAATAGAAGATGAAATAAGATTAAAACAACAAAAACATAACTATACGTACGTTTCTGTGTGACTGTAGCATTAATGAACTTTTGGGAGCATGATAAAGTTTCCAAATGGATTTAATAAAACACTACCAAATTTTCTGGTATGTATATAGAAATGGAGCACATGTGCGTTAATAATAATTAAAAAAATTGTGGCTTCTTATATAGCGCTCAGGTCCATCATGCATGACGCTCATGGGGGAGGCAGGTTCTATTATTATTAATATTTTTCATATATTTTTATGAAGAATATAAGTCTAATATCCATAGTTTTATTGTGCTTTTTTTTTTACCTAAACGAATATGTTCATACTAAAATGATTGGACGAGTGTCAATTAAATTATCAAAGGAGTATCCGGGGGTGGGGGTCTGACAGTTTCACCCGAACCCAAATTTTGGTGGGAAATTAAAACGGGAATTTTGTGCTGTTACACGTACACCCCTACCCCAGGAAAAAGACATCAAAATAAAATATGAATGGGTGACCGACAAAATTAATCTAAATATCTTTACCACCCACATGGTTCTTATTTATTTATTCTATTTATTTATTAATTTATCTATTCATTTATTCATTTGTTTATTCATTCATTCATTCATCCATCCATTAATTCCTTTTTTTTTTTCATTTATCTATTCATTTATTCATTTGTTTATTCATTCATTTATACACTGTCCGTCATAAAGGTGGAATATTTTTTTGCCGCTATAACGACATGGTTTTGCTCTGACTTTAATTTCTTGAATATGTTTGTCCCTGCTTTTACTTTTTGGGACTCTGGCTATATCTTGGACATTCTCCAAACCCTTCACGTGGACCTTTTTCCAAAAAAGTTATGTCAACCCCCGTGATGCCCATTTTTGTCATTTTTTCTCATTTTGGGCCCCTTTTTGTTTTCTCGGCCGATCAAGCCCCCCTTAGTCCTACCCCCAGGAAACGCGACTGAGGTGTACTGTTTTGTATTGTTCTTTATGTTAAATCTATATTTCTGGGGACAGGCTGATGTCTCTTGTCTAGGGGAGGGCTTGAAGTAAAAAACGAGATTGGTGAAAATTCGGAATATTTTATTCCATCTTTATGCTGAAAACAAAAGAAATGAAAAACCACCTTTAACCCTTATATATCATCATTTCCCTCTTAAATTTTGTTTAGCCTTGATGACAAGGCTGTAAATAGTCATTATTGGTAATATTTTATTTAGATTTATGTTTGGTTGAGATTTTACAATACAATTTAGGGAAGATAGAAATTTCCATGGTGTAAAAATGAATAAAATGAATGTTGAACCCCAATCAAAATAAATTTTGACCCCTCCCCTAGACAAAAGAGTCGAGCCTGTAACCATAAATCTAGATTTAATTTAAAGAACAATAACAAATTTCCACCTCAGATGTGTTTCCTTGGAGTAGGACTGAGGGGGCCTTGGTGGGTCGCGTAAACAAAAAAGGACCCCAAAAATATGAAAAAATGACAAAAATGGCCATCTTCTGGGGGTGACAAACTTTTTAAAAGAAAAATGCCCGGGAAGGGTTGAGGGAACGTCCAAGATATACCCAGGATCCCAGAAAGTGAAAGCGGTAACAAACACATTCAAGAAATTAATGACGGAGCAACGCAATGTCGCTTGAGCCAGAAAAAAATATTCCACCTTTATGACGAACAGTGTATATATTCATTCATTTATTCACGTCTTATTTATACTGGTTGGCCTCTGAAATAACGAATATTGTTCTTTCAAGGGGCAATTCTATACAGTTGAGAAGAAGTGAATCATTGCACGTATTGTCAGTGATGATATACATACAAATAAGATCTATATAAAGTTAATACAAATACTGAAATTGATGACTCATTAAAGACCAAAGGATGATTTCCTTTTCACAACACAACACCCCCTCCCCACCCTGAGAGCAATTTTATATCCTGTGACCTAAAAAATGTGGGCGTACGTTTTTAATTCGGCTCGTGTGTCCTAACAAATTCTTGGGTTGTCGAGTTTGATAAATCTGAAATTCAGATTTTGGCATCCCCCTCTCAAGAAATCTGAATCCGTGCCCTATTTATAAGGGAATTTAAAAATACTAACACCATCAGGGAAATTTGAATCACTGTAAATCCCTTATTAAAAGGTCATGGGGCAGTTTTGGGATTAAATACCTTTGACAATAAAACACATTTTAAAAAATTTAATAAAATATACGGCCTCCTTTGTCTTTTTATATTGCTTTTTACGACATATTATATTTAAAGCTACATTATCGAAAGTCTCTCATGAAA